>OZ023214.1:11743995-12225917 GCA_963995525.1 Escarpia spicata | reverse complement strand
ACAAAAAATAGCACGGGCGCTGTATTCGCTGCTAACAAAACACTTGGATGTAATAAGAGAGAAAGCGCCGTGAGAACAGTGCCAAAGGCATATATCGGCGCTACATAAGATCACACTATTATTATTAGTATTGATTTATATTGGTATTATTAATTATTAGTCACTGACTTCATGTTTACCCCTTCAAACATTGAATACGCGTTTACGTATGTATATGGTATTTAGCAGATAAGTATAATTATATCTCATCGAATATATAGATATATATATACGGTTATGTATATGTATATATATATATACATTATTGCCTTGTATCATGTATCATGTTGCAAATTTTGGAATAAACGAATCAATCAATCAATTATTATTATTATATTGATATTGATATTATTATTATTATTATTATTATTATTATTATTTAACATACAGTAGAACACAGAGATAGAGAGTTTCCAACTTCGCCAGATTTCATCAGATTAATTATCTGAAGTTATTATGTTAGATAATTATAAGAAAGCATTGAAGTTTAGGCCCATGTTGTAAATAGAACGTACATGGAAAGACGCGATGCTTTATGGCGGACGCCTGAAGAATTGTATTTGAAGACTTAAAGATATATTGTTATCCACTTCGTGATCCTATCCTTGCAAACAACTTTGACAAATATGCTTCTATGATGTATCAGTTATTGACTGACCTGTATAGCATTGTAACGTGTTGTTTACAGTTTCAGACGGGCTTATAATTTCATCACATGACGATGACATTTTGCAGCTGCTATTAAGTGGCATTTACAGCCTTGTCAACAGAGGTATATTATTGCGAACAAAGAGTTTTGTCGTTGCCAACATGATCCCAACTAGTAGTATTTTTAATGTTATCCCCGGTAGGAGATGGAGATTATCCCTTGAAGTTGGTGGCTGTTATCCCCGGAAGACGATGGGGGATATCCCTGAAGCAGCTGTGTGTTATCCCTGGGAGGGGGCGTGACGTCACTTGATTGATGTCCGCCATGAGAGTCTGTCCAGTGGGTGGTTCGTGTGTCGACTGTGTGTGTTGCGTGGATGTGTGAACATGTTTGTTAGTCTGACTGTCCGCCCGCATACCCTTTCGCACGTTCGCTAACATCGGTTTGATATAAGTCTAGCAAAAAACTGTCAGAAAAAAACGATATGTTATACCTTCGCTAACTTCCCCAACAGAACAGAACATGTGTAGCAATACGTAGGGTTAATAGGTGCGTGGTGCTTTGGTCGTCACCGTGTTTCGTAAAAACTAAATTACCTCAGTGGCGTCGCCTCACGAATGAAACTGACAGTAACACACTTTGACTTTGACTTTGTATATCAGAACAGCGACATAGTGACCTCGGGGGCAGGGAGAAGCACTCGCACCCGGACGCCAGATCAGGGGGATGGCGCCGAATCGACTTTCAACTTACTCACGAAGCAAATAACATCACAAGTTCTGAGCGTACGGAGGGCGACTGCATAACAGATAACGTTCGAGTAAGACATTGTTCAGTTTGCAAAAATCAAAGCGAGAAAACGGTTTTGCCTGTTTGCGTTTGTAACTGCGTTTATTGATTTCTCGTTTTTCATTCATTTTGGGAATTACCATGAATGGTTCACAGTTCCTATGAACATAAGCCTTACATACAAGTCATTTACAAAGTGCAGAGTAGCGTAACCGGTTCAGTTGGCTCTGAGAGGAAAGATGTATGTAAAACACATTGGGGGGGGGGGGGGGGCGCCAAATTGGGTTCTCCACCCAGGCGCCGACAACCTTCACTACGTCACCATATAATGCATGCTTAACGCGGAATCAAAAAGAGTATGACTGGCTGATACGATACACGCGAGCCGAAAAATTGACGCAAAATATCGCGTAAAATTAAATACTTTGAGAAGTTATGTCATTGATCGTTTCAAATTCAAGCATCGTTTGGCATAAATGATTCGTCTCGCATGCTCGGACAATCGGTACAATAAAGGAAAGTTTGGAAGTCAATCTTGACTCTTCGCGACCCAATCAAACTTATTTGGCGACCCAATTTTAGGTCGCAACCCAGAAGGATATGAAATGCTGCTATTAGAAATTAGAAACGAGTGGTGGCGACGTGCTGTGGGCTTCATAAAACCAACGAAGTTCCTGTCTTCGCAAACATAGCTTCGATTACCCAGGCACCATGAGGTGGCACCACTGTTTTTCGCAGTCTCACCAACAAGATTATCCACGTATGATCGACGTGATGTGTAGTGTCAATATAAGCTGTATCTATTTTAACATTTGAACGCTCAAATGTGTTTTAATGAATTACTGTCGTAATATTTCAACTAAATAGAGAGACGAACAGCAACACTATTATGAACAAACTGTGATCCATTAAACGGCTTCTTGGGTGGTAAAAATGGATCAGAATGTGCTTAATGTAGACGAATGGTGTGTACTACTTTGCGGCACCCTCGCGACCTAGGGGGCGCTGCTGATTGCATCAGTCTCAGCAGGCCTACTTCCCGGCATATCGTCTTGTCGAAACATGGAAGTAAGGCTTAATCCTTTATTCAATCATCTCGTTTCCTGACAAGTTTGGTCAGTTTGGGTTTGGGCCAATCGTGATTGATATCACATGTAATGTTCGAGAAGTAAAAGTAATTGGTAAAATACTCTCTACCGATGGACAATCTTATTGGGATTTCCTGGAATTTCCCTTTGATATGTGGCGCGGGCGTTTGCACAGTTTCCACAGTCACAATCGCGACCGTCGAAGACCATCATTAGAGTCTCTGTGACGAAGTATGACTGATTCAGATACACACGTACATTGCGTAAGCCAGTGGCTTAGTCTGAATTTATTTTCAAATTGGGATATTCTGGTGAAATCTCACAATTCCCGGCAGCAGGTGTATTGAGACACGCCCCCGATGCTTGAGTAATAAGCGTCTACAGCTTCTTTGGCCATGACGCTGCAGTGACACGTCGAATGCCTCTGTTTCCTCGACATGCATGATGAATATGCCACCTCATATGTCGGTTTCTTGTATACCAGTATTCCCTTCGACGTTTAATGCCACACAGTGAACCGTGCAAATTCGG
This sequence comes from Escarpia spicata, assembly GCA_963995525.1. NCBI lineage: Eukaryota > Metazoa > Annelida > Polychaeta > Sabellida > Siboglinidae > Escarpia > Escarpia spicata. The sequence continues at coordinate 12,222,821 of OZ023214.1, read as the reverse complement.
CGTCGCAAACTAGAATATTATTCTCAATTTGGCAACGGGCGAATTGAACTCTTAGACGCATAGGCCCATAAATAAACCTTATGTTTCCATTTAATTTCATCTGGGCATTATTGTCACTGTTTTGTCGTATGCTTCATCCGCATGCCGTTTTCGTGCGTATGGAATCCTAGCTTTGTACATCCGATTCAGTGCGCCCTTGATCTTTCGGGCGCTACATATTGTCATGTCATTCGCTTCGCCTTTTGATTCTTACATTGTTCACACGATCCGAAAGGTATTGCATTGTTCGCCCACTGGACATCCATATGAAAGTTTGAATTGGACACGGAATACAAACATTCATAGACGTCGGAACTTTGGAGATTTGTTGCAGTACTAAGACGGGTAGTGTTTGAAATTTGTTCGAGGTGTCGAGGGAGGTAGAATTGAAAATGCTCGCAGATGGTGGTGGTGGTGATGGTGGTGGTTGTGGTGATGGTGGTGGTGGAGGTTGTGGTGGTGGTGGTGTAGGTGGTGGTGGTGGTGGTGGAGGTTGTGGAGGTGGTGGTGGTGGTGATGGAGATGGTGATGGAGATGGTGATGGTTGTGGTGGTGGTTGTGGTGGAGGTTGTGGTGGAGGTTGTGGTGGTGGTGGTGGTGGTGGTGGTGGTAGTGGAGGTGGTGGAGGTGGTGGAGGTGATGGAGGTGGTGGTGGTGGTGGTGCTGATGGTGTCGATTGTGGACGGGGACATGTTGGTCGATTGTGGACGGGGACATGTGTGTCGATTGTGGACGGGGACATGTGTGTCGATTGTGGACGGGGACATGTGTGGACGCTATGTGAGCATTTCTAAAACTGCAATAGCAATGCGATTCTAACTTGCCGGAAACCGGATAAATATTCATTAAGAGATGACCGCCATCTTTAATTGTATCTTTCATGTTTGTCATTCGGCCTAACTGAGGCGGTGTTCACAATCACCGAGGCGGTGTTCACAATCACCGAGGTCACACCACAAACTACGTATGTTGATTACATTAGTTTATTTGTTATTTCAGTGGGCCAATTTTGAAATAGCCGCCGAGACGACGACACATCGGACAATGTTCAATGGAAACAAGATAAACTCATCATGTGTCGAATGAGTCATGCATTGATTCCTCTTCTGTCTCTTCTCTTCCTTCGTTTGTTTACTAATCACGGGGCTTCTCTTCCAATTCATCAGTTTGCTAGTCGATTAACTCGCCCTATGGCTCCTCGATTTACAAACCCATCTCCGCCTGTCTCTCCTCTTGTTCTAAGGACTCCATTATTCATTAGGTCATCGCACCGCCAGCTCGTACGCCTAACTAATTACGACAAATGTGTAGCAACTTATATTTTATTCACCGTATCTGATGGCGTCATATACTCCACTACACGTGACGACTCTACTCTATTCCAAACTATGAGCACCACCCCGACTTCGATATATGGACCACTGTACCATACTTCACTGCAAATAATATACATAATATTATATTAGCTTTATTTCTGCGTCGTCCAATATCGCGTCCTGGTTATGTTGAAGATGGTGTAAACAGAATTAATCAGCGTCACACGGGTGCACTGCGCATCCGGCTACGTGCAAAACATGTTTGTGAAAGTTCTACACGCCCCAGCGCCTGTCGACTTGTGTTTACCGATAACACCCACATGTTGCCGCGGGTCGCCTTAAGACCCTCGCCGGCACCGTCACCGTGCCCAATCGTCGCGCGCTCCTTTGTGTGCGCTGTCGCAGGCGGTCACGTGCGCCACCCGGTGTCTTTATAAGACGAGAGCACCCTAACGGCAGCTATACAGAAGCAGTGTCCCGCAGTCTGAGAAGTCATGGCGTCGTTCAGTAGATGTTGGTCAATCGGGTGTAAAGCGGTGACATTAGGTCTGGTCCAGTCTGCCAGTCGTCTGTCGTCGGGCGTAACTCGGCAGACGCTTCAGCCATGGCGGCTGGTCGCTCCGACGACATCCCGATGCTACACGACCAAGAAGCGAGTCATGGGTGAGGGCCAAGTTTTCTTTATTAGTTGCAAGATTCCTTGATGCTGATGGCGAACACACAAACACACAACTCTTGCGGTCGAGCCGTTCGGTGTTGCCGGTCCGTGTAACTGACAATGAAATGTATGTTCATGCTATAGTTAAACTTACATACCCGCCAAATTGACACGTACTGTTTCAGACAAATAATTATTGTCAACGTCTACGGAATGAGCAGGGTCTTCGATTGCAGCAATTGACGACCTTCCTTTTCATCCAATAGTGGAACATGAGTTATATAATTTGGCATTCGTTTAACCGTGTCGTTCTATAGATATTCGTTTGATATGGCACAAAGTCACGTGCAGTACAAGTATAACTTGATCAGGAGCGACGTTTGGGTCTGATTGCTCAATAATTATAACATCCAACAAACGATTTTTATTCTAACTGTACACTGTATATTTATTATGTCCCAGTACTGCTAAATCAAACACCGTGTTTACCTTACTGCACACTATACACACAGAAAGAAAGATGGCCTTATTAGCCTTTCATTCTTAAGTAGGCCTAAATCTTGCAGATACACTGATAACGAGCATGTACTTATGCCCGATTTGGCAATACTCGCGATGACACAGCGGTTTTTATTGTTGATTTCTTCTATAGGCCTAAACCTACGTCCACTTAGGAACACACAAACTTATATTTTACAGACAGACGACACCATTATGTTGTGGCAGTTTGCGTAGAAGCGGTTACCAGCATGTGTGCAACAAAACGCAGTGACGCATGAAGTTAACCCTTTTTGTAGCAGCCTGACTCGGTGTCAGCCCGACCTACTATTTCACAATTACTGGTAAACAAATGCGGGTCATAACACGTAATGGATGTTTTATTTGACCGCGGAACTATTAGTAATTTCGTGACGCAACATTACCTGCTCAGACCTTGTACAACAGCTCACGTGGTGTAATTGCCATCACAAAATGGTATTTTCTTGTAAACGAGTGTAGAACTTTGTATTCGAAAGAAATATATCCACAGCTCTGCCAACTGTCGGGCTTTTATAATGTTTTATCATGATAGTCAAATGTGTTTTCATATCCGCTGACCGAAATACTTAAAACGGTAGATAGTAATCCAAAATGGCTGTCATACATCCAATATGGCTGTCATTAATCCAAATACGGCTGACATTAATCTAAGAAGGTTGTCATTGATCACACATGGCTACCAATAATGAAATATGCCTGCCAATATGGCCGATATTAATCCAAGATGGCAGACATAAATCCAACATGGCCGCCAAAAACTGTAAAACGGTTGCGTTGTCGTATTGCAGAGACGAGCGACTTGACGGGTGAGGAGTACGCCCCAAACGACGTCGACTACGAGGACGTGGTGCAGGGCCTGCAACAAGAAGATGTGAAGATCTACATCGACGTGAGGGAGTTCGACGAGGTGCAGGAGACGGGCAAGATCCCGCAGTCGCGTGTTATCCCACGTGAGTTCAACAGCTTGTTCCGCTGCTCCCAGTGTACCAGGCTTGCAGTCGCTCTGTCTCTCAACGTTCATGTTTGTTTATTATCACATGCACGTCTGAAGTCAGCCCCCTTCACCTACCCAGATGTCACTTATCTTCTCGGGTCGAGTGTTCTGTCTCTTCTTCTGTCCACTTTCATGGCGAAGTATTATTTGTGTGGACACGTCCTGGTCACACGATCTGTTGACTCCTCGTGTTGTTTCGCTACCTTTACAACAGTATAACATTATATATTAGTCTTTATATTGGCCATGTTTGGTGCTTTAATACCAAAATGCACAATTCGTGTGTCATGCCGCCCGACTATTATAAGATGAGGTTTTACAAACATAAATCCGTATTTGTTGTTCTTCTTGTTTTTTCATTCACGGTTCTTCTTGGTTGTTGTTCTTGTTTCCAATACGACTGTTCAACAAAACAAGCCACACACATGTAGTTCAGATGTGGCGGGGTGTGGCACGTGGTCGTACGCAATGTCACTCCTGTTAAGACATGTTGAACGCTCCGTATCTGGCGACTTGTCTCGGTTAGACAGGGAGGGTAGAGCCTGCATGGGATCGGGATTCCAAAGTACTATAGAGAAAGAGGGAGAAAGTTGCACTGGAATGGCGAGGGCAGATTCGTGGGCCAACCGAGACACCGCAACGCAAACCTACTTGATACTGATCGATTAAGGTCAGTGTGGGAATCTGCCTATGAGTTCAGTCCACCAGTGGTCAGACCATGTAAAGGTCGCGTGAGGTCGCTGTCACAAGTGACCGTTCGGGCCGAATATACAGATCAGTTGTTGTATGTACCAGTAATATCGCCGACTAAACTCGTTTGTATGGAAAACGTACTCGTTCTATAGAGTTCTTGTTACTTCTATAGAGGTCTTGTTACTCGCGCCTCAAGACACCCGCCTCGTGCTTGTGTCGAATTAAATAGCATATGACACGAGTGCGGGAAGTTTTTTTATATATATTTCAAATGGAACGTTTTTAGCCAAATAAAATACGTTCATTGAATACCACTCAAAATTAATTTGAATAAACTTTGAATTTACACACACAGCCGATAAATCCCAGGATGCCCTGTTTGTGGAGCGCAGTAGCGCAACGGTAAGAGCTTCGAATCCTGTGCGGCGGTATCGAACCTTGGGCAAGTTCGTTTACTCTACATTGCTTCAGTTCACTCAGCTGTATGAATGAGTTCCTGGCTATAGACAGTGGTGACATTTGTGTACGAATAGTCTTCGCACATGAATTCCAGCATGGTCGAATGCTTCCCAGAGATGTCGAGATGGTGTCGATTGAACAGATCTGACAGGGAGTAAAGAGTAAAGCGCTTTGAGCTGTCCTGAGGACTGGACATTGCGCTATAAAAGAACTTACCTTTACTTTTTACCTTTTACAAACGTTTGACCATAGTTACGTAACTTGAACCACCTTATTGTTTATTCTACATGCTTGTATGTATGATTTATACAATTCCAAAATAAACTATCTATCTATCTGAAACAATAATAAAAAACACGTATAACGGTGTGAAAACACTTGCATGTAATTACGTACTGTTTCAGATGTCGTAATTTCTGGCTAATTTCTCACTCAGAAGAAAAAAAAAATTTTTCGTGGCGGTAATTGCAAACTTTTATAAAATATAATTATTTACATATCTAATTCACCAAAGAATGGTTTATTTGAACTACAGGGTCTATAAACAAAACCATATGAAAAATCGTGGCTAAGGGTCCTGCGTCGCGGCTTGTGGGTTCGTTTAAGTCAATAGGCCTAATAGTGCTTCGTCATACTAACAACCAAGTCGCCTGATTATTATTCAGAGTTGACGGGGGTTTTCAACAAACGGCGTGTTTACCCCAGGCGAGTGTTGTTTACCTGTGCCATCTCGGTCAAGCTTTTGGTTACGCATGCATGAATACGTGCACCGGTACTCCAGTTACAACACAGTGACCTATACGTAGAACTGCAAGTCGCTTACGCGGTCCTGTCGTCTCGTAAACAGGCCACAGCGGCTTCTCCGAACTGCTGTACTCATGACTACTGCGAAGTCAGCGAGTGTTTCGACACAGCCTGAAGTCTATGAAACGTCGCGTTGGTAGACAAAGCAGGTGTTGTAACAAACCCATCGGCAATTTAACAGGCATTCACCTGTTTAGTTGCAAGACTAACTCGCTGCACTTGAGAGAGAGAGAGAGAGAGAGAGAGAGAGAGAGAGAGAGAGAGAGAGAGAGAGAGAGAGAGAGAGAGAGAGAGAGAGAGAGAGAGAGAGAGAGAGAGAGAGAGAGAGAGAGAGAGAGAGAGAGAGAGAGAGAGAGAGAGAGAGAGAGAGAGAGAGAGAGAGAGAGAGAGAGAGAGAGAGAGAGAGAGAGAGAGAGAGAGAGAGAGAGAGAGAGAGAGAGAGAGAGAGAGAGAGAGAGAGAGAGAGAGAGAGAGAGAGAGAGAGTGTGTGTGTGAGAGTGTGTGAGAGTGAGAATGTTTGAGTGAGAGTGTGTGAGTGAGAGTGTGAGAGTGTGTGAGTGAGAGTGTGTGAGTGAGAGAGAGAGTGTGAGTGAGAGAGAGAGTGTGAGTGAGAGTGTGAGTGAGAGAGAGAGTGTGAGTGAGAGTGTGAGGGAGAGAGAGTGTGAGGGAGAGGGAGAGGGAGAGGGAGGGAGAGAGAGAGAGAGAGAGAGAGAGAGAGAGAGAGAGAGTGAGTGGGTGGGTGGGTGGGTGGGTGGGTGGGTGGGTGGGCGGGCGAGCGGGTGAGATGTGGGTGGGTGGGTGGGTGGGTGGGTGGGTGGGTGGGTGGGTGGGTGGGTGGGCGGGCGGGCGGGCGGGCGAGCGGGTGAGAGAGTGAGTGACAGGCAAAAGCTAACCTCACTGTCAAAATAAAACAATGAAAGTGGACTTGTTGCATAAGCAAGGATATTAATAATAATATCGTTATTTTCGCACACTAAAGTGGTAACTGTAGACTTTTAATGTAAGGGGTAAATAATTAATGAAATCGTGTTTTCATTTCGGTGTTCACTGTGATTGAATATGTTCTGGAGAGAGTGCGCTATGTCTGACACCTGTGTTTTGCTTTTTTGCACGTTCGTACAGCGTAACTTAAAACGAAAAGATGATATTTGGATTGCAGTGAGCGAACTTCGGACAGCCTTTGACCTGTCTGATGCCGACTTCCAGGCTAAGTACGGCTTCTCAAAACCAGCGAAGGGCACCGACATCGTGCTGTATTGCCGCTCTGGCCGGCGTTCTCGGACCGCCGCCAAGTGGATGACATCCATGGGCTTCAGCGAGTAAGTAACAGCGGCTGGCTTCGTGGAGGGAATGCACGCCCCCACGTACGCAACTGTGCACGCATGCAAACAAACACACGCACACACGCGCGCGGACGCATGCACACGCACACACGCACACACGTACACACGCAAGCACAAACGCACACACGCACGCACGCACAAACACACACATTCATACATACACACACAGGTAACCTGCAGATATACAGGCATTCATACATTCCGATGAGGATCCTCACCCTGACCGCCAACAAGCAGTCCATAGGATTATAATATACAGAAGGGTTTATTCTTTGAATAATGTATGTAAGAACTGTGTATTTGATGTTGTTGTCATCGCTGTTGACGTTGTCGTCATTGTTGTTTTTCTCGTCACTCTTGTTGTTGTTATTGCTGCCGCTACTGCTGTTGTTATTGCTGCTGTTGTTGATGGTGATGATTTTGTTGTTGTTGTTGTTGTTGTTGTTTTCGTCGTCGTCGTCGTTTTACATTCTACGTTGATGTTTGCAGCGTGAAGAGGTACGCCGGCAGTTGGTTGGACTGGTCGGCGAAGAACTCGGATAAATCAGAGAAATCAAACTGATACCGTACGCCTGTTCCAAACGTCACTTCCGATGCCATCCGTCAAAAGGCACCACAGCAAGACTCTATAAAACTGAGGCAGCCGACTTACCTCGGCATTGCATTTGTTGTGCTAAGTTTGCACACAGTTGACTGCCAGCCTACGACCGACGAAGGGGCACACTTTAATTTGCGTTTCAACTGCTGGGTGGTTGAAACCACACGAGGAGAAAGAACAGTAATCAGGGTATATAGAAAGCGATTCGTTGTAGTATCATACGCATGTTTGTAGACGGTTAGTTCCTGATATGTCAGATTTGTTACATGAAGATGTGTGTATTTGTTTTAATTGGTGAATGTTTTATTTTGTCTGCTGCCGTGATTTTTGAACATTAATGATATTGTATGTATTTGAAGATGTCTGCCGGCGTGTGGTTACATGTATGTATGTATACATGCGTAGCGGGTGTCCGCGCTGCAATCTAAACGAATAATTCAAATTCTCTGTGTTGCATGTTTTAATGCAAAATAGCGTGTGTGCTGTTGTTCATTCATAAATGTGTTCACACTTGCGTGTGTTGTAGTTTTCATATAGGACACTCTTCAATGTCCTCTCTTGTACTACTGTCTCTTGGTCAACAACTGAATCGGTTACGCTAACTTTGAAAGTCACAACACTAATAAAACACGGCGATTGCGAAATATTCAACTAAGAAAAATCACCAAAGGAAATTCCAATACATGTAGTAATTAGTGGTTATTGTAATGTAGATTAACGAGATTACAACTTCCATTTACCATTGTCAATAATCGTCTAGTTTTTATAACACAGTGTCTATGGCATCGTACGTGTATGACCGCGACGTGAAAACCGGACTACTTCCGGCGATCTCCTCTCCACCGCAAATATATCTAGTTGACACTCCGTCGGCCACTCAATCTAGGAAGTTACACCTAGCACAAACGCAATAACAACTAAGCGTAAATTACTACAAATGTACACAAGATTACTTGTAATTAGTTTACTTAGAGATGTGCCTGTATTGTTAAATCGGGTGATTGGAAGTGCCACTCTAACCAACGACGCCGACACAGCAGGCCGCCTCCGTGACCCGGTGCAAGTTCACACCATGCATGGTCGCTTACAAAATCGCCTGATTTTCGATGTTTCTAATCTGGGGGCTTCTAACTACCGCTATAATGAATTTCAGTGTGTTAGCCTGCTCGTCCGCAGGGTCAGCGAGTTGATCCCAGGGTTCACCTAAGAACTAGGGCTCGAGCGCACTGACCGTATTTGTTAAACAGCGAACCTATTTCCAGACGCATTGAAGCAGGTAAAACCCGGCAAACTGTTGATTTTCAACACCTGGAAAACCAAGCTTTCTAAACCCCCGAGCCGATAGTCATAACTAATACAACTAATTGTCCTTCCACATATGCGCTAGTTTAAACTTACCAGTGTTGATTTGGTATAACAATACATTATGTTAATATATTATATAATATAATTTATAATCAAATGTATATTCTGAAATGTGCTGCGACAAAATATGTTTGGCTCAAATGTGCTGCGACTAAGTATTATTGTAAAATCGAACCTTGTTTTGTGGTCACCTCAGTAATACAGCCACCTCACAGTTACGGTCACTCTAGGATAGTGCCAAATTATTTATATAACGGTAATGTGTAGCATATTAGTCTCGCTATTACGGTTACCTCGCCACTCAGGTTACTCAAGCCGAGTCCCAATGGTGACTTTAATAGTGTGGTTCCTCTGCACCACCGTAAGGCCTTGTACTCTTTCTCATATGTCGTTTCAACTTTAAATGTAACCACGTGCATGACTAGGATTTCGCCGTTCCGCTTGCAAGATTCGTTATAATTGGTGGAGTGACTGGCTCTTGCACGGTTACACCCTTGAAACTATTTTGGTCCAACGTGAACCGGACTACGAAGCAATCCCTCGACACCGAGCAGTGTTCGTTGCCATGCATAATTAATTTGCCAGTCATTTCGGCCGTTTTGCCCAGTCATCGTGACTGTGGCTAACTTTCTAAACGTTTGTGCGCAGCGACGCTCGCTGTCCCGAATCAATGGAGATCACTGTTAGTGTGTAGCGTCACGCCTGACTGGTCAGCAAGCAGCGCCACGCCTGGCTGGTCGCTCAGTGCACTCGCGGCCGACAATTCACATACGTACCGATCTCGTGTTCTTGGTTGTATAGTCTCGTTCAGTCTGTTAGATAATTCAATCTTTTCTTGAAGATGTTCGGAGTAAATGTTGCTGACACGACTTTTTCAGGAAGTTGATTCTAACAATCAATTACACAATTTGTGAATAACTGTCACTCACTCACTCACTCACTCACTCACTCACTCACTCACTCACTCACTCACTCACTCACTCACTCACTCACTCACTCACTCACTCACTCACTCACTCACTCACTCACTCACTCACTCACTCACTCACTCACTCACTCACTCACTCACTCACTCACTCACTCACTCACTCACTCACTCACTCACTAACTCACTCACTCACTCACTGGTTAGTCCTGTTTAGTTCACTGATATATTTATTTCACCGTTGAAAGTATACTGTTGTACGGAGCACATACCTGGACCCTCAAAAAAGAACTAGAAAAAAACTAGACGGAAGTTACACCAGAATGTTAAGAAAGTGTCTAAATATCCACTGGAGCTATAGGCTTACAAATGAAGAACTACATGTACATGTAGACAAACTCACACACAGGATTCGCATGAGGGGCCTACAACTAGCTGGCCACTGTTATCGTAATACCAGTGTCAACATTCATCCTCTGGACACCCACACATGGTAAGAAAAACAGAGGAAACAGAAGAAAACATACATCAAGCTGATCTGCGAAAACTTGATATTGAAGAAACATACCTTCCATCCCTGATGAAAGATTTCCCATATGGGAAAGGGTCATCTACGCTCCGGCCCCGGCCGACCGATGATGATGATGATATTAATTTACCTCGCAGAAGTCAGCTTCACGCTGTTTCTGTTCCAAAGTAGATATTCTGTGTAGATTCTGGATTTTCTCTCATTCATCTTATAACCTTTTGGTGGTTTTAATAGTTTCGGAGTAACATTGTTTAATTTCCATATATTTACTTAATATATAGACTGTTTAATTTTAATATAATATTATATTTAACAGCACATATGAACGGACTCGACCCCAATATATGACGCTATAGAAATTGTAATAATAGTAGTAGTAATTGTAGTAGTAGTAGTAGTAGTAGTAGTAGTAGTATAAGTAGTAGTAGTAGCAGTAGTAGTAGCAGTAGTAGTAGCAGTAGTAGCAGCAGCAGCAGTAGTAGTAGTAGTAGTAGTAGTAGTAGTAGCAGTAGTAGTAGCAGTAGTAGCAGCAGCAGTAGTAGTAGTAGTAGTAGTAGTAGTAGTAGTAGCAATAGTAGTAGTAGTAGCAGTAGTTGTAGTAGCAAAAATAGATAAGCGAGCGAAAAATGAACAACTGTCAAACACGTTCCAAAAAAGCCTTTTTAATGATTGCTAGTACCAATACGGTTCGTCGGATCCCAACAATATTGATGCCATTTGAAAGTTTAAGCGTTCTGCTATTCAAACATATAAATGGTTTCCTGATAATCATTCCTAAAATTAACCGAAAACGGACCTACAACCGGGCCCGTTCCGGTGTCTTAGACACTGCGAACCATGTTGTTTCGTCGACACAGTTCACCAATCTACCGATTGAGGTACCGCTATCTGATTTCATGGTATAAGCTCCACCCACTTTCAAACGGCTGCTAAAATGACATACGTGAAGTAGGCGTGACGTCACAATCACGTATATCAACCAACCAACGCAACGAATTGTGTGACGTACTTTATTGTGACGTCACGCCGACGTAGAGATGTATCGGTTTCGCTGCGATCAAAGCACATTAGTTTCGCCGCGGTTTAAAAGTGGGTGGAGCTTATAACATGAAATCAAGAAATGGTGAAGTGCGCATGTCTGAACCTATGCAAATGAGGAAAACAGCGCCGCAATCGGAAGATTAGTGTACTGAGTACCCGCCGCCAACATCGTTCGGAACCGTACAGAACACCGAAAACGGCATGATTGTAAGTCCATTTATCGGTGTTCTTTGAACGGTTACCGGGAAATCTAGATGTCGCTAGAATAACAAAAAGTGCATCCTTTCAAACGATACCAAGATCGTCGGGACAGGACGAGCCGTGAGGATGCTAGCGACCGTAGAATTTCATGTTTTAGACGTGTTCTGAGTTGTTCATTTTTCGCTCGCTTATCTATTTTTGGTAGTAGTAGTAGCAGTAGCAATAACAGTAGTAGTAGTAGTAGTTGTAATAGTAGTAATAGTAGTCGTAGTAGTAGTAGTAGTAGTAGTAGTAGTAGTAGTAGTAGTAGTAGCTGTTGTTGTTGTTGTTGTTGTAATAATAATAATAACAATAATAATAATAAGAAGAAGAAGAAGAAGAATAAAGTAACATGGCAGCGCCTGTTAAGAGTAAGACCACGCCACTCTCTACAAACAGATAAGACTGGAAATCAACGGATGGTTGGTAAATTCTCGCTAGTCCAAGTTTGTTTTTGGTGTGGTTGTTACAAACAATACACCAAACTTGTCAACTGCATTCTAACATGACATCAAACGGATTTGGTTAAATTCGATATGTAAAACATCAAGACATACCGTCTAACTGTTCTGAAATGGCAAATGTTGTAACTATCCAACTTCACAACTAGAGGGCTTGGGGACTAACAATACACCATAAGACGCTTGCCACACACACGACACTGTACAGAATATATTTATGGCGCTAAGGGTAATTTGTCCAAACACCAGGCTAGTGGTAAACGTTGTCATTTGTCATTTAAGGGTGACTATGGCGGTTATAATCGATAGCATTGCGATCGCTGTATTACTGTTGCAATATTATCACAACAGTGTCATGACTATTGCGATATTATCGTGAAAATATCTTAGAATAACAAAATTATAGGCAGTAAACCATCATAAACCTACTATTTGGGTGGCTGGCGCCACAGCGTGGTTTTGGAGGCAGTCGATTCAAAATGGCGAATCTGAGAATGATGCTGTGCACTGCGGTCTAGATTGTTGGTGTTAGGTCGATAAATAACAAAGTATATATATATTAATAAGATTGTTCACGAACCGTAGGTGCACAAGTAGTTCTACTGATCTGTGTAACCAAATATTGCTAATGTACGCGTATAGAAGCGAATAATGGGTGGCTGAACTCCAACAAAACCCTCCAATTCAGAGACCCGTTGAGTGGGTGATTGGTTGATTTGGGGGTGCGTTCGAAAGGTGTGGTGAATAGTGTTGGAGATTTTGTGGCATACCGAAAGGGGGAGTGTTGGATATTTTCCATTACTGTACCCCCACTTAAGACTAAACAGTTTCACACTGCTCGAGGCCTCGCCAAAAACCTGAAATTACACCCCCTTTCAGAAATATTTGGTATGTGTGTGTATGTGTGTGTGTGTGTGTGTGTGTGTGCGTGCGTGTGTGTGTGCATGTGTGTGTGTGTGTGTGTGTGTGTGTGTGTGTGTGTGTGTGTGTGTGTGTGTGTGTGTGTGTGTGTGTGCGCGCGCGGGTTCACTCGCGTATTTATATACATATGTACAACATATCAGCAAAACCATATGAACGAAAATGCACGATGAACCTTCATCCCAGCTACAAGCGACAAGACATTGGTAAATGTCATCAAGACCACACATTAACAGTAAGGGAGACGTCTGAGATGCTATAAATTAGAAGAATTTGTTTCAGTATTTAAAACACGTTTGCCACCCAGATAATTAACTCGAAATGGCATGTGGACAAAGACGCCCCTGGCTTACCATATGTCCACCGTTTCTTTGTCTACGTGTATATGTGCATCCCACCGTTGTGGGGTATCTGTCGGTTTTGTTTTGAAACATTCACGCTGCTAGCACCCAACCAGTCACCTGATAAGCTGGTCCTTTAACGTATACTCCTCTGTGAGAATGAATACTTTCTGATAACTAATCTACACTGTTCGGTCACCAATGCTACTTCTTGTTCTCTAAGGCTTCTCTCTTTCATAACTAAGAACAATTTATCTATCAATATTTTCATAACCATTCGATATCAATAAATCTATTTCTTGTTTAATCTACCCCCAGTCTCATGGACTCCAGTGTTGCATCTTCATAAACATATAAACAGACACTACGATCACCCAAATAGAATACCTCTATCAATATATAACAATTCGAAAATATACTTCGATATAGGTAATTATTAGAGGCCAGGTTGAAAAATGCCGGCGTCTTGCATCTAAATCGATTCAAAAGATGGTTCAACAAGAATATCTACAACAGGCGCTGGGTTTGTATTATCATTGGAACAATTCTCATCAAAATAGTTATAACCTACTCTAATAATAAGGCGCCCGAGTCCACCAAAATACAACTGATGACGGAGATGTAGGTCGTCTCATTTCGGAAGTCTTTACTGTATCATCGTCGCTTGGGCCAACCATCATCTCAAACACGCTCTGTGAACATTTTGAGATTACTTACTTTCCGCTATTTTTGTCTTGGTTCCAGAGCTGGTTTTATCCCCGATGTAGTCTGCGAACCTCTCATCTGTTTTGGAAATAGATGCATTCTGCCAGTTCCACACCTGATTCGGTTCAGTCTCAGCGTGAGCGGCTGACTAAATGGTGGAAGCAGACGAGGCACGACATGAAGCAGATTAGAGACGAAGAGAACAGTTCACAATACGACACTAACAGTGTTCTATTCATACGCTATTACACACAATACGCAACCAACACATTGTCCTAAATACACTAGATTCATGAGCAAAGAAATATTTTTATATTAATTCTTTATCAATAATTAATCTATTTCGCGTTATCCATATGATATAATCATCGTTAAAATCTTAATTTGCTCCTAAAATGACCATCTTATATGCCAAGTCATATATTATATTTATATTAGACATGTCACGATAACATTGTACGTCATGAAACATCAATCCAACGTCGTCTCTGAGAAAATACACTTCTTATGCAGTCAACAGTCACGACAATAGTGCCAGCTTGATAAATCGCACGCATACACATTTATTATGACAATCAATAAGATGTCGTCTATATATATATATATATATATATATATATATAGGAACACGTGATTTATTACTACCGATGTCACCCGAAATTGTATTAATCTTCGTGCAAAAAATCTCCGCTTATTACTACACTAATGTTTGTACGCACGTAACTGAAATTATGTGTAACGTAACCGAACAAATTCGTATATATCTAGTCTATGCAAATCTCACCCATCCATCTTCCCGTTGCTATGACACACGTCGACATTCTGCGAATCATTTATTTAATATTGATGATTTGTCAATGCAGTGGCGGATTCCTTTGGCCAATAAATACTGTTGTGTGCTGACATCCGAACGAAATATGCGATTATAAATAATACATACGTTGACTGGGACCATCACACACCGTGGAGACACTACTTTGCAAATATCAGTGACTGACTTTATTAGAGCTACTGGTGTTGAAATATGGCCATATATAATGCCAGTCACTTTCCATGTGTCGCTACTTAACCTGCCACAACAAAACACAGGCTCTGGCACAGGAGTTGAACATTGCTAGCTTGTGCTGTCCGTTCTGCTAGGCTCTGGTGCAAACGGCACTCCATGAAGTTTTCATTGGCTTGACAACCTTTTCCACAGTCACACACACACACACACACACACACACACACACACACACACACACACACACACACACACACACACACACACACACACACACACACACACACACACACACACACACACACACACACACACACACACACACACACACACACACACACACACACACACACACACACACACACACACACACACACAAACACGCACGCACGCACGCGCGCGCACACATTGTTGAATGTATTCCCACTTCGGCACACGTTTCAGGAGCGTCACAGTTTGGCTCCTGGCTCCTTCTGCATACGTTTTAGGACGTTACAGTTTGGCTTCTGACTCCTCAAGCAGTGGCCCATGATGGTCAACTGGCGGTTTGTGAAGTCGTGATCGCCGGTACGTTGACGAAACCTCTGTAGACTTGATACCATGAAGGAAGCTATTCACTGACTTTAAACCTCGTGGATGTTGCCTAATATTGGAAGAGTGGTAGCGAGAGTTACACATCTAATCGGTTCTTTACATTTGTGAGAAGAACTCGTGAAATCTAATAATATGCCGTTGCTTAGTTTACTAAATAATGTTTGTATCGGTGGATGGCAGACGACAGTAACGCTTTGAAGTGATGAATTTGAAAAGCCACGCAGTAAGTACGTTGGTGTGACTTCTATGCATGTATGCTGATCGATATGTTTATCAAATGCGGGCAACGAGCACCAAGACTACGCCGGCATAACAGCGCAGGTAAAATGCACGGAAATTAACTTGCCCACGTAGTCGTGGTTACGTTACCAAAACATGTAAACTCATGATTTTAAAGACACGCTGTCGGCGCACTAAAGGGGAAGTCCGCGTGAAATGAAGAACAGTCTTCTATTGAACTTGACAACAAGAGGATTCCACGTATGTTCGAATATCGTGTGGTTAATCCAACACATGCCCGTTTAATCGGTAGGCCTCGGACGAGTAATTCTATTAAATACTGGACCAACAATATAATCAATACGTGGACCATTGAAGATAAATGGTGCGCTAGAGGGTCTATTGCACCGTGGATTAGGTACGGCGCTCGTGTGTGCACGTCGTAAGAGAATGCGTGAATCGAACTTGGGACAATGGAAATAAACCCACATAGAGACATCTGGATCAACCACGAGACATTGGCGCACGCGTTTCTAGATTATACCACACTGACCAATTAGGACTCTTAAGTGAACGACAATAAACAAGTTAAGCGTCAAGTCTCATTCGCATACAAGACATATATTCGGCAAGTTAGAGACAGACTTAAAGACAAGGAATGGGGTGCGGTCCGTCAAAAGGAGCCATCCGTAAGTATAGCTTCTTCAATCGCTTAGTTACAAAACGCCATTGGTGATGGAATCCTCAAACATTTGTTTTAGTCGACCAAGTAGAACCTTTCATGTTAAATATGTGCATGGTTTGAATTCTTTGGTTCTATAAGGTTGTACCTTAAGTCTTGTCACGCGTTCAGATCTCTCGTTGAGCCATATGTATTGAAACACGTCGAACGTAATAACTACGTATGCCCATAGCTGTGCTGGCGGTTGTTTTTGTTATTACATATTGATATGTGACCACATGCACGATGGGTATTTTGTGACAACGATGATTCAGTTCATAAGTTGGTATTGTTGAAGGCATTTTTTCGATATACGGCTACAGTGATTAGGATTGAAGGAAACGCGGTTGAGCCACGGTTGAAAGACAATACACGCGTAGTTCAAACAAGGTCCCATACACATTAACTCTCATTGTATTAGCTAATACATATATACAGTGGTTTACGTTGACATTATATTACCTTGGTTGTGGAACGACGTAAACCTGTGTTATTCACTTACGGCATTTAAGACCAGTCACATATCATATTCACGTATACATTGTTTAAGCTATATTATCATAATAACAACAATATTATTACAAATATTAACTATTATGTTATATCTGCAATTACACGTTAACCAATACTTTCGGCAAGATCGTTTCAGTGTTCAACGTATGGCGTGCACAATTTATATTCGCGCCTTGCATCGAAAGATTTTAGTCATTCATATGCATGCAGATACCTCGTATATAGGCGTAAGTAGAAATCATTCTCACGACGACGTTCTTGAAAACGAACCTATATGCAACTGTGGAGTATACAGGAAATGAACAATCTCGGCATTATACTTACAGCAGCGAAATGTTTTAAAAAACTACGGACTGTCACGTCTTGTGATTCGCACATCGACTTCAAGGATTGTAACTGTCTGTGGAAGCATTGAAGGATGACCATGGCGGTATATGGGTGTAGTATTATTGGAAACTTCCCTAACAGTTTGTTCGCTCTCGCGAGTTCACGACTCTAATGCCGTCGTATTACGGTGTGAGTAGTAATGTACGTACAACCTACATTACTACTATTGTGTCTCCCTGAACTGGTATCTGCCTAAAGCAGCAGCTGTCAATATACATACCCATTATCCGTGATGAATCGTTGCAGTGCATTGAAGTTAAACTAGCCGTCTGAGACATAAGAACAGAGAACAGAATACCTAGCAGTCATTAGCCCCGCCTTCGTGCATTGTCGTGAGAGTTGCGTGATATAATGAAATGATAATATCATGTCTCTTAAGCAAACATGTGTCATGTGTAAAGCGTACATTGTTCCCAACTTATAATACACTTACAATATACAATACATAACAGGCAAGTGCCATAGCTTGCTAGCTTTGTCCATGCAGTGTTCGTCAGCTTTGTCCATGCAATGTTCCAGAATTATCAGTCCCACGATAAACTACCAGGATTACATCTGCGTAAAATCAATTTGTTTACTAAACACGGCAACGGACGCCTACGCTACGCGAATATATCACAACCTGCAATATGCAGTGAGGTAAATTAGGTAAGGTACGTTAAGTTATGTTTCCCAAACACAGCAGGCATTGTTATAAAGCATACTGCATTGTGCAAATGTACAGCGGGCAGATCGACTATTATGAATTTATGATGGTACTTCCGGCTGACCTGGCCGGAGAGGGCCACGACTTAGCCCTCCGCTGGAACCGGACTTAGAACGGACATAGACATCGCGTGGTAATACAACTCTGGGGGGTCGACAGGTGCTCCTATCGAAGTGGGAAGTTACCGTCTACACAAGCGGGAATTAAAGCACAATTACCGACATTGTGTGTTTTGCAAATCATTGATCGTGCTTTAGTGTCCGACACCTACATACGTAATTATAACTGCTTCATTGTCCTACACGTGCACACTTAATTACAACACAGTGCGTTTTGCAGAGCGGGGGCTGCAAAATTATTCTAAATACGACATCTTATATGAATCTATTAGGGATATAATATAAAAATGTTACGTTAGTGATAAAATAGGGGACGTACTACTGTAGGCCCTACCTACAAATTAACGTGTAAAACAACACTAGAAATATGAAATAAGCAACTTGTGTAAAAGCTGAAGTAGACAGGACACATATATAAGTATATCACGCGTGTAACACGCAATTCGCGGTAGCGTGACCCTCGGTGACGTCATCAATAACCTCGTACGTAGATCGATATCTATATATATAATATATACAGCCGTAGATTCGTAACCGTCGTCCATTTTCGACACAACAGTTATTGTACACCCGCGCAGTGCCATCTATACACGTGGGAGCGGCGGAATGGTAGCTGAGGAAACGGAGATTACGTGTTAACCTCGACCTACATCTCAGTGGGTTCCGGATCGACTGAGTGCACAACGCGCGCACGCTGTGACCAACCAAGCGGACGCCACTGCCAGCGCGCCCTTCGCACGCTATCCGAACGAGGCATTTTGTTGGAGGACTCGCTCACGCAACCCGTGCAATTAACGAACGAAGGTGCATCAGATCATGGCGTCGTTAACGAGACATTTCAGCCGCGTGTGTAGACCGACAGCCCGGCAGGCAGTGGCGAGGTGTTGGCGGCCTCCTCTCAACCCGTCGTCCCCGGCCGCCGTGGCTGCGAGACCGAGGATATCACACTTACAACCGACGTCGGTGATCTCAGCGGCCCACTTCCACGGCCTCGCTGGCGGGGCGAATTCCGGCAACCAACTACTGCAAGGTACGTAGACTTATTACTGCACAACTGTTAGTGGGATTGATATTACGTAATGGTTGATTTGGTAGATGTTTACATACAAGCGCTTTAATTATATGTTAGACTCACTAGGTAGAATCAGTTGACATGTTATTGCTGAACTAACATATCAATATCACTATCATTCAATATGAATCATTCATTGTAAACAAATGAACCAATATGCATCAAGAGCTGCATGTATAATCACAATATATACCATCTGGACAGCTGGAAAATTAAACAATCACCAAACACCTTTAATGAGGCCTAAAGTTTATTAACATGTTGTATTAATGGTGTCATCATAGCTGTGAATGGCCCGATAATGTCCTAGTCGTTCGCCCTGTGTATAATTTATAAGAGATTATCTTCGCCCGCCCATAGACTGCCATGACTCGACAGAATCTCGGCATACATCATTATGCACGCGGCTTCATTGTGACAGTTATCAGTTACCCAATTACCCATGGGCCTTCGGTTCCGCCCACTTGATTTCTATTGTTCTATTCACACCATTAGTTGTTTGATCAGCCACATTGTGACTGAATGTGGCAGCAGAATCGTGTGACTTTGCCCCCGAATATTAACCCTCGAACTGTGGCCCACTCTAAAACAGTGACAACCTTCTTTACAAAAATATGCCAACAACACAAATGCATATGATTAACACTAATGCAGCTGCTAATCGTGGTTCCGGATTAGATTGTTTCTTGCAAATTAATTAAAAGGTGAATGCATTTCGTTCACTGGCAACCCATTCATTTATTGTAATATTGCACATATTTATTATGCGAGGGAACATTTAGAAGCTAAAATTGCATTTTGCCTGGAGTACCACTGTTCTCCAGTGCGTGTTTTGGGGTGGCTATAGCGCGTCCACATTGGTGTGAAGGGCCTGACGTTGTAGAACACACTCATCCTACGTGGTGGTGATGCACTGACCTATATACATTTACAGCACCACAGTACAGGTCCAAATACAAGTCGAACCTTTAAACACAAATACAGTGTAATTCTATTTATACACTGACCGGCTACGAGCCGCGGGCCTGGGCATTGTTGTTGATTGGGTTCGTTCGACTACTTATCATCTACAATCACGAAGTTGTCTGGGCACTTGATGATCCTAGTAGAGCGAGTTATTGTGGTAATAGACAATGCTTGTGTCTGTGTTTATAATCGCGTCCGACACGAGTCATATCACGATGATTATTATTCACGAACTTGTATAAGGATTTGTAATAATATTTCTTTAACTCATCGTGAAGTGACACATTTCTAATAAGAAAGAATACAGTGTTAGTGTTGTTTTAATTATCATTTGGTCGATGTGTTTAATTATACACGTTGTACTGCATTAAGTGGTGAACAGTTGTAAACACGTAATGCAAAATGGCAGGCTTAGAAAAACCATTAACATATCCCGTTGGCTGCATTTATACGTAAAATGTGTTTTACTTCCTTCCAGATGTGCATCGAGATGATCTTGTATGGACGTCACAAGGCGTCCGAAATATTTCCTGGTGGAAATTGTTCATGGCTAGTAAGTCCCCCGTGAAGTGATATGTTGTTTTGGTAATTATGAACATTTATAAGACAAGAGGTATCCGACATGTATACTTCATGCATGTTACCAAATGTTGGTGATGACACGAGAGAGGGAACGCGCAACCGGTGGGAAGAATCACATTTAATTCAACTATAGTATACGAATGTCAGGTTTTGAATGACAAGCTAGGTAATTATCAAAGTACAAAACAACATATGACGTCGTGAAACCACTAATAAATCAATGGTTAAAGATGATCATCAGGGGCAGAGACAGATGGGGAAGAGAGATCTTGGCACAAACTGAGTGTTGCCGTTACGATTCGCTTTAACAATGTACAATTGAGAATCGCTGTTCACTATTACAAACAGTACTACACACACCTGAGGTAATTATAGTCAACTATTAAGAGCTTTTGTCTTGCACATGATTCGAGTCCATTAATGGCTGAGATTACGACACATATAATGCGCGACATCTGAAAGACACCACCAAGAAAGGAGAAGGGAGACATAATGTGACTCCCAATCTGCCAGGGTGACCAGGAAGTGAATCGTCCCATTGATGACTTACTACCTACACCAGTACATGTATTCTGCGTAGTCTATGGTATCTCAAGTGAATGCGTATACATTATATTACAAGTTACATGTTTAATATCATAAACTAAAGGAGACAATTATTACGTATTGCTTTCTTGAATCAGACCTTGGTAGGAAATCAGCCGTGTTGAAGGAAATGCATTGCTTAAGTAACATACAAATAAATACAGTTCGAGATTATTGTATGTTTCGTCATATGTGTTTGTGTTATCTGTGCTGTTGACATAACATATAATCTAATGCTTTCTAGCAGCGAACATTCTGGACATCGTTTATGTTTGCGAGACGTGTCGAGGCGCCTGCATTGTTTTGAATAATGTAACGCCTGGTTTCGCGAGACCTTATGGGAGAAGGCCACCATTGGCTAGTACTATTGCATTTATTGCAATGGTGTAACTGACGTTTATATTGTGTACAATAAAAACTTCTGGTTCAATGTTAGACCGCTATACGTTATACAGCTCAGGCTGCGTTAGGATGAACGTCAAACCTATTTTCATCGTTACAATACATATGTGCACAGGAGAGTCAAGTGCTATCGAATTGTATAATTAACATGATTTGTTAGTCCTACTTGATTACCGTTATCTGTAAATACCTGTACATTGTGACGGGGGAGACACAATGACGAACACAGTTACTCTGCAATGCTGCCCAACTGTGCTGTTGTATTATTACGCTAATCTGATACAGACATCGCGGAAAGGAAACAACCGCGTCGTGACCGACTGAAGCGTTTGGTTTTCGATATTTTTACACATTGTTTCGCGTTGATTGTGTTACCTCAGTTATATCAAATATAATTTTTTTATTCCAGAGGTGGCGCCACAGTCGATTAAAACGAACGATGTGACAGCGAGTGACATAGAACGCATAGTGAATGAGAAGAGCGGGATTTTGATCGATGTACGTAATCCAAACGAACTGGAAGAGACGGGAAAGATCGGCGACGCCATTAACGTGCCGCGTAAGTAAACTAATTTAATACGACGGTCTTACTTTGGTACCGCACCAGGTTTCATATGCAACTGATCGTGATGGAAAATGATATATCATCAATTAGTTTATTTGACGCAAAAGTGAAACTATCGTTATTAGCATGCGTTTTTAATAATTTGAGCATAGTGCTTAATATTCCACAGAACACCATACGTAATTTATTCAGGTGGTGTTTGGAAATCACTGATTCAATATTTGTTTAGCGCAATCGTATACAATACATTGTCCTTTTTATATTGGCGAACACTTTACGAACGCGACGTCTCTCTTGTTACAGTTGGCGAGATCACAGAAGCCTTCAACCTGCCGGACGATGAATTCGAGAAGAAGTACGGAGCCCCCAAGCCGCCGAAAGATGCAGACAACCTGGTGGTGTACTGCCGATCGGGGGTCAGAGCAGTTTCCGGTTGTGAAGAGCTCAGCAAACTTGGGTTTGACAAGTATGTACGACTCAGTCTCGTCGGTTCTTAGGAGCAGGTAGCACTGTTTTTCATCCAAGCAGGCGTTCATTTTGGCGTGAATTCTGGAAGATGTTTAAGTACGGATCATACATGTTGCCTGACCATTAATCAGCGCTGTCATAGACAGCAGTACCGTACCGTACCGTAATCACGCTTGGTCAGTTTCATTGTCATAATGAGTTTACTTTATAGAAGATTATCGAAATATTATCACACAATGTATTTTTCTACATACACAAATTTACGGATATTCGCGAATGTAGACACCTTCTGTATTATTAATACATATGTGGCGAACGTGTGTCGTAGTACAAATACAACGGTAGTAGAGCATAATGTATAAGTAAAGTTAACCATGTACTTCCGCGCCAAGTTGGAAGGAGGAGACCCCTCTATTCATAAAGAAGCTTTCGCGCATTATTCCCGTACGCTTAGAAATATCCCACAAATCGCAAGACAGGTGAAGGCCTGCAGAAAAAAATCTCGCATTGCATTACGGCAAAAGAAGTCTAACTTGTTGCTTTTATGTGTCATGTGCAGAGTGAAGCGTTATCCCGGTAGCATGAAGGAATGGTCGTCACTGCATCCAAAGGGTAGGTGTTAAGGGGGCGCTGATTTTGCACTCAATTCTGACCACACTGTGGCGCCACTGGTGTCTTGAACATGCAAAACAGTCAAAGACGATCAATATAGCCTTGTTAAATGTTTGTAGCCTACCATCGAAATTGGACTTACCTGATTTTATTGACTTTTTATTCATACTATTAATTGCTTTGTGGAAACCAAAGTTAATGACATAGATATTGATAATAGTACTATACCTGTGGGATACAAGGGAAAGTTTAAATGCAGAAAGTACTGCTCAAAAGTAAAATCGGGAGGAATAGGCATAATAACATAAATAAAAACTGACAGTGATTTCGTGTCATGGTACAAAGTAGACAGAGCCAGTATTGGATTAACTAAAGATTTATTGTTGGGAGTTGTTTATATCCCCCCAGAAGGGTCCAAATACACTAAAGCAGAAGCTTTTGAAGGGTGTGAAGTAGAATTATTAGAACTTTTGTCTTGTAAAGATGCATTTGTTTGTATGTGTGGCGATTTGAATGCTAGGACTGGTGGTTTATGTGATTTTGTAGAAGATGATATGTTTAATGACTTTGGGAATGACGGTGCTGCAGAGTACTGGCACGAAAGCTCACTATAAAAGAAAAAATAATGACACCCAATGTACTAAATATGGGCCACTATTAGTAGATCTATGTAAAACTACTAATGTGCTTATTGTAAATGGGAGGACGCCTAATGACTCAAGTGGTAATCCCACCTTTAGGAATGTCAGTACTATTGATTATTTCTTAAGTTGTCCATTGTTATTTAAACATATCAATAACTTTATTGTATATGATGGAAATCCACTATTATCTGATGGCCATAATATGATAGAACTGGTGCTTGATACAGTGCTAATAGCGACAAAGAATACATCGTGCCATATCAAAGCAGGTGTCAAAAGGACAGTAGTAAGATGGGAGCATAACAAGAAAACCGAATTTCAATGTGCCATTAATAACAACACTGATGAGTTTGAGAGAGTTAGCACTTTACTAGATGATATATTGAAAAACATCAGTGAGGCAACTAAGGAAAGTGTTAATGATTTGGTTGCAAGCTTTAATTATCTACTTTTAAATGGTGCTAAAGAATGCAGCATGCTCAAAACTAAGCCATATGCCAAAATAAATATTAAAAACAAATAAATATAAAGATTGGTTTGACGCAGACTGCAGTGATAAAATAAATGCATTCAACAGAGCAAGAAGGCTATATAAGGACAATAAAAGTGAGGAAAACTTAATTAACTGGAAAGGAGTATAAAACTATTATCAATACATCTAAGGCATAGGCATAGGCATAGACAAACATTTGTAGAGGATCTAAAAGCAAAGGAATCTAATGATCCCAAAGCTTTCTGGAAGATAATAAATAAGAGTACCATGCAAGCAAATACAGGACATGTAACTATTGACGAGTTTCTTGAACATTTCTCTGAATTAAACTCTACTAAAGAAAATGAATCTGGATTCCAATGTAACATAAATGTAACTCAAAAGCCGAGCAGTGTAAGTAACAAATACTCTGAGAACAAGACATTAAATTCACAAATGTGTGAGGTAGAAGTGAAAAAAGCTGTAAAACGATTGAAAAATGGGCAGGCAGGTGGGGAAGATAATATCATCAATGAAATGATTAAAGCTTTCTCAGAAAATCACCTGTCTGTGTTAACAAGTCTTTAATGTTGTATTACTGAGTGGTCATATACCACGTGAGTGGGTCATTGGTATAATAAAACCAATATATAAAAATAAAGATGACATTAATGATCCAGATAACTAGAGGGATAACCCTTCGCAGCTGCTTAGGAAAATGATTTACCTCAATTATAAATGAAAGACTGACAGCCTTTATAAACTCACACCAAATTATGAGTGAAGCCCAAGCTGGCTTCAGGAAAGGTTATTCTACAACCGACCAAATATTTACACTCAAACGTATTGTTGAATAATTTTTATGTCAATGTTGAAGATTGCTCTGTACTTTTGTGGATTATAGTAAAGCTTTTGACTCGATCAACAGAGCAACATTATGGAAAAAACTAATAACATATGATATATCGGGAAAATTGCTTATATATCGGGAAAAATGCTTAACGTTATATTGAATATGCACAAATCAATCAAATCATGTGCTGTGAACAATGGCGTGCAGTCAGAATTCTTTGAATCACATGTAGGACTAAGACAAGGAGAGAACTTATCGCCACTCTTATTTGCACTTGTTCTCAATGATATGGAAACATTCTTCACAGCACAGAAATGGAATACACTAACATTTATAGACAAACTGTATAATGACAATAAAGATAGCATTAATGGAATGTTAAATCTATTTGTTCTCCTGTAGGCAGATGACACTGTTATAATGGCTGACAATGAGCGTGACATGCAGAGGAATCTAAACTTACTGAATGAATACTGTAGCTGTAATAGACTGAAAGTTAATATCGGTAAAACAAAAATGATGGTCTTTGCCAGGTCTAAGACAAGGATACGTAACATTCCTACATTTAAATTTGGTAATGTGGATCTTGATCAAATGGAGGATTATATTTATTTGGGTATTTGCTTTAATTGGAATGGATCCTTTGTTAAAGCCAAACAACTGCTACATGATAAAGCTTCAAAGGCTATGTATTCACTCATACAAAAAGGTAGGTGACTGAACCTACCAACTGATGTTATGCTTAAATTATTTGACAGGTGCATAGAACCAATCTTATTGTACGGTTGTGACGTATGGGGCTACGAAAATGTTGATATATTGGAGAAATTGCATACTAAATTCTGTAAATTCATTTTTGGAGTGTCTAAATTCTCTCATAGTATGCCACTATATGGAGAGCTAGGAAGACATCCACTGTCAGTCACTATAAAACAAAGAATGGTTTGTTATTGGACAAGAATATTAAAAAGTAGTGAGGAAAAACTTAATAAGGTCATGTACACAATTTTATATAATCTGCATTGTAAAAATTTACACTCATCACCTTGAATTAAATGTGTTAGTAACATCTTTCAAAGTAATGGTATTACTTATATATGGTTAACACAGGATCATAAAATAGATGCCAAGATCACACACAAATTCGAATGTGATCAATTTAAGCAACTATGGCACTGCATAATTGTAAATGATAATATTGTGATGTATCAACTTTTTAAAATCTCCCATGGAAAAGAAAGGTATATCGTAACCCTACCTGAACACTTAAAAAAGCATTATTTCAATTCAGGATAGGAACATATTAATTGCCTGTTAATAACCAAAGAAACTGTAATATACCTAGGAATGAGAGACTTTGTAAACTTTGTGAAGGAGGGGTAATAGGCGATGAAATTCATTTTTTATATGAATGTACCAAATTGGACTTGAGAATTAAATACATGTCTTCATGTAATAGATTGAGTCCTAATGTTATAATTTTGTATGTATGCTACAAACCAATGATCTAGACATAATTCACAGCCTGGCAAAATTCATCTTGCGTGGTTTAAAACTGTATGTTCGATGTTCCGTCTAGTGTATGTTATCCAGGAACCTGTATAAACATGACTTTACACGATTAGTATTTTAGACTGATGGGTAATTATTATCCAGTCTGTTAATATTTATATTTTGTGTAATGATTCCTGTTTTATATATGTATTTTTGAAATTGTGATCCTCTATGTACCACAATATGTGGTTAGAGTGAATAACATTCTATTCTATTCTATTCTATTCCTCATTACGAAAATGTTTGAGAAACGTAACATTCGCCATCATTACATTGAAAGTATTAAGCTCTGTTTTTGCCGGTGTATATTAAAAATATAGTGTTAACAAAGTAAAACACATACGTAAAGATATCGGAGTGTAAACGTCGTAACAATGAAACAAAACTGTTTAACTACCAAGATACCGTCTTTTTAATGTTCGCAGATTTAACCCGATCTTTTAGAAAACATAATTTAAAGATTGTCGAGGTGATTATTTGGTGGTTTCAATTATATCATTTTTCTTATTAATATTATTGAAAGTTGCCACAAAGTACAAGTGTATTATTTTTTATATTTGGTGTAACACAGCATCAATTACATGCATGTAAATGGACACAGTTGACACATAACGAGGAGTAAATTCCACAAACAAGAATGACACCATTGTCACATTATAAGTTGGTATAGCATCTTCTAAAAGTGAGAAATACATCTTTGCTGGTACATGTTCGAATAAACACATCTAACTATGGGATCAAATGTAAAACGCTTTGAGCAGAGCTAAAAACTGGATACACTATAGTGTATAGCAACTGATATGTTGCCATGATCAAGGTGACTACAACTCACAAATAATGATTCCATTTCAGTAACACCTAAAGACGTTACAACTAGCGACATAGAACAAATGGTGAACAACAAGACCGGCATTTTGCTGGATGTTCGTAATCCAAACGAACTGGAAGAGACGGGAAAGATCGGTGACGCCATTAACGTGCCGCGTAAGTCAATCTTCTTAAACATTTTCTTGTTACTGGATAGCACATTTTAATCGGAACTGTTGACAATATTTTTTAACGGACATAAACCATGAAAACACTGAAATGCATAGCTGTCTTGGCTAAGTCGTTATTAGCAATTGCATTGCTATAACAAGCTGTTTTCTTGCCTTTTAACTTTGCATCAGTTTAAATTGAACAATTACACGTTTTTATTTATGACATATTTCGTGGTTACACCCACGTCATTGCTCATAAACATAAAGATATATTGATAGTTGACATGTGAACGCAATGTGTTGCAGTTGGCGAGATCGTGGAAGCCTTCAAACTATCGGATGCCGAGTTCCAACAGAAGTACTCTGCGCCGCTGCCATCCACAGACGTTGAAGATATGGTCGTGTACTGTCGCTCCGGCGTACGGGCAATTGACGCTTGCCAGGAGCTCATCAAACTCGGTTATCTCAAGTACGTACAGTCGTGTGGATATCGTAGCCTTTGTTGACGTCACCACCGTCATATACCTGTTTCCAAGATTACTATTGTTAAGTACTAACATTGTGTTGTTTCTGTTGTGACCAGTGATCTACACCTTAGCTGAAAAGTTGGTGGTCAGTCGGACTTTCAACCTTCAAAAGTTGGTGGTCCCACACAAAAGTTGGTGGTCCAAATATTAACATATTTATGATATTTAGATTAATGAACCAGCGAATATATATAATAACAACATAGGCAACAGTTTATTGTTGACAGAAAAAACATAAATGTTGCAAGTTACAATAAACACCACAACACGAACATATGCAGGGGGCTACTCAGGTCGTTCTTTGGGTCTCAACAGTGTGCTAAGACGCAATGTTTTCGTAATATAAATATGCCTGGGATGATCTTGAATGATAGAACTAAACCACCGAAGTATCAAATTTAGGCAAACGTGTAGTTATAATGACGAAATCGAGGTTGGCAAGTAGACAAGTGCCCAATTATTTTCTTTTTTTAAATTCGGCCGGTCTTGCGAAGTTACCGACCCGACGAAATGTTTGACCGTCTCGGGTCTCCAATTGGCAGTAATTTCGAATACTGGTTTTAACCGTTTCTGGGTTTTTTTGGCCAGATGTATCATTTCATGTCGTCCATTTTGTTTTTGATCTTTCGTCGTCTTCAGCATGACGCCTTTCAAGAAAACACTAGAACCGCGACCCTAAACATTGGCCAGCGCCAACTTGTATAAAAATCACAACCAAGTACCGGTACAAACATTACAAGCACCCACATACGCCTACACTCTCATTTATTCATGCTTTCATTTCTAGTTCTTCCTCTATTCTGGTTAAAGACAATGATTGCATAAGGCACAAGAGTACCAACGTATCCTGTCGTCCTAGCTCTAGGCACTCGGAAACGTCCGCTACGTTCAATGATTATATTGTTAAAGACCGTCTTCAGTGGGTGTCCAACTTGTCTTGTCTCTTGCCTACGTCACTTTCCACCTTCTTTATAATCTTATCCAGTCTGTCCCTATCCTGCTTTGAGACATTTCCACCCCAGCAGACACAGATAAAAGTAAGCACATCAGAAATGGAAGAAGCAAAAACATTTGTACAATCTCAGAGATTATGTCAAATGATCTTAATTTTCTTAAACAGTATAATCGAGTATGTGCTTTTTAGTCCTTTGGGCCAAATCACTCTGCGTCCGCCGTCCGCTGTCCGCCGACTGCCGTCCGCCGTTAGCTGCCGTATCTCTGAAACCGTTCACAACTTTTTCTCAAATTTTGCATATACATATCTTAGGGCACTACAACTATGCACAGGGAATCTGTATTTGATTTAATCGTTCTAAGGGCTCCCTAGGGCCTCAAAGGGCCCCAAAACTTGTACTTTTTTATATTTTGCCTATTGTCTTTAAAAAAACTGTTCAGTAACTTTTTCTCTAATTTTGCCTATACATTTCACGTGGTAGTGCCACTGTACACAAGAAATCTGTATTTGATCGAATCTTTCTAAGGGCACCTAATGCCATCCCAAAAAGGATCCTAAAACGGGTAAATTTTCACATAAAATGTTGTCTATTTTCTCAAAAATTCTTCAGTAACCTTTTCTCAAATTTGGCATGGACATTTCATGTGGTAGTGCCACTATACACAATAAATCTGTATTTTATTGAATCATTCTAGGGGCACCAAAGGTCCCCTAAAATGCTAAATTTGCTAACTAAATTGTCTATTGCAGCAGTAGCTCAATTTATAATTGGCTGGCTAAATACTATTACATAGCTAATCCCTTTTCCTACACCATCTGTCACATGCGGATTATGTGCTTTGCGTGGATCAGAGGTTATCTTTTCTGTTATTTCAAAAACTGTTCAGTAACTTTTTCCTAATTTTGCATAGACGTCTATTAGGATAGTGTCACTGTACACAAGAAATTTGTATTTGATTGAATAATTCTAAGGGAACCTCAGGGCCTCCCAAAAAGCTAAATGTTCACATTTTGTCTGTTTCTGTCTGGACTAGGTTGGCAGAGTGCCAATTGATTGTATTACACCCCCACGCCCCACCCCACGGTGAAGCTAAGATTCTCTGCCTGTTATTGTTTGATGGAAACTGTGACTAATCTGAAATTGGTCATTGGCAGAGGTTTGCATCAACAGACAGCATTAACCCACTAGACCCCTGTTAAACTGGACAATTGCATGTAGGTTTTAAGCTGTGTCACACAGTGGGCTGTAACTAATGTGTAATGGGAATCCCTACTGCACTGGTAGAACCTGAGGAACTTTAAAAACAGCAGTAAACATAATTTTCAATGCAACAGAAAGGTTAAAATAGGATTAAAATAAAATAACTTAGGTATGAAATAACATATAAAGTAAAATAACATAGGTATACTCGAAAAGGTTAAAGCATACTTAGCCAAAAAGGAATATTATTCAGATGTTTTACTATACATGTAGCAGCTATTCCGTCACTCCAGTTATATCAGTATTATGTCGTTACTACTGTTTTTAACTGTCAATACTACTGTGTTTTAGTCAAAATGCACGCTATGCATATGCACCTTGTTAACAAATAGTCTTATCATAGTTCATCTCTTTCTTCTTCCCATTCTGGGGGAGGGTGGTACGGGCAGAATGAGAACAGATAATGCGTGTGCATTTTCTTTTAAAATGTTTCAATGTGCTACATGCGAGATTGCAGCTCACCAACTCTCCTGCAAGGTTTTTACAACCACTGGAAATCGGCCTAAATAACAGAGTATCGGGATAAAATCCGACAGTATTTTTTAATAACACATTAACTAATATATATATATATATATATATATATACACTATTCACGAAATGGTCTACTCGAATACTTAATTTCATGGCACGCATATAGTCTAGATAGCTACTAAACATGTTAACACTTTACTTCCACCATAACTCTGAATGATCTGTAACTTTGATTCACCAACAAACATTTCATTAATAATTACAAACTCACAATGTAGTCCAAAGGCTCTTGGCCCAATTTTTTTACAATGGTGTTTACGTCATCCTCCCAGCTTAAAACGTTATCAAATACGACCCTTAGATATTTGTATGTCTCCACTCATTCGACCTCAACTCTTTTGATGACAACAGAATCATGCACATTTTTGTATCTTCTAAGATCAATCAACATTTTTTTTTTACAAACATTAAATTCCAGGTGGTTCTGAACAAAGCTGTTAATCTCCTGTCAGTAACGTGGTTATCATCGACAGTTATCTATCCTGTCAGTACTGTGTCGACAGCATATTTGTCAATCACGCAGTCATTATGAAAGCTTCCTGGATAATTTGGTGCTATATAAGTGTTTTTGCTATTGCTATTTGACTACGTTTATATTATTAGTTATACAATTATATTACCTAACGACGACGACGACAACGACTGCGACACTTTTGGTAACTTTACTAATGACACTGTCGGTAGTGACGCTTCCGACATTTTGCTGGTACGCTCGGTATAATGTTGATGGCATTGTCTGTCATGGCGCGTTTCTTGACTGATGCGTAGATATTGTAGAGGACACTGAATGAAAACAACTTTTCTATTGACGCTGTGCGGTCCCAGACACCCTGGTGACATGTGTCAACTATGGTGTTGGTTTTTTGCAGAGTGAATCGCTATCCCGGAAGTTGGTTGGAATGGTCTGCACGCAGCCCGGAAAGTTAGGAGGAAGTGTACACGAC
Organism: Escarpia spicata; assembly: GCA_963995525.1. Classification (NCBI taxonomy): domain Eukaryota; kingdom Metazoa; phylum Annelida; class Polychaeta; order Sabellida; family Siboglinidae; genus Escarpia; species Escarpia spicata. The sequence continues at coordinate 12,190,611 of OZ023214.1, read as the reverse complement.
TCGAATCTCTCGTTCACAACTCAACAACAATACTGCACAATACGTCGTACTCTCGTTGGTGTATACGGCCATATCGCACTTCGAAGAGAAGAACGTAACTGTTGCTCAACGTCATGATGTTTGTTAATGCTGTATTTTCAATGTACAAATTAAAAGTAGCGTGAATTTTACAATAAAATTAGTCAACTGCATGAGGCAAACGTCATTATTTAAATGTATGGTTAAATGTTTCAGTTTGTTGCAATGGTAGCTGTTGAGAAAGCGAATATTGTGTGGAAAAGTAACTATATAGTAGTCAAGATTCATACAATACGATAAGCTTAATCGTATATAGATATATATATGTGTACTGTTGAGTTCTGTTCTGCCTATCAGTACTACCCAGTATATATATATATATATATAACAACGTCATCCCAACATTTATGCACGCGCGCGCACGCACACACACGCACGCACGCATCCCCCAAACACACTAATACGCTAACTCTTGCGAATAGTCTGTCAGTATCTCCTCCCAAATGTCGAGGGCCACTGGTTTCTTGCTACGTTCATTCGCTTCCTTGAACATCGGCCTGTGATACACCAACTGGCGATGCATTTAGAAAACAAATAAGTTAAGTCTAACAATGTCACGTATACACCGTATCACCACCTGGCGGTTACTTTATCAACACGTACTGAAGTCACCCAGGGCGTAGCTTCACCAGTGACCGAGTTTCACGGAATGACTATGTATACTATTGTATAGCCACCTAGCGGTACTTGTTTGAAGAAGTCAGTTTCGAAACATTACAAAATGAAAATAGTAAATTCACTGCGAAATATGTAAAAGATTATCAATATACAAAATTGCCGTTACGACCTGTTAGAAAGCCAAACAAAATGGCTCGGTACATCAGCTTGTGTAGTGTCTGCCATTGTCAGGTTGGTTGGTCCACCGACTGGCGCCACTGATGTAGCGCAGAGCCACGAACGACGTTAATTAACAATTTTAGACACATTCCCCAACGGAGGTGTCACTAACATAATGTAGCCACAGCTACAAGTTGAATATTAATGCAGGGCTCTTGAAGTGGCATAAATCATTCGTGAATAGGCTTGGCAATGTCACTGTCGTTTACGACTGGTTATGCCTATGTGAAGTCATCTTCTCTGTACCGTGTCTGTCGCTAACGTTTACGATTATGACCCTAAAACCGCTCGGTTGTTTTATGGGGACAACACGATTAAATGATTACTATCATTTATTGTGTTATAAATCTAAAATACAAAATAAAACCTGCAATATAATAACAAATGGTTACTACAAGTGCCACAATGGATACAAAGGATCATTCAACAACAGCATTAAACATAATATTCCTTGCATAACGTTGATACAGTTTAATTGCATATAGATCATCTCAGATACTAAATAGCAGGCTAGCACCTGTGATATTTGTAACTAGATATCCAAACGGCAATACTCCTTTACGGATTTACTATCAATAACACATAGGTCTATATTAGTTTAAACACTGTATTCCCAAACCAAGAAATACATTCAAATGCATCCTAAGTATCATTAACACAGTATCAAATCAGTATCAAATGTCCATAAAATATAAACTTGGTTGTAATACTTATACAATTAAACACACGTATATGAGGCACTCCTCTATGCATAATAAAGCATCGGTACATATACATGACCATTATCATCATGCAACGGCTCATCATCCACATAGAATACGAGTCCATTAATCAATACTAAACGCATGTCTAATGCATTGTCTCAAATTACTTAATGCAGTTGTGTATAATTACTGTCAGACTAATGGTTTCTAACCAATTAGTAATACACCATGACATTGAAGGTAACAATGCTCACCCCAAATGGGAACTGCAGTCTAACACCGCACCCGAGCACTGCTCAGTGCAATCACACCATGCACTGTCTGTAAATAAACAAGCAAGTGAAATATAATACTGCACAGCATTGCACTAATTAACAAGACTCAGTAACTGATATACAACCAATTATCAGTTATAAATGAATAAACCAAATAATGACTAACACGATATCATTATAATTATGTATGCTGACATAATGATTCCCTTAAAATGCACTAAAATAGCATAATTCTGCTGTGAGAACACCGGCTAAGAGTCACATATATAAGCTTGTAATTGCTAAGAACAATTAGAAATCAACTTATCGCTTAAAGCATTGATTAAACATTCTTCTGCTAACCTATCTTATCAATATATAAATTACCCACTACACTGGGCGTTAATAGCCCTTCTGTAGAAACTACCCTGCTAAACTCAATGGGCAGTCGGTCTATCCACTGACAGGCAACATGCTGTCCCTACTCCCTAGGGAATAGCGATACCCGTCACCGCTGCAGACACATCACACAGCCTACTGTGCCAACATCTCAGCAGGGAACATATCAACACAATGATCTCCTATTGAGTATTAAAGACTCACGCTAATTACTAGATTAGGAACCATGCAATTGTGTAGATAGTGCTTCATTATCCCAAACAGTGGAATTTAACCTGTGTATATCATAATACAAATAGCTTTAAATGCTGTGGGAATTCCGCCCACACTGTCAACACAGACCATATATATAAATAGAACACGCTAGTTGAACTATAGTCTATAGGGGAATGATTAATGATGTAACTCTGACACAGACCAATTAACTGACCTTCCCGCGGGGAACTTAAAAGTAACTTTAACAGCAAGTATTGGGAGATAATTACACAAATCTGCTGTTAGTTAAATCCTGGTGCAATCCACCCACCTTACATCTTGATTTGTGTTGTTCTTTCTGTCAAAACACGAAACCTCGTGGGAAAACACTGGAGCGCTACGTCTGTCCAGCTTCTCTTTGAAACTCTGTGATGGCATCTCTTGCATAACCCTGGCTTAGTGACCGTGGTATGACCCTCACTTGGTGACTGCTTGGGACACTGATACCGCAGGGATAGCTGACTTATATGTTTAAAAAAATAGAACAATATTACTACGCCTACATTTAATATATGAACTATTGGATAGTTAGTTGTATTAAAAGGTAAGTAAAGGTAAGATCTTATTTAGCGCAGTATCCAGTCCTCATGACTGCTCAAAGCGCTTTACACTTCACTTCCCTGTTCAATCGAACACCATCTCGACTTATCTGGGAAGCATCCAGCCACGCTGCAATTAATGCGCGAAGATTGTTCGTACACAAATACCCACCATTGTCTATAACCAGATACTCAATCACACAGCCTGACTGAACTGGAGCGCCGTATTGTGAACGAACTTGCTAAGGCAGAGGTTCGACACCACCGCACATGATTCGAACCTGGGTACTCTCAGGCGAGAGTCCGAAACTCTAGCCACTGCAGCACGGCGCTACACATTAAGTAATACCAGTGAATTAAAAATCACGACAGCAATGCTCTCGGTTGCAAAACAAGATCGTTAGTAGGAAACAAACCAATAGACCGGGTATCTGTCGACATTTTGACCACGTGACTCGTGTTTGCCATATGTCCAACGAGATGCTACATATTTTCCTGTAGTTGTGACGATTGTAAAGTACCAGTATGGATTGTTCTGGAATTCGATGTCGTTCGCATTGTCCGTTGCTGTCTGTAAGCTTATGTGATTATTATTCTGAGCGTCTACGTCATTTCCATTTAATGCCAAGTTATCTGCGCCGACCACAGACCAATTCTCGCCGTTCTTAATACAGTAACGGACACTAGCTCCTCGCTTGACCGCCTCTGCCAACGCCACCTTGCGACCACCAGTGACAGTGCCACTGGCGTCTACTGACAACACCAGAGTCCATGGTCGGGTGTCGATGAACCACATGATCTCATCGAACACTCGGCGCATCTTGCGTCCCGACTCGACGCTGCCCAGCTTCTGCCACTGCAGACGCACAGTGCCGGACGTTGACACGGTCATCCATACAGCGTGAGTGGGGTGGTCAGACGCAGTGTTAGGAAGTGCGTCATTGTCGTCACTGACGAGCGACAGGAAGTAGGCTCTGACTACCCCGTTCTTCATCTGCACGCCGTCCGCCTCAGCCACGTTGTCTTGCATCCCGGGAAGCCGCACTCGCACCCTATGGCCCTTTCTGACAGCGTCACGGAGACAATCCACACTGCCTTGAACCACTTGTCCGGCTCCATCGTGCACAAGCGCCAGCATCCAGCAGTCGTCGACCAGCCAACTTACAGCCGCCTGTCTGCTCACGTCTGGCTGTCTGGCTGCCGTGTCGAGAACGCGACGTGTCTCGACGACGTCGCCTCCTGCCGTCGACAACACGTACGACTGCAAGGTGGCGCTGTCGGCGAACTGACACTGTCCATCCGCGCATGGCTTCAGACTGACACGGTTGACTGACTGCGCTGCCACGTGACCGTTTTTAATGGCGACGTTTGTTAAGGGGAGGAGATCAGCTTGGCTGTCGTTGCCAAACAGTGCGTACATTGCTTTGCCATCTCGCACGGCCTGCTTCAGGGCGTCGATACTTCCCTTCACAACCTGGCCTGTGGAGTCCTGGTTCAGAACTGGCTGCAACCTCTGCAGGTACCGGACATACCACTTGACGGCATACTTCGCGCTGTTGCGTTGGTAGAAATGTCCGCCCACGTAGTATCGAGTCATATGGCTACGACCTGAAGTACAAACCATGAAGATCCACCAATATACATCCGCGTGAAAGGAACCCCATCCTTTACTGGTGTCCTTTGTTTGTGCACACACGAGATCTTGCTGGACGTGAATTTGTTTCGTCAGCACGGCGTAACCGTTTCCCCCCAGACCCGCCACATAGACCGTTAATGCCGCGCCAGCCCTCACCGCTGCCACCAGGTCCTCCCGTCGCCCGTACACCGCGGCTCCGTCGACATCGTTCTCGTACACCAGACTCCATCGGTTGGTCTCGCACGCGCTACCTGCGTCGTCAACACACAGTCGCTGATAAACATTCGATAGGGGAAGTCCACAAGTTAGTACCGCGCGCCCTACTTCATTTTAGTCAATATTTGTAAACACACTGTTCACAAATAATGTATTTTTTATTAGCCAATGCAGTTACTCTAATTAAATATTGTCTGCATGCCAACTGTTAATATTATTAAAATATATAAATATTAGAAAACTGTTTTGGGATGCTTTGAGAGGATGTCTTCACTCCGGCACTCAAAGCACACCGGCATAGCGATGGCCACTATAACAAAACAACCAACCATGTGGCTGCTATTAGAGGCAAACGTTGTTACACCAAGTATAAAACAGTAATGTATAGTATAGAAATAAAATGTTTAGAAGGTCTAACTATACAAGCACACCAATACTAATGTAAGCAGAGGTTGCACATATATATATGTTAACACGTTTCTCATGGCACCACAGGTAACACTCTGTAATTCTACGAATTATTCGCAGGCCTATACTTCTTTACGGCACTAATTGTAATGTTCACTTTTGGAGAACATTTTATTAATTGATACTGATATTAAAATCTTAGAATTAAGCAGATTTCTAGAGGCGTACACATTTAGCCGAAAAGGCAGGTGTACCATATCAATTAATATGTTCATATTCAACACCAAAAACGCCACCTGCCAATTCAGCATAGCATCTCTAATGTTATCGGTTGCACTGTAAGCAGTAACATAATACGTACACTTTGCGATTGTTTCTTCCTTCATAGAGCGGATCGTCTCTTCTTGGTTCGTCACCTGTTGTTGTAGCTTTTCGATGGCATCCTGGTGGCGTAAAATCATCGTCCACATGTCAGTTTCGTCTCCACCGTCGCGACAGTACGTTGAGGTGCATTGTGATTTCACTGGATCTGGACACAGGACCGCAGCGATGATCAACACCATTCTTCCTAGCATGGCTGCGTAGTCTTGTCGTCAACCCACGAATGTGTAATCCTCAGAGAGTCAAGGTCTGGCAACATTTAGATTAACTCAGTGGCATATTTACGATTTTGACAATGAGGACGTAGTAGTTTGCCATGCTTCCAAGTCGCTCAACAGATTATACATTGGCGAATTATTGTAGCATGTACAGACGCAAACTTAAGTTCCGCCCACATAGTATAATTATATGAGTTTGAAAGACCAAAGTAACAGTACATTTGTAACTGTGACTCGAACCACCACTTAGACCAGTGCTTCTCAACCGGTGTGCCGCGGCACACTGGTGTGACTCTGGTGTGCCGCGACGATGTCCCTAGTGTGCCGCGGAATTGGAAGAGAATTGCAGGAATTATTTTCAATTAAAATGAAGGTTCGGCACCCAAAATGTCACCGTTATACAAAATACAAATCTTCGCATCAGCAGGAACAACAATTACTTCAAGCGGTTGCGGGAGCAGAAATTTAATGCCAATTCTCAAAGTTACTCGAATAATGTGAGAACGTGTGCAGTAGATAGCATTAGGCAGCACTAGGCCTACAACATATCTTGATGGTGTTGAGAGTAATTATATCCGGGCCATCAGAGGAGTTACCTGGACAGAGAGACGACAACATAACTAGATCACAACGGAGATATTCAACTCTGAACCCATCTCAGATATCACCAGACGACTCCTCTAGTTTAGGCATGTTTGTCGTACACCGAGCGAAATCTTTGTTAACATAGCTTTCAGGCTGAACGTTTGGGAACAATCAAAGAGGAAGACCACAAACATCACGCTGGCCTCGTACTGTTAACAGCAGACCGGTGTGTTCAAGACAGGACAAGATGGACAGTGGTATCCAGGAGGACAGCGATGTGTCAAGCTGACCTAAACAAGCAAGTCTTCTGTTGTCAGTTGGTCAGCTTGAAATAATGCCGACTTTTGTCGTAAAGCATGCGCATACCTATGTGTTCTGTTGCCACATTCAACATTGTACTTCTTCAGGGTAAGTTTTACTGTTCCGCTTCAACATATGTTGTGAGCCACATCCAGTGTTTCTGGAATTGGTTCAAGCTGACCAACATGGAGCAGTGAGTGGGTTCGTCAATCATTTTGTTTTTCTACTGAGGCATGAGTAAATGGTGTGAAGGTGCGAGAGAAATGTATAGACCTCATGACCGACAGTACTCTCTGTTTCTTGTGAAAACATTGTTGGTGCAGTTAAATGAAGAACTTCTTCTGCATTCGCAAAAATTTTGTATTTAACAACATGTCTTTGAGTTTCTCAACAATAAACGTGATCAAGAATAAACAAGATGTCATATATAAAGAACTGCTTAAGTAATGAGTTCTAACATAGGCCAAAACGTTAAGTACCTCTCAGCTTCAAGAAAGGTACCAAGTTTTTCGCAAGCTCGCCCAATATAACATTCTGGAAAAAAACTCGTGCATACCACCGATATCGTTCAATAAGTGCATAATATTGTTAGTCGAATGGTAATGAAATTTTTTTGTCATAACATAACTTCACATTAAGTTATGTGATTACTTAAATAGTTGTGTAAGCCAAGAGTCATATTACAAAATGTAATCCGTCATATTTTGAAGAATGTGTTCACCAATGTTGAAAAGGAGGTGTTTATTCTTCCAACATATTAGAAGTTCGTTAAAAACAACATAACACATGTTGACATGACAAAAACAATTGGTTCGTTGTGCCGCGAGATTAGAGCAAACATGAAAGTGTGCCGTGAACTCAAAAAGGTTGTGAAATATTGTCTTAGATAATAAAAAGTTCAGTGGTGAGGCTACTCTTCCATAGAGCAAAAGATCTGGTTACAGGAGAGAAGGATAAATAAAAGAGGACCACATCAAGAAATTCCTGATAAAAACGGCTTTAAACCACGTGTGTTTGATAACACACGGTCCAAGAAAAACAAGTCTGACAGTAACACTAACCTTACATAAACCAGTCGAACAACGCACACAATAGGCTGCACTATGTTCACAGGTTATCAGAATAATAAGCAACAGTCACTCTATATTCACACACAAGATAAAACGGCAAAAGTGAAAAAATGTAATGTCAAGATTGTGAATAGCGCTACTTCGGGGATATATCTTGAACTCTAGGCACAGGTATGAAAGAACACCGATCTTGTCGCCAACCCTCGTCAGTGAGCAGAAGCAGAACACAAGTCACTATTGTTCTATGAAAGCTGTGAAAACATTAGACCATGACGATAGGTGGTCCAAGGAAACAAATACAAAAAAGCAACTAACAGCCAAAGAACGAAGTCTGCCTCGAGACGGAACTTCAGACATGAGCTCCCACTATTCGTTCTGACATTATGTCACATGATGTTGGTCATGTGACACGCCCGTATTTCCAATCTGGTCCTCAAAAAGAAGCAAACCATTCCGTTTATAAAGATTGCGCGAGGCAGTTGAAATATCCGAAAATTAAAAACAAGTTTCTTGAGAGTTGTTATCAAAGTTGTTTACATATTTTCATCGAATAATCAAGTTTTCTTTTTTGGAGGACCAAATTGGATATACGTGTTCTTCTGTATATTATAATATATTATCGTTGGTATCTATAATTATATTAATAAGCTAACTTTGGAGCTTTGTAACTTGTAAGTGTATATCGTCTCAGGCGCCGACGTTTTTTATTCAATGGACAGTCATTCCCCAGGTGGCGCCACTGGAGATATGTTAAATTATTATCCGCTGCATTTGACGCCATAATTGTGGAGAGCAGAATTTAAATGGTCATAAGAACGAGTTTAAGTTCAAAGTACAAACTGATAACTGCTGCCCTTGTTTTTTGCTCCACGTGTGAATGTAAGCTAGATAATATATATATAATGTGACAGTGTTTACTGTTACTATTCGTCTTTAGAATTTTAGTGAATAAACTCGATCCCAACGCCAAAGTTATACCATTACCAGGGGCGTAGGAACCGCTCCGGCTGTACCGGAACATTTTTTCCAGACTTCGAATTTAGCTGCAGCCACGCGGCCATTTGCCGCGATGTCTTGGCAAGTAGCCGCGATGACTTAGACAGTATACGGCCAAATTGGCTGTACCTTATAGAATGTTTACCTTCATTTGCAATGGCTGATATTGTAGACTAGCACATGGTCTCATGCCTATTCGTACATATGTCTAATACTATACGAATCGGTAATAGGGTCTCCATTCAACAGTCGTCTGAGCATTCGCTGGCATGCGAAAGCACGTTTGAAAAAAAACACCACTGATCCGAGGGCACTGCTCTCAGTCATGTATTTCGTGAATGTATAAGATCAGTGTCACAATAGAACAGCACCTTCAAGGCAGAAGGGGTATTTGAAGGTAACAGGAAAGCTTCCTATGCTAGATGTCTAAATTACATCCTTTCAACCAAAACATTTCACTTCTCCTAAACTACCATTGGGAAAAACAAAGCCTATATCCAGAAGCTTTCAAGGTTCTTGGCTTGTTCGCTGGCCACGGCTATGCATACATACAGCTGTGTCCTCTCGTGACAAGATGTTGTTCTACGTTTATAGGCTTATTACAACACGAGATTCTAATGTCATCGTCAGTAGAACCTGCGCTTACATAATGTGGTTTTATCTATTAGAAGGGTGCAGCTGATAGTAAACTGGGGTTTCCAGCACACGACATGTCTAATGTTTTCAGTTCAGTTATCTGCTAATGTTACCAGCGGCTAGATGTGATGTCGATGAACACTTGTCAGCAGAATAATAAATGGAAAATGCAATTATCAGGACAACCGTGCTAAAGTTTCTATCAAATCCACTATTTTTGGCAAAGCAAGGCCATTCCATGCGACAACGAGGTTGACTCTAATAAATTGTATCTTGTCATATAGGCTTTATGGTAAAAATGGATACCAATTGAAGGCATAGCTTAAAAAACAGGCCAATGCACAAGTGCCGAGGGTCCAACATATCATGTTGCAGGTCATGTGTATGACAATCTAGCGAGAATATTTTTGCTACTTGTGGAATACGGATTTTGTTTCCGCATCAAGACTAATGAAACGAATGAATTGTCGAAACATGAACAGCTTGCAATTTGTTTCAGATGGGTAGACTATAAAATTTAAGAACGCAAATTTTTTTTTTTTAATCAATTAAAACGCCTTCATCACAGTCTAACACGAATTACTGTTTTCAATAAAAGAAAGCTAGTGAACAATGTTACGATACCAGAACTCAGAATCAATTTATTTGACCTATAAATGCGACGCATATACAACGAATAAAGCAAGTAATAGATAAGGTCGGGAGATTCCCATTAAGATATATAATATCGCTAGCACAGGAGCCACCCAATAAATATAAACAACAAGAACAATTTACATGACACAAATCAGAATAGCATATGACTTGTTTTTATAATTGAAAATTACTCAATGTTTCAACATACATACATATTGTATGACTGTAGGACTGATTGTATGTACTCGTATACACATTGACGTAAATATGGATACTTTTCAATACGTATTACGAATTACAAATAAAGCAATTATAAATACGACAACACTGGATTTGTTGTGTATGTTGAAGACTGTGGGTATAAATTTGATTAATGATACTACTTGGTGTATTGTTAACGTCTACTATGTTGTATATAATACATTGTTTGGCAAATTCATGTTTGAATCTGGACATGTATAGATTATTTCTTTCACGTGTGCAGTGCTGATGAATATCATAGATGCGTGTGTTTGGAAAAACATTGAAGTAGTAGGGTAAAAGATTGTTAATTAATTGATAATTAAATTTTTATTGTTGGATTTTATAAATGTAATTCAACTTGAAACTGAAGTCTTTTAAAAATAAGACTTGTGTAAGCATTATATTTACTTAAGGATATTATTCTTAATGCTTGTTTCTGTAATTAGAAAATTCGATGAGCTTGATGACCCCATAAAAGTAAGCCATAATTAATATGAGCGAGAATAAGAGCATTGTACATAATATATAATGTATTAAGTGGTAACCAGTTCATATGTTTACGTAATATGCCTATTGTTTTATATATTTTATTTGTTATTTTGTTTGTATGACTCTGCCAGTTTAAATGGTATTTTAAGGTGATGTCAAAAAAATTGAAATAATTCACATTCAATGTGATGTTTGCAGTTTGTAGTTAAGTAGGCCTCCTGTTATATGAGGAGCGGAACCTGGCGTAACTATTATAGGCCCTACCGATATGAAGAAATCTGACCTCTATCCTTGTATTATTACTGCTACGGACTTTCTTTGGTCTTGCTTGTGCAAATTGAATCCCACATATGAAATAACAAAACTTGTCTCGAAATAAGTAAAGCGTCATAATAGGTTGCAGCAAAATACAGAGCACTTGAAACAAGAATGTTCTGAATCACAGCTCTGAGTCCTAGGCGTTGGACTGTTCGAGTGTCAGCAACATAGATTCATCGAAAATCACACCGCTCTGAAAAAAAATATGAACATGATCTCTGGATAACAGTCCAGACACTGAAATGAAGGCACGGATTTGAGGTGTTCATTTCCAGACGATGAAATTGTATTTACTTTATGGTCTAGCTTTGGCTGAATGTGTACTTCGCCTTGCTGACAACCTAAACACAAATCTTCAAAGGTCAATTGCATGCGTGACTGTGAACACCCTTAGCAACTAACGCACATACTGTTCAAAGCGCTATACACTTTATTCCTTGGCAGACCTGTTCAATCGAAAACTAGGAAGCATTCAGCCACGCTGTAATAATGAATGCGTGAAGATTCGTACACAAATATCCACCACTGTCTATAGCCAGGTACTCGTTCATACAGCTGAGTGAACTGGAACAAGGTGGAATGAACGAACTTGTTCAAGGTTAAACTCCGCTGCACAGGATTCGAACCCGGGTTCTCTCGATTGAGAGTCCGATGCCCTAGCCACTGCGCCACTTTGCTCCTAACATGCTTTCCTTCACGCCAGCAACTGCTATTGGCACCTTCCGGTCGCGCCAAGGTAAAGCTAAAGAAATTCTTTAAAATGTCAAAGTATTCCACGTTGGGCTCGACCACTTTCGGTAGCACTGCTACGCGTCTGACCGCCCACTGCCACACAAGAAGTGTGGTGGCCAGCTGGGTTCAACCCCAGTGGCCGACATGAGTGATTCACCACAACACGCATATGCTTTTTACGTCCTAGTCTGCGTACACAATGCTAACAATCCAACTGGCAGCGGCATGGAAATGAGGTCACAACACTAAGGTCCGTCTCTAGATCACAGCATACACTGTGTCGTACAGTATGCGTAAACACGTTTAGGCCGTTAGATAGGAGAGTTGCGGCTGCCTTGAGCGAGAACGAAACTAAAGAAGTGACGGAGCGGTACTTACCCGGTACATAGACCCGTCTGCCTATGCTGTAGGGTTGTTGATTGTTCAGTACTCAACGCAGATTCATCCAGGGAGTGAGAAATCCGGTACTTTTGCAATTTAGGCCCGAATGTTTATATGACGTGGCTGACACCAGGTGGCGTTAGTGTGAATATTATCCAACCTGTCAAATATCCGCAATTTTGTTAATTAAAATCAATGGTCAGTCTGTCCAATCAGCCCAGTGTAACCATCAGATGGCATTGCTGTTTAGCATGGAGTGATACATAAGAAATAACGCCAAGATGGTGCGAGTGCTCCATAATTAAAGCCCACAGCCAGGTTTATGCGAGTAGAGTGCATTATAATGCCAAAGGATTATGCGTGTTCTGCATAGAGCCTAACGTCATAACAGTGCGACTGATACACAAGGCCCGGTTTGGTCAATGCCAATGCGCTCGCCGAAGAAGGAGCTATTCTAAGGCAGTGATTGAGGGGGCAATGAGGAAAGAGAGGGTGTTTATGGGTGACTCCATTATGAGAAAGACGGACAAGACACTGAGCGAGGGGGAGGACATCGTTGTTTGTTTACCGGGGGCTAGGATTGAACATGTAACTGACAGGGTAGAGAAGGTATTGGGACATGGCAAGGGGGGGTCTATACTGGTACATGTAGGAACAAATAATGCAGACAGGGAGGGAACAACTGCGATAGTACAGAAGTATAGACAGTTAGTGAGGAAGCTAAAGAAGACGAGAGTCGAACAGGTTATTTTGTCAGGAATTTTGCCAGTAATGGGAGGAAGGGGGGCAACGTATAGAAACTGCAAGAGGATGGCGATCAATGCACTAGCTGAGCAGATGTGTGAAGAAGAGGGGGTGGGATTCACAGATTTATGGGGATACTTTGTTGGGAGGGAAGATATGTACATGAGAGATGGCCTCCATCTTAGTGGAAAGGGGGCAGCAGTTTTCTCAGAGAATCTGCTGCAATCTGTTGACAGTGGGACAGGTTGCATCTATTTAAACTAGATTTGCAGGGGGGACTCACAGAAAAGCCTGAAAATGGAGGCATAGATAAAGACAGCACAAATAAATCAACAAATAACAGTCTGGAAAACTCTTCTGAAGCTGGATATAAATGTGTTTGTTTAAATGCAAGGAGTATAGTAAACAAAAGAAATGAACTAAACATTATGGTAGAGGATATTGACCCTCATATAATAGGTATAACCGAATCCTGGACCACCACCGATATATCAGATGCTGAATTGGGACTGACAGGATATGTAATGTTTAGAAAAGATAGAATAGGAAGAAAGGGAGGTGGAGTTATTTTATATATTAAAGAATCTATTCAGGCTTATGAAATAAAATTAGAAAGAGAAGCAGATTGCGAAGAAGCTGTTTGGTGTAACATAGTTACAGGAAACTCAACGTTGACGGTTGGGTTGGTTTATCGAAGTCCAAACATAAGCATAGAAGAGAATGAAAAAATACAAAACGCTATAAGGGAAGTAAGCAAACGGGACTGTATTATTATGGGGGATTTTAACCATGGGCATATACAATGGAAATCTCTACAGAGTATGGGGAGAGAGGACCACAAGTTTTTAGTTTTAGTTCAAGATACATTCCTTTCTCAACATGTGCTAGAACCAACCAGGGGTGAGAATGTGTTAGACATAGTTTTGTCCTCACAGAATGAATTAGTTGACAATGTCAAGATATGTGAGCCACTGGGGAGTAGCGATCACAACCAGATACATTTTACCATCAAAGTAAAATCAGAAAGGAATAGCAAAAAGCAGTATAGGAGAAATTTCCACAAAGGAAGGTATAAGGACATGAGGAAATATTTAGCAAAGATAGACTGGAATAAGACACTGAAAAATAAGACGGCAACAGAATGCTGGAATATATTAAAGAGTGAAATTAAGTGCATAATCGATAAATTTGTACCCTTCAAAAACCAAGGAAAACGGTCCAAAAAGAAACACTTATCGAAAGAAGCCATTAGAAAAATTAAGTATAAACAAATGATGTGGAAGTCATATAGATGTACTGGAAATGATGAAGACTACAACAATTATAAAGAAGCACTTAACCAAGCTACTGCTGAAATTAGAAATTCAAAGAGAAGCTATGAACAACAATTAGCTAGTAATATAAAACATGACAGCAAGAGTTTTTATGCGTATGTTCGAAGCAAACAGAAAGTTCAAGATAAGGTCGGTCCTCTAGAAGATAGTGCTGGAAATATGATATCAGAGGGATTCATAATGGCAGAAGACCTGAATGAGTACTTTAGTTCAGTGTTTACCAGGGAAGATATTAGTTCACTGCCAATACCAGAGGCTAAGTTCAAGGGGGCAGATTCAGACTATTTAGGACAATTAATTGTAACCCCGGAAATGGTAGCTAAGAAAATAAGGGCTATGAAGGAAAATAAATCACCTGGAGTGGATGGTATTCCACCCAAACTACTATTGGAAATTGTAGAACAAATTAGCATACCACTTGCAACAGTTTTCAACTTGTCATTAGAAGAGGGAGTGGTTCCTTTAGAATGGAAAGAAGCAAACATTATACCGTTATTCAAAAAAGGTTCGAGAAACAAGTCAGAGAACTATAGACCAGTGAGTTTAACATCAGTGATTTGTAAATTATTAGAAAGACTAATTAAAGATCACATGGTGGATTTTCTTGTTAAACAAAACTTGATAAACCCATCTCAACATGGTTTTTTTAAAGCGAGGTCATGCTTAACAAATATGTTATGTTTTTTGGAAGACATCACTAAGTGGGTAGATGAGGGAACACCAGTAGATATCGTCTACTTAGATTTTCAAAAAGCTTTTGACAAAGTACCACATCAAAGATTACTGCTTAAACTAAAGGCCCATGGCATAGGAAATGGTATAATAAACTGGATAGAACAATGGCTGATTGACAGAAGACAACGTGTAGTAGTTGATGGGGAGGCTTCAAACTGGAAATCGGTATTGAGTGGGGTACCACAGGGATCAGTATTAGGTCCTATATTATTCTTAATATACATCAACGATTTGGATGATGAAATAACAAGCAAGGTGTTGAAATTTGCGGATGATACAAAAGTGTTTAGAAGGATTAAAAGTGATGGAGATAGACAGCATTTACAAGATGATCTTGACAGGTTGATGAAATGGTCTGAAAAATGGCAAATGATGTTCAATTTTGGGAAATATAAATGCCTCCACATAGGACATGGGAACGAAGAGGTAGAATATACAATGGGGGGTACTGTACTAAGTACTACTGTAAAAGAAAAGGACTTAGGGTTAACCGTTAGTGCTGATATGAAGATTTCAGAGCAGTGCGGAATTGCAGCTTCAAAGGGAAATCAAATCCTTGGATTAATTAGGCGAAACATAACGTATAAGGAAAAAGAGCTAATAATACCGCTGTACAAAACAATAGTTAGGCCTCATTTAGAATATTGTATTCAAGCGTGGAGGCCATATCGCAGGAAGGACATAGATATGCTAGAAAGAGTGCAGAGGAGAGCAACTAAAATGATACCAAATCTGAGGGATCTTAGTTATGAAATACGCCTAAAAAAATGCGGTTTAACAACACTAGAGACCAGGAGATTGAGAGGAGATCAGATAGAAGTGTTTAAAATATTGAAGGGTTATGAAAATATTGATAGAAATATGTTTTTCTCAGTTAAGAAAGATAGAAGGACTAGAGGACATGATCTTGCATTAGCAAAGGAGCAGAGTAGATTGGATATAAGAAAGTTTTCATTTTCACAAAGGACTGTAAATGAATGGAACAGATTACCTGCTGATTGTGTGGGTGCTAGTAGCGTGAATATGTTTAAAAATAAAATCGACACATACCTCAGACGGGCGGGATACACATAGATAAAAAGGTTGGACTCTCGAAAAGCCAAGGGCTTCCTTGTCCACCTGCTACCTAGAGTTAATTCTCTGGGTGGCAATCTTGTTAAATCTTGTTAAATAAGACTCGCTTCATGGTCCATGACCAATAATCCCCTCCTTATTTGCCAACGCGCTTCGCTCGCAGCGGAGACGATTCTACGACAGGCGCGTTTTCGTTCGCGAAACAACAAGATAACAACGCACTCCTTCATGCGTCGCTAATACCGTACTCTCAGTTCGGAGTCGAGCTGCCAGAAAGCGCCAACAAACTCATTGATTTAGGAACGGCGAGTAAGTATCCATTATGTGTAGACATACACAAATGTGACTTTCTTGTAAAAATTGCATAATCAATGTTTGCGACGATTAATGTATAACATTATATAACCTACCGGATAGCCTATTCAAATATAGTGGCAAGTTGTTAGCGCAACATTTATTATTACAAAATGCTAAAAATTAACAATCGAGATCGTGTAATTGGTATTATTTGTATGAAATTTATTATTTGTGCCATAGAAAAGTTACCGTGGTTGATATTAGTTGGAATTTAGTGTTATCACTATAGTCAGTTACATTTACGATTATGTTGACAAATTACTCTAATAAGGATCATTTTATTTTGAGAAAGTTCAAAAATACGAATACTTTGATAAATATGAATGTATTCTAATACCAGTGCAATATATTTCGAAAGATTTCGTTTATTGGCAATGTCAACGGAACAGTTTTAAGAACTGCATTAATAGATGAAAACTCTTCAATCGATTAGACATATTTATCACGAAATGTTTCGTTTACGATCTACTCGTATCCAGCGACGGGGGCGTGTTTATTGCGTTCTAGTCATGTGAAGTGGTAGACAGCACAAAGGCCTGGAAGAATTGCAAACACGCGAGTTAAACCTCGTTCTCACAAGTATATGCGTCTTTGTTTCTGGACTGCTTCGTTAACATTGGTGACAAACAGGCCCATAGGCTATAGTCGCGGCTACACTAGTGTACCAACGAAAAATCTATATCAAGCCAATCAAGGCAATGTAAGTTCGTCAAATTAAATAACTTAATAATACTACTGAAGTAGAGTTTACCGGAGGGGCGTTTCAGCCAGTCGATTTCAGATAATTCCATAATGCACAATGTTGTGGTGACGATACCATTGGTTAAAAGACACTTAACCAGTGGCTGATTAAGATATTTGTGGGCTCTAGGCACCTGGCACTTTTATGAGCTCTAGGTAGACCCAGGGGCGGATCCAGTGAGGGTAGTCTAGGTGGGGGCCTCCAATTGCACTCCCCCTGATGTATGCTAAAAACGCCATTGGCGCCGGAACAAAATGAATGTTGGATGAGCTGGAGCTGCAGCACGACTTCGCTGTCGGATCATGACATCGGAAGACGGAGGGTGGGGGTTTGCTGTTGAAGAAGTTTGTCCTTTATAGTTTATATTATAGTAAGTTAAGTATTAACACCTTTATAATTTATTTTAAACATTCAAACATACGGGGCCTTCATCAGGTTATTCCCAGATTGCAAAACTCATCGGGCCAACGAAATACCAGTAAAACTTATGCAGTGACCATCATTTGCCAACATAATTTCTTGCTTGCTGAATTTTGATAATATTCTCGGCTATTTTCGTGGGCCCCTGGCCTTTGTAGGCCCTAGGAACGCGCGTATGGTGCCTACAGGGTAATTCGCCAATGCACTTAACCATGAGTTAGCTTGCTAGTTCCCAATACGGAGCAGCGTCCCTTTGAAGAATACATTAAATTAACTGGAACTATGTTATTTCCAAGCAAGAGACGGACGTTAAGAGGAACTGTGATTCCAACTTATAAGAAATAAATGTATACGTGTCCCGCTGGTTTGCAATATGATGGCGTGACCGATCTTTCCTTCCTTCTCGACTTCTTCCGGAGAGCGCACGTCAATCAGTGTTCCCGTTTGCTCCTCCATCATACTTTCTACTTGGGCTACTGGTGCAATCTGTGGAACCGTTGTAGCCATCTTTGCTAGTGCAAGACAAGGTCGCCTATAGTATATATATATATATATATAATATATATATATATATATATTATATATATATATATATACTATAGGCGATATATATATATATATATATATTATATATATATATATACTATAGGCGACCTTGTCTTGCACTAGCAAAGATGGCTACAACGGTTCCACAGATTGCACCTGTAGCCCAAGTAGAAAGTATGATGGAGGAGCAAACGGGAACACTGATTGACGTGCGCTCTCCGGAAGAAGTCGAGAAGGAAGGAAAGATCGGTCACGCCATCAATGTTCCCCATATGTTGGTGTTATTACCATGGCTTTGTCATTTACAGTCAACGCCTTCATAGTTTACACCCATGTGTAATCATCTTAAGTTATTTCATTTCCTGAGGCTAGGTCATCCACAGTCAGTATTTAGTATGATTTAAAATATTATGGGTTTCGTCATACAATCATGAAATGTGGTAGGGGCGGATCTAGAGACGGTAGTCTAGAGGGGCTCGAAACCTACAACTGTAACCCCTCCCTGAAGAAAATTGGAAAATTAAAATTTTTGCTGCAACGTTCAGAATTTCAGAACGTCTAGGGAGCATATTCCAAACGTCTAGGGGGCACATGCCTCTAAGGCCCCCTGGATCCGCCTATGAGTGGACAGTTGTCAATAATGGTCCGATTTATTTAAAGGAAGGTAGTCCGTACGTTTGTATCGTAAAATTCATGTTATAATTATAGTACTATACATATGTGCGCGTCTTCAATAATGGGCAATAAAACTGGGACATCAGCATCACTTAATAATAACGCAAGATTAGTCCCAAAAGATGTTTCCTAATAAAATTTAAAACTTAAAAGGTGTGTCTCATTAATCATAATAACACAAAGAAATGTCTTCACTTGTTTGTTTACTTAAACTGCATTTTGCTCTCGGATCACATATGGTTTCCATTAAGCATAATTTATTTACTACTAAATTAACTAATGCTGATGAAATTTGTTTTGGTGTTATGCACAGTTATTCTGTGAACAAAACTGGTGAAATGTTTTATTTCGTAGCTTCCTTATTAGCGTGACCAAATGGCCCAAGAGCTATATTGTGTTGTGTGGGCATTGGTGCATAACTGTATACGTTACACTGAAACCATAAAAAGTTACCTACTTCCCAGTATTGAACAAGTGCACACATTATGACACATTGACCGTACAAGTGTGTTTTAATTAACCAGTTTTGTTGTTGTTGGAATGTAAATGTTTTGGGAGGAAACAGTTCGTTTACAAGACAGTGTGTCGCTGTATGATGCGTGGCATTAGATCCGACCTACTACTAATGAGATGGATGTGTGCATGACGTAATACGTTATCACGCTTCCTCAGAGGGGATTGGCAGGCTACGCGCATGCGCGAAAATCAGGTCATATTATTGAACGCCGGAAGTTTGCCAGGCATTCTGGTTAGAATGTTGGCGAGAGAAGGTCGCTCTGTTTGAGTCCGCTTTCGTTCCATAAACCCACAATATAATCAGTTGTTTGACGTGGTGAAATCATCCAAGCATTATACTAATAAAACACGTCGCTTTGCTGGGAACCACCGCTGATGTAATTCGCAATAAAGTTTATAAACCTGCATTTCTCATCTCCAACACAAGCGTAACAAAACTTGTCATCAACGAGTGAAAGACCTACGCGTCTAGTGCTAGTAGTGTATGGCAATGTTCGCTAAATAAACATTCCTATCAGAAGCGTATATAACAATATTTTCTTCGGATTTTGTTGTATTAGGCATTGCTGTCCCTGTGTTCCACTACCATAAACATAACTGTTTACATTTTTGATATGATCTGCCACATTACACATAGCGAAACAGCCTATATAATAATATATTTTTTAATGTCACATGAAACAGATAAAACAATTTATTAATAATGTAAATAAGTTTTATAGTGCAAGACAAGTATTACTGTTTAACTGCAGATGGTCTTATTGTGCGCAATTATTACAATCACATTGAGCAGTGATTAATACATAAATCATAAAGTAATTAAATGACATAAAATTAATTATTATAATATAGCTGTATTACATTTTTAACTCTTAATACTTAACAAGAAGAATAGTATAATTATTACAAGTGTATTCATAATCTATTGTAAAATATCAACAATTTTAGATCAAGCTTGCATGTTGTTTTGTGGTTTCCTTTATATAAAATTGTAATACAAATGCTCATGGGAGAATAATTGTTTAGCCAACACACTTGATAATTTGTTATTACAATGATAATAGAACATTAATTTTAGTACACGAATCCAACTAAAAGTAATAACTGGACAGCAAGTACTTGCAAACCAGTCAGTAAGTTTTTATTATAGTTAAACAAATATAATACATGTCTGTAAACAAAGAATGACCAGTTTGTGTTTACTAATGCTGCATTCAGGAGACAAATGCAGCTGTCCAGTGTCAATAGGTGGTCCAGTTATATGCATTAACTGTGCCGTGTCCATCACTCGGTCTCAATTTTACCTTTTGACGTGTTTACGCATAATTAATTAATTGACACAATAATCAGATCTGGTTTATTAACTCAACTTTACTTTCAGTTGATACAGATCCTATAAACCCATGTGCACAATTTCCACTCCTGCATTCGATGATGATGCAATTGATATCACCATATCTTTTAGACAGCCTGAAAACATACACACATACATGGTAGCTAGACGAATGATTACAAACTTAAATTGTGTGTCAAAGTGGATTGTAACGATAACTGTATTTTTCATATATTAAAACACTTATAGTTTTGTTGAGTGCAGTGGCACAGTGGATAGAGCATCGGACTCTCAATTGAGAGAACCCGGGTTCGAATCCTGTGCTGCGGTGTCGAACCTTTGGCAAGTTTGCCCACTTTACATTGCTCCAGTTCATTCAGCTGTATGAATGAGTTCACAGTGGTGAATATTTCAGTACGAATTGCCTTCGCTCATTAATTGCAGATGGTGTTCAATTGAACAGGCCTGTCAGGGAGTAAAGTGTGAAGCACTTTGATCTGTCCTAAGGACTGGATACTGTGCTATATACGTATTTAAGAACTTGCCTTTTTATGTTATAATATGAACGATACACCACCTGTTAATAGTCCTCCTACACTATAAAGGAATTAGTGGTTTGTTACAGTCAAGCTCTTATGATACTGACTTAAGCTTAGTTGTTCATGTTTGTATTCATGTCTATGTTCTTTCCTACATACACGTATAGTTGGCCCCAAGGCTGGGAGGTTTTATGGCCTCCATGCTTGTATACAATTCCCAAAGAGGGGCCTAGCTATAATTACTTTATGCAGAGGTATAATCATTAATATTCTCGTTATAATGTGTCTATCCTAGTCATCTGGTGTGATTACAACAGTATTTAAAGAGAAAGATAATTGCTTTTTAAATCCTATCCATAACATCCTATTTACCACTAATATCCCGTTTAATAGCAAGACCAATATCCTCCACTAATATTCTTACAAACTATTTCTTTATGAAACCATTCTGTTGCAAACACCATGGCAGTATATTGAGTGTCTATTAAATGGTAAGCCAGTCAACTAACTTGGGGCTGTTAGATAAGTTTTAGCAGTAAGGATACTATGATAAAAATATGCATTTTTATTGTTGTAGTTGTTTACCCAATGTATTGGAAAACCAAAGTCTTGTTAAATTGACACAAAAACTTTAACTAACTGATCAAATAAAACTGATTTAAGACAATGCAACATTATTGGGTAACAACACGCTATTATAGTATAACATCAAGAGAAAATATACACACCCAGTAAGCCAAACGTTCAGTATTCCCTTGCTTTTGATAGTTTTAATATAATACAATATTATATAATAATATTAAATGCTTCACTTTGCTTACATGTATGAACTTGTTTATACTGCAACATCTGTATAATACCAAATAAAAATGACCTTGTGGTTAGTTTAGCACTGTTCAAACACTACAGTACTGTTCAAACACTTCTAAATAGTAACAAATACCTAAGCTAAAACTAACTGTCGGATGCAACAGAATAAGAATGTACACTTTTCTGAATATTACATATACAACTGTGGGTACATGTGTGTTGAACCAATGCATGACAAAAATAAACCACTTATTCGATAATTAGTTTTACCAAAAACATGTTTTTAAAAGAATGCTCCTTTATGGAACATCTGAAAAAATGCCATATGTTTGTCCACTGGCCCAGTAATCTCATATAATGTGTGTCAAACTATATCATTCCTCAATACTAAAGGTAAGTTTTTATGTATAGTGCCATATCCAGTTCTTAGGATTGCTCAAAGCGCTTTGCTCCCTGGCTGACCTGTTCAATCGGACACCATCTCGACTTCTCCGGGAAGCATTCAGCCTTGCTGCAGTTACTATTCGTACACAAATATCAACCATTGCCTATAGCCAGGTACTCATTCATACAGAGGAGTGAACTGGAACAACGTGGAATGCTTGAACCGTACCTGAGCTGGGAATCTGGAAGTCCAATCAGAAAGTACCAACAACAGAAAGGAGAAGGCTGAAGCCAAAGGGTTCCTAAGAATCTGGAACCACCAACAAACGTTGATCACCGCACTGATGGGCGACATCCTGGAGATATTTGAAACACTCCAGAAGAAGTTGCAAATGAGTGATTTGATCATCAGCGATCTTCTCAGTGTGACTGATTCGGCAATCAAGAAGTTGAACCTAATGAGGGATGGACCATTCCCAGGAAGAAGGGAGGAGAAAGTGAGTTGTCCAACGAATAACACAAAAGAGGTCCTAACACAACGAAAGTGTAATCACCAGTTCGTTTGTACAAACCGCCGCGACAGACGAGCAATCAGGTTGGAGGTCGTGCAAGCATCGTACGAATACCTGTCTGAACGCATACACCCGGAGCAAGAGGACGTCAAAGACATGAAGGGGTTAGTGATGTCACGCAGTCTGAGATCATTCGTTGAGCATGGTGTGCGTGTCGTCAGCCTTTTCCCAGATGAGGCATCAGACTTTGCGGACGAATAGTGGGAAACATGATGAATGTGCCATCCCTGCCTGATGGCGGTGATGTCGGTTGTAAGTTGACTGTCAGACTGCGCCAACTTTTGCCAGTCACAACAGGTTCTGTTCAGAAGGCGTTGGCATCTCTGGCTTCTCTGGCTTCTATGCAGACCGAAAGGAACGTGGGCCACCACAACCTTGGAGATTGGAGAATGGGCCACCACAATCTTGGAGAAAGCAAGAAGTTGCTGGGCTCCATACTGGGACATCTACGGACAGCGTGAATTCGTTAGGATATTCACCCGCGAAACGGAACTCGTCTAGTCAAATTGAGACAACTGTCAAACGTTCTGCAAGTCAGATAACGTCACATTCTATTACGCTTCCATAATGCCTACGGGTTATGAACATAATCATTAATGTATGCGTAAACTGCCATTTTTACCCATTAAAAATGCCCTTTTAAGACATTGCCCCCCAGTGAAAATTCAATAAAAAACGCCCTGCCCCATGCAATATGAATGATAGATGTAGTATAGTAAATAAAACATCACATCGGACAAACTGGGTTTGTAGATCAGTTATTTATTTTAATTCATTTGAACATTGTTAGATAATATGTAGTCCTAGGTTTTTAAATTTTATTATTGGCCTGATTTTCATTAATTAAGAATGACCTGAGGTTCAGAGAAGTGAAGTAATTGAAAAAAAATTAATATGTAGTTTCACGTACTGTGTTTAACATTACAAAATAAACAATTAATAGTAAGTAATTAATATATCTAGATGACATATGTTGCAGTCATCACTATGTGTCAATGTGTAACGTAACAAATGAAAGAATAGCATTGCAGCAATTGATGTAGCATTTTAGATTGTAAAATAAATCGCAAGAATTTAAGGTGTGTTTCTAACTATATGAAGTACCAAATTACGGTAGTCTTGAGTAAGTGCACTTAAATAATGCTTTGTATTATATGGATGCATATGTTTTTCAGAATATCCTGCCAGATCGCTACTCTGGGATTTGAGTGACAGCTCGGCGATTTGTGTAAACAAATTCAAAAGTTGTTTCTGTTTTGTTAAAACAATATATTTGGGCGGTAGGTATACCTTTGCAATAAACACGAACGGCCGGAAAAACCCCTTTAATGTTTTCAGAAGAGGAGCCACGAAGCTATGTTGAAATGTGTACGTGGCAGCCTAACATACAAACTGCAGCCAATAAAAATATCAACATAGGGAAGTTTGCATTATGTTGTGATAAAAATTAACTTATTGTTGCCCATTTACCAGAATATCATCCAAGAATGTTAGACCTTTGTATTTAAGGTGCAAACCATGTCAGCCGTTTAGAAACAGTTTCAAACAATTTAGCAACTGAAATCGCAAAGACGTTCGTTGAGCTACCCGACGAGGAATTCGAAACGAAGTACGGAGGCCCGAAACCAGCGAAGGACGATGAAAACATTGTCGTCTACAGTGTCTATCATGCGGGGGCTTTTGCTGTCAGCGCAACTCTAAAGAACGGTATGTACGACTCACTGTTGTTTGTATGATATATTGTGTAAATGACATGTGCGTATAGACCTGCTATTGGTATGTGTACAGTGTACAGTGTAAATGACATATACGTACGACTCGCCGTTATATAGAGTTTAAAATAATGACGTCGTACATTTCAGTTATTTAATCAAAGGCGTGTATACTGTTACACTACTGTATAAAGTGCTAAACTGTATTTTTACTACTGATCAATAAACAGATTCTGTTACGCCATTATTGGAACAAATAAAAAAAATATAACCCGCTCATTGGTTCGATATTACAATATTAAATATGTTGTGACGCGTGTGTGTGTGCGCGCGCATGTGTGCGTCCGTGCGTGCGTGGGTGCGTGCGTGCATATGTGCATAAACAAATGGACGACACTATTCCTAATCTATTGTCTACGATGTTTTAGAGGAAGTTGGCTACTTTGGTTAGTTGTTTTGTGTGACGTTGTGCTTCCTGTCGCAGTGTGAGGGCCTACGCCGGAGGCTGGTTGGACTGGTCGGCACGGCACACTGCAGGTTAGTGGTGTGTGTAGTTTCCATCGACAGGTCGTTGGTATTAATAATAATTAACTAATATTTAATCGATCGAGATGCATACCGAAAACTTGAAGCGTTGCTTGCTTAACAATGAGAGGTGTCACCACTATAATTTCTCTATAGAAAGTAGACCATACTTCCCACGCCAGTTTCTGTATCACAAGGAATGCACCCTAGAGAGCCGCGTCGTTTGGTTCCGTGTAACGCGAGGCAGAACATCAAGCGAATGTGTTTGTTTTACAGGATGGCTCCACGACCGTGACGTAATGTAGTTTGTCGCGTATTTGAATATGCTATTGGTGAGACAATTGCCCAGTAGTTATTAGAATTGTCAATATTACGATTAATGTGATTGCACGAATTTCACGGGTACATGATTTTTGCCAAAACTTGTCCAGAATGTCTATCTGTTAATGTTACCAGGCCCGTAACCAGGGGGGTTTCACGGGGTTCACGTGAACCCCCCTTTCTGTGAACCCGTTTCTCCAAAATGTGAACCACCCAAAATTGCATCTTTAAAATGTGAACCACTAATTGTATTTCATGCTTCTCAAAAGCGTTAACCCCCCTCCTAAAAGCTGCTGGATAGTGTTCAAACATTACAAGGAATGCCAAGAAAGTCTGATTTGTGCAGATGGTAAAGGGAGAACCGTTATCTATTAAGTGGTCATCACTGAATGTTTGGGAGCTTGGCTGAGGGGTCAGTTCCGAATTCCATGTATGAAAAGGGCAGTCACTAAAGGAATGCATGTCAAAGGACCATTGCATCCAATTAGCCATGCAGAAGGACTTCATACTATCCCAGGGTCTCCTGTTATGAAAACGTAAAATTATGAGCCAAATTGTAGTCACTCAGAGGTGACAGATGCAGACAAAATATTGGTGAATGAACAGGGTGACGATGATTTAACAATTATGAGCACGTCAATTAAGCCATATAAAATAATTCATTATTTCTCATCAGAACTCTGTTAAAAAGTGAACGAAAGATGCGGCTTTTTATTTTTAGTATGCTGATTAAGGTAACTACCGACTG
The DNA here is from genome assembly GCA_963995525.1 of Escarpia spicata. NCBI lineage: Eukaryota > Metazoa > Annelida > Polychaeta > Sabellida > Siboglinidae > Escarpia > Escarpia spicata. Next base: position 12,164,213 of record OZ023214.1, on the reverse strand, counting down.
TCAAAGAGGCTATTCTCGACAATCAACAACTTAAGATGTGTAGCGAGTATATTTCTTACAAGCTGCAAATCAGGTAGACAAACTCATCCGGCTTAACACGAATAATAATTTTCAACTATTGAGCTGGAACGCGAATTTCGATGAATAATTGTATTTAACCAATACAAAATAAAGTTTAGCTTCACCTAATTAAAAATGCGCGTGCTGATGAGAAATCGTGTAATTGTGTGGATGTATGGTTGCCGAAATACTGTGGCTGCTAGTTGCATGTTTGTAGATCTCAGAAAGGGGAGCATTATCGCTGATGAGCAGGCAAGAATGTGTGGAGGGCCTTTATTATCAATTATTATGTCCATTTTGTGTTCCGTATAGTTGTAAAATACAGTTAGTGTTTCCTGGAGTCAGTGTTGTGTAGATGATATGGTATTTCACTGTTTGACACCTAGAATTTAATTCAAATTCCACAAGGGGACAATAATTTTTCTAATCTTCTATTTAACGGGCATGTTTGATAAAGGTTTGTTAATTTACTAACTTAATAATGTTTATGATAAATTATGGAACTTTAGCACATCAGATCAGATAAATATAATGTATTAATTCAGTGAAAACCAGATTGTAAATGTCACACTTTAACTGTGTATTCTGAAAAATAACTTGGACACACCCACACTCCTCAGTGCCTCGTTTATTATATTAATGTGAACATATTCGCGCGGGCCTGGTTACTATAATGCGAAGAAGGGGTAAGACCACATTAAGGATTCGTCCGCCATTAACCGAAAGAGTGCCCTTAAAAATACCGTTTTGATGTCATGTGTGAATTTTTTTCGAGCACTTTGGCATGGCACATGTCAGTCCAGTGAATATAGCTGTATGTACTACTACATTAGATCTTTCACGAGATAGCAATAAACATACGATAGTCGCTCGCGTATTCGCACAGTGGCTATTTTGCAGAACGCACCAATATTTCAAAATCCGTCACCAGATTAGGGCGAAATTGAAGTGTGTCAGGTTTGGGTGGATTTTTCTGAAAACTGAGGTATGAGAATTTTACGAGTTTTCCACAGCACTTGTGTCAATGGAGGTTAAATATGCTGTGAAATGTTCAAGAAAATTGTATGTCAAATTTAGCAAGAAATTAAGGAAACGTTATAATGGCCGCCTATGTAAAATTTAAATGTGGTCTTACCCCAGAATAGGACTGAGTGAGTGGTTGTTATGGTCGGTAGATGGCAGCACGGGGGAGGAGTTGTCTGAAGACGAGCTGAATATGAGATACGAAGACATCTTGACAAAACGTGGTACAACAGCGAAAGACAAGCAGGATGCTATCAGAAAAGTAATCAGTAAGTGCAATCTGTAGTCTATGCTAACTTTGTAATAGTATCTCCTCCGTATCGCCGAGGTCGACTAGCCTCTTTCTTCGTTCATTCGCTTCACTGAACAATTAATTAATCTTTGATTTCCCAATTGGCGATGCAATGATATTTATATAGTGTTATTTACTTCCTTTTTCCTACCTGCAATGCAATTCTCTTAACTGAGATAATTGAGTACTGATCAATTCGTTTAACATAGATAATTGAGTACTGATAAATTCTCTTAACTGAGATAATTTAGTTCTGATCAATTTTCTTAACGATGGCGCTCCTCCAAACGCGTGATATGTTGCTCCATGGGTCGGTGTGAGATAGTAATCATAAAAGTGTTCTACTCTCATACCTTACCTATCGTTAATGTATCCCCATACAAATAGGTTGTAATAGGCAGTGTTGGTAACACAACACCCAAAACCACTTCGATGTTACTGTAAATGAGTCGAGTCAACACATTCAATTGATACAGAAGGTTTGGCATTGTCAGAACTAAACACTAAGCGTGGTATCATAACTGTATCAAACAATATGCTTTCGGTTTCACATGCAACCATTGACATAATACTGCTTGAAGCAATACATATTATTTTTTTACAGTGTGAAGTAATGGCATTATCTGTTTGTTGACCGTAGTGGACGAACTTAAAGAAGTGATGCCATGGGAAGAGATTCTTGAGAGTATCAGAGAGCTTGCCGAGGGCTAGGAATAGGACGTCTAAGAAAGTTCGCCGAATAGTGTTGGATGTGTAGACTTCACACACACACACGCACACACGCACACATATAGTATAGTTTCAACACTCACGCACGCCGCATACACGCGCGCCAACGCTCACGCATGCGCACGCATAATGTGAATCACGTTGGCATGTACGTGCGCTAGCAAGGTCGTTTTGATCACGTGGTACTCCAGTCGGTAAATAAACGATGTGTATTTGCGAAATGCCTCGATGTAGCCTACGCATTAAACGAAACTCCCCCTCCACACCCCATAAAACCAATTTCACATCGTACGTCCATGTTTTGAGTTCATCCGGGTGCTGCTATCTCATTTCGAAAATTGAATGTGTCATTTTCGCTGAGTATTTCATAGAGTCCTTTGCAAGCAATGTCGATTTGTTCCACAAGGACGTCATTAAGTTTCGCCTTCCACGACAACGCCGTGCCCGGCTTCGTCGTGTTCACGAACGCGACCACTTCCGCCGGAAGTGAACGCTCGAGAAAGTCGTAAATTCTGCGCACGCTCTCGTGCGCGTTAGTAACGAAGTCGTCGTATATGACCTGCAATATGCGTCCCGGATATCTCGCCTCCAGCTCGCGTCGCAGCCGGATGTCCCGGATCACGTCCTCGCAGTAGTACGACGCTTCCGGTACCATGTCTCTCCTCCTCACGCCGATCGAATAAAAGAACGGTAGGCGGCGCCGCGAACTGATCACGCCACGCGGGTCCCGGATGAGGTGTACGAGCCGGAAGTTGCGCGACATACGCATCAAGGCATCCACGTTGCGCATCTCCCCGCGCACGAGTTTAACGACACGTAGATTCGACGACGAGCAACTGGAAATGAATTCTGAGAAACAATCCACTAGCATCCCCGCCTTCGCCGATAGGCACCTGACGTAATTATTGAAATGGAACTCTGTCTCGTTGATCGGCTCGTTTACTACTCTATCCGGGGCACGATTAGGCCGCCGTCGTCTCTTGCGAGGTGAGCCTTCCTCGACGGCGTTCGGAAAATCCCGGCGGACCCTGCGATAGAACTTACTTCCATCGGGTGTCGTCGTCATCTCAGGGTCGTTGTCGTTGGAGACGTCATGTCTCGCCGCATACTCCAGCACACCAGCAACCGTTGTGTTGAGGCGGCTGATCTGAGAGCGACACATCGCCATGGCATTCTTGTCAGCGCCGAATCTGAGAAGGCATCTGGCATGGAGCTTTTCTCCGCACTGGGCGAACAGTCCGTGTCTCATCAGACAGCGGCTGTGGAACACAAGGAGATTAAAGAGACTTTGCAAATACATGTCATTGGTTACTCAAACATGTTCATGTATCGCGTAAATGTACTAAGCCCAAATTATGAGCAGCCGGTTAAATAAAGAGAACGTACTTATGTTAAAACCACCCACAGAATTAACTTAAATAATTACATCGGTCAACTTGCGAAATGTTCCATTAAAGCCGGACCACTTTTGTCATATTTGTCGCAACGTCGCAACAAATTGCTCTGACTTCATGATATTCGTTTATATATCCACAACAGGCGAGCGATAGGCACTACTTAGTGGACAGATTTAAATGCCCCGCTCCCCATACAAAAACCAAAATTGTATACCCTAGATATCCCCATCACAACGAGGCCTATCATAGAATTAACGTGACTCCAAGGGTAAATAAGGTCACCGTCAAATGATAACATTTCGAAATTGTCCGCTTCCGCAAACGTATTGTAATTACAATGGTTGCATATCTACTTTTATTAATAATAAAATCGCCATGCCATATATTTTTGGAAAGCTTATTGTCTCCCGGTAAAAAACAGGATACGATATGTTATTCTTCTACGGCATTTTTGCATCACCCATGGGTTGAGAAAATAGATGATGGTGGATGTCACCCTCAATTTTGAATTTGAATGTCATTTTTAAGGTCACAAACTCAATCTTGTGTCAAAATATTTGTATTAATTAACTGATAATATGTTCTTGTGCACATGGCAGCCTCTTCACGTCCTATGTCCACCCCCAGCCATCTGGAGTGGGCGTCTGCTGATGAACCAGTTGACTGGTCAGCCAAATAAAAGCTTGTTACGCTGTGCGCTCTGCGTGCTGCTATAGATATTGGATTATCTTAGTGATATTATTCCTTTGGCAGGATATCTTTTTCATTGCCTCGATAACGGACACCACGCACGCTACAACTCTATTTACGGAGGGCAATGGTGATGTGTTCCAGGAGTTGAAATGTCGCGAATCCAGATCCAAATTGATGTATGAATGCTGTGGTTCCTTCGTGGTATGAAATTTGGGTTTCCCATGCTATTGACAACTGGCAATGACGTGACAGGTCTTTTCCCAGAGCATGATGTATGCCGTTGCCGTTATGATGAATAACGTTATTGCCTGTCCAAAAACCTATCCAAGTGTATGCAGCTGGATGTAAACTTGACAAACTCATAACGATCGGAAACATATTGCGAATCATGCATGGCTTTGATCCCTTTTCCACAAAGCATTTTATACATGTCTCAACAGTTGCGTATCAGGTTCTCCAAGGTCATACTGGATGTAGCATGTCATAGTTGCACCTAGTGACGACGGCTGAGGTGTCTGAAGTGTCAAACACTTCCTTTCAACTTAGATAGTGGAGCCTTGCAACCTTAATGGAGAGAAATGCAAATAGCTAATGTATGTTGGCAACATCGCGATGAAGGTTTTCCAGTTTATCGGCACATTGTTGTCCAATGTGATTTAAGTGCTTCGTGATGTGCGGAACGAAAATGTCTGTATACTCATCAAAGGTTGATGCATCTTTTGACGGCGATGCTGGTTGATGCGTCTTTTGACAGTGACCTTCAACCTTCACTTTCAGCCTTCACTCCTCACTTCGACCACCACTTTACAATGCTTTGCCTTGCCTCATTTTGACGGGGATACAGTACACATATAGATATATCACATGGCCTAATGTAGGTACACAAAGTAGATATGCAAACAGTGTACTTGAACAACGTCTGCGGAATAGCGCAGTTTTGAACATTCAACATTTGGTGTTGTCTTTGCTTGACCTTCACTCCACACTTACTGCACCACTTGTTAGCTCCCATTGGTATTTACGTGCAGATAGTAGGATTTCCAAATGTATATGACGTGGCTATGAATAGATAGGTAAACGTATATAAGCCACCATTGGTTTTGTATAACGTTTATGGAATGGCGTAATTTCGAACATTTATTACTTGACGGTGATACTATTTGATCGTCGCTCCACACAGACTCCATCAACTAACAACTCCAAGTCATATCACATTTTGACGAGAAGAAATTGTTCTTTCACAGTGTGTATAACATGTCCATAGAAACGAAGCAGATACAGAGTTATTGTAACTTTATGAAATGTGCCATATTGCAGAAGTTCGAATATTCATAATTTCACGGTGACTTTGACCTTAGCTCCACACTTACTATTCCGGGTAACAGCTCCATATCGTATCTCATTGTGACGGGGAGACAATAAGCTTTCCAAAAATATATAACATACCCATTTTGTTTTTAAATAAAGTATATATGTAATCATTGTAATTTTAATACGGAAGCGCACAATTTCAAAAAGTTATCATTTGACGGTGATCTTGTTTGACCTTGGTGTCACGCTTACTGCATCACTTGGCAGTTCTAAGACAGACCTCGTTGTGATGGTGATATCTTGGGCTTTCAAATTATGTACCATTTGGGCGTTTTGCACGTGCGGGGAGGAGGGCATTTAAGTTGGTGCGTTAGGCAGTACCTACAGCTTGCCTATTGAGGAGATACACACGAAAAGCGTGAGGTAATATTGGTCAGAGCTAATTTGCATATTCATGTAGCAAATTTGCATACCATGATTTGTTCACTGACGTAATAATAACAAGAGATCATGAAAACATTCGCTTGGACGCCTTATTTTTATTGTTTTGGATGTTTACTATTCGATATATTCAGGAAAACAGTATTTATTTTAATGGCGTTGACTAATTTGCATATTAATGGGTTTATACAAAAATGCTCAAGGGTGCCTATGTGGCACCCGTCGGATTATTGAAGTGTAAAAGGTCAGGAAAATTAGAAAAAAAACATCGTGCGGACCCTAATGCACGCTTCACTGGCTAACGTCCGGACTATAAACCGGACGAGCGAGAAATTCGAATTGACGGAGGAGCTGTAAGTTCACACTTTGCATGACTGGCGTCAGCAGCCGCCCCGGTTACCTGTATCCCAGCGTGCGATTCAACCGGAACTGGCCGTAGAACGGATGCGTGAGCATCTCGACGGGCAGCATCCGCGGGTTGCACGAGAAGAGACCGCGCAGGGCAGACTCGACGGCGGCGACTTCGTAGTCAGGCGGGGTTCTACACACGTGTGTGATCAGAATTAGATCATAAGTTGAGCATATAAATCCGCAGTTCTAATGCACCGATATTACGTGACTTAACGTTCTTAGAGTTAGCGGCTGGCGCGTCTATAGATGTATGAGGCAGTCAAAGCTCCACCCATACCTACTTTACATGGTTAATACAAACTACTTGCAAACAAGTTCATCACAAAATGTGTGTTATATGGGCTGAATAAAAAATTAGTTATGGCAGTTGCGTAAGACAGATTTGCACAGCGAGGATGTACTGACGACTTTGCTATAAACGTCAAAATATTGGAGAGACCAGGGCACAATCGGAACCGTACTTTTAGAAGTCTTTCAACAGCACAGCTTATCACGAAGATGATGGCATGTCTGTTCGATGGATCAAATCAGCGAATCAAATAAGTCTGCAATAATTGATTATTGGAATTGTTTTATATTTATAAAGCCCCTAAGTTGACGGCCATGATACAGTAATTAACCGTTATGTGGATATATATGACCACTAACCTTGCCGTTCAATGCATTCGCGAACAGCTGTTGACATTTCCCGATACATGTCAATACCGTTTGTTGGGGTTCAGCGTTCCAGTAATAGTGTTATTATTTTATTGCCCCCTGGCCTAACCGTTAAACTACAATGCGGAGACAGATGATACAACAGCCGGTAGGACACTGAATCGTAAACACGGTCGTCCTCTGTCTGCTTCGGTTCTCAGCTGGTGCGAACTACTTTAATGTGTGTGTGTGTGTGTGTGTGTGTGTGTGTGTGTGTGTGTGTGTGTGTGTGTGTGTGTGTATGTGAGTGTGTGTGCGTGCGTGTGTACGTGTGTATATGTGCGGTGTGGTGCGTGCGTGAGTGCGTGCGCGCTTGCGTGAGCGTATGGTGTGGTGTGGTGTGTGTGGTGTGTGTATGCGTGCGAGCGTACGAACGTTCGTCGTCCAGTGATTTTCACATCCATTTATTCGACAGATTAAAAATTAATATCATTAACGATATCAATAATTATTTTAACATATTGTTTTATTATTATAAATAATCGTTCGTGCTACCGTTGTGCGAGGACTCCACGACTCACCTCGGGGTTCCGTCGGGGAAGTGGTAGATGTCGGTGGGCACGACCCAGCCACGGCGGGTGCCGTACATGGACGTGTAGACACCGTCCAGCGGCTCGTACACGTACAGCGCGTGAGGGTCCGAGTCGAAGATCTTACCGAAGAAGGTCGACCCCGTCCGCTGATAGGCTAGGACAAGCAGCTGCTTCGGTTCACCCGCCTCGAACGGAGCCTTCGCCACACCCGGGCTTCTCGCCGACTTCGTCATCACATCCGGGCTCGTTGTCTGCGTCCGGTCCTTGTAAACGTGATGGTTAGCAATTCTCTAACATGATGTAACATTAATTAACGCGATTCAACACGATTTAGCATGATGACCACCAAAGACAAATCCCATTGATGAAGGAAGACATAATCTATGCGGCTCCTTCTATGATGTTTCTTCTTGTCCCCCTGTTCTAGAGGATACCAAATAGTGTAACATAAAATGCTTCTAATAATATTTTAATTAAAATTTGAAAACGTAAAGAACTTGTATTTAATCTAAAGCTTATTTAATTTAAAACTGCTTCTTCAACTGGTTCAGCTCATCAGGAACTTATAATCTCCTCCTAACGCTGCTTCCTCAACTGGTTCAGCCCATCAGGAACTTATAATCTCCACCTAAAGCGGCTTCCTCAACTGGTTCAGCCCATCAGGAACTTATAATCTCCTCCTAAAGCTGCTTCCTCAACTGGTTCAGCCCACCAGGAACTTAAAATCTCCTAACGCTGCTTCCTCAACTGGTTCAGCCCATCAGGAACTTATAATCTCTTCCTAAAGCTGCTTCCTCAACTGGTTCAGACCACCAGGAACTTATTATCTCCTCCTAAAGCTGCTTCCTCAACTGGTTCAGCCCATCAGGAACTTAAAATCTCCTCCTAACGCTGCTTCCTCATCTGGTTCAGCCCATCAGGAACTTATAATCTCCTCCTAAAGCGGCTTCCTCAACTGGTTCAGCCCATCAGGAACTTATAATCTCCTCCTAAAGCTGCTTCCTCAACTGGTTCAGCCCACCAGGAACTTATAATCTCCTCCTAAAGCTGCTTCCTCAACTGGTTCAGCTCATCGGGAACTTATAATCTCCTCCTAACGCTGCTTCCTCAACTAGTTCAGCCCACCAGGAACTTATAATCTCCTCCTAAAGCTGCTTCCTCAACTGGTTCAGCCCACCAGGAACTTATTATCTCCTCCTAAAGCTGCTTCCTCAACTGGTTCAGCCCATCAGGAACTTAAAATCTCCTCCTAACGCTGCTTCCTCAACTGGTTCAGCCCATCAGGAACTTATAATCTCCTCCTAAAGCGGCTTCCTCAACTGGTTCAGCCACCAGGAACTTATAATCTCCTCCTAACGCTGCTTCCTCAACTGGTTCAGCCCATAAGGAACTTATAATCTCCTCCTAAAGCTGCTTCCTCAACTGGTTCAGCCACCAGGAACTTATAACCTCCTCCTAAAGCTGCTTCTTCAACTGGTTCAGCTCATCGGGAACTTATAATCTCCTCCTAACGCTGCTTCCTCAACTAGTTCAGCCCATCAGGAACTTATAATCTCCTCCTAAACTGCTTCCTCAACTGGTTCAGCCCACCAGGAACTTATTATCTCCTCCTAAAGCTGCTTCCTCAACTGGTTCAGCCCATCAGGAACTTAAAATCTCCTCCTAACGCTGCTTCCTCAACTGGTTCAGCCCATCAGGAACTTATAATCTCCTCCTAAAGCGGCTTCCTCAACTGGTTCAGCCCATCAGGAACTTATAATCTCCTCCTAAAGCTGCTTCCTCAACTGGTTCAGCCCACCAGGAACTTATAATCTCCTCCTAACGCTGCTTCCTCAACTGGTTCAGCCCATCAGGAACTTATAATCTACCCGTAACGCTGGTTCCTCAACTGGTTCAGCCCATCAGGAACTTATAATCTCCTCCTAAAGCTGCTTCTTCAACTGGTTCAGCCCATCAGGAACTTATAATCTCCTCCTAAAGCTGCTTCCTCAACTGGTTCAGCCCATCAGGAACTTATAATATCCTCCTAAAGCTGCTTCCTCAACTGGTTCAGCCCATCAGGAATCCTGTTTTTATGTCCAGCAGATGTGTAATGTGTGAATAGTTTAAATAATATACTCTATCTGAAGTCAGTTTTGTAAGTGTGTAGGCCCTATTTTTGCTTAAATGTTCGAAAGAACATTACATGTGGTAACTTTCCAAAGCCAACTAGTGTTTTTGTGTACCCCAAACACAATTGACCAAAATGGGTTTGGGCTATTGTTAAAGTCAAGTATTCAATTTTGAGAATCAGTTGAATTGGTTCTTGGAGAATTAAATAATTTAAATGTGTTTTTCTGATGATTATTTGTTATACCCAAACTGGGCAGTCTAGTATCCGGGTCCACCTCGATTTCGTCGTTATACACTTTTACCTAAATTTGATACCTCAGTGGTTTAGCTTCATCATTCAACACCACACCATAAATATGCATGGGGTGATGATTAATGGTGGCACTAACACACGTAGGTATCAAATTTAGGTAAACATGTAGTTATAATGACTTTTTACTAACAAGTTTTGTTAGCGCTGTGGTAGCAATGCTATCAGCGCTGTGATTGGTTGCTGACAAGTAAACAAGCGCACGCGGCAATCACGCGAAAATCTGTTGCGAGTGAACCCCGCGAACTGACCTATATCAAAATATTATTTGTTGTTTTTCAAGATTTAATAAGATTGCCATTCAGAAAATTAACTCTAGATGGCAGGTGGACAATGAAGCCTTTTGGCTTATCGAGAGTCCAATACTTTTTATCTACGTGTATCCCGCCCTTTTATATTATATTATTTATAAGGTATGTGTCAATTTTAGTTTTAAACATATTCACGCTACTAGCACCAACACAATCACGAGATAATCTGTTCCATTCATTTACAGTCCTTTGTGAGAATGAGAACTTTCTAATATCTAATCTACACTACTCCTTTACTAATGTAACTTCATGTCCTCTAGTCCTTCTATCTTTTTTAACTGAGAAAAAAATGTTTCTATCAATATTTTCATAACCATTCAATATTTTAAACACTTCTATCTGAACTCATTTGAATGATTGATGAACAAGCAAAACTCAGTTTGAAGGTTTTCATAGTGGACAAATGAAAGAGACCATTTACCAGTGTGTATAAGAAATCGGTATCTTCCTGCTGCATCTTGAAGTCGGCGTTGTATCTGGACCTTTCATGTTGCAGATTGAGTAGTGAAATGTTGGACAATATTGCAAAAAGAGCTAAAAAAAAGCCAACCAGTTGTTTCTAGCTGATGTATCATTCTAGTATACGAACGAATGAGTAACCATCATATATACAATAGCAGAATTTAGCAACATTTATAAAACAGTTTTGTGTGGAGGATTTGAACAAGAAACTTACTATAGCAACAATATTCCAAATTTGATGAGGGATTTGAGGGATGAATTTAGATAGAAGACACCTGAAAATGAAAGTAGCTGGAAGGCACACGCACGCACGCACGCACGCACGCACGCACGCACGCATACACACACATACACACGCACGCACGCACGCACGCACATCCCCACACATACGTATAATCATGTATCTTCCGTGTACACGAGTCGCCGGTGTACTTGCCTAGAACGCCGATTGCGCCGAAGGCAGATCGTATGGGCCACCGGGCAATGAAACAGTTGACCAGGGGAGTCGCCTCCACCACTGTAAACACGCAAGTTTCCAGTCAATGACGCAGATGGTTAAGCTGCATTCATTGACGACTAGCATGGAGCAACACACAAAAGACTGTAGTTATATCCACTGCAACGACGCTGTGCCATTTTGACTGATCGATGGCCAGTTACAACGGGATCAAGTGTCGCATTCCCAGATGTTCGGGTCGATGTGAAACCTTTACAACCGTAACCAAACATGTGTCGAAGACTAGAGCCACTGAAAACTTACAAAATCATCCTCAACACATTCTGGTTATAAGTGTTCTCACGTTATACCGCATGTCATTATTACTTTTTAATGTGTACGTGCCATGTGATATCAGATCTAATGATGATCTGTACTGCAATATTTTGATTAAAATTATGAGTACATGTAATATAATGAACTGTTCCAATTTCGTTATTGAAGGTGATCTGAACACGTCTTTCAAGCGTGTGTCTTGTAACTTTACGAAACATTTAAATTACATATGTGAACGTGAAACAATCAAGCCATGTATTGATTTTGAAGGACATAATGTGTGTTATACATTTACTAGTTCTGTGGACAATGGTACTCATGTCATTGATCATTTTCTGTTAAACAGTGGACTCTGACCATATGGTAAAATATTATACTATGCACGATGGCTCAAATTTATCATTTCATTCGCTACTGGTTCTTACCTTGAGTTTAGATGTTAATTATTGTTCACCTTTCTCTAGAAGGTACATATCTAGACCTAAATGGCAAGAAGTGTCAGACTGTAACTTAAGTCAGTACAGTAAGGTTTGAGAAAGAATGATTGACGAAATATCTATACCATGGCATTCTCTAGAATGCCGTGCTAAACATTGTCATAGCGGATTAACGCATTGTCATGATATTTCATGATTAAAAAATGGATTGTTTTATAAGAGCTTGTTAAAAACTCCATTCCACATACTTCAAAACAGGGAAATGTGAGTTGTATATACCGATCATTTTATTCATGCTCCTAACATATTACATGTTTTTCTTTCTTTGCTATTCACATCAATGGTATATCACGGGTATACCCCGGATGGTTTTAATATATCCACAATTCAACCCCTGGTAAAAACAAGAGGAAATCAGCAAATGACTCTGATAACTATCGAGCCATTGCTCTTAATAGCCCTCTGTCGAAAATATTTGATTGGGTTATAATGATAAAAAGTTCTGATGTTCTTAAAACAAATGATTTACAGTTTGATTTCAAAGCTCTACAGCTAAATGTACATTTGTGTTAATGGAGACTGTGAACTATTTCCAGCAGAACAAATCGGTTGTTTTTGTGTTATTACTAGATGCTACTAAAGCATTTGATAACGTAAATTATGTTAAACTTTTTAACTTACTGATGGGAAGTGGAACGAATCCCCTTTTAATCAGATGTTTACTCTATATGTACACTAATCGACATTTAAATGTATCATGGGGCAATTCCATGTCACTGTATTTCTCCAATACCAATGGTGTGAAGCAGGGTGGGGTGTTGTCCCCCATTTTATTTTCTGTCTACATTGATGAAATGTTAACAAGACTCTGCTTGTCTGGTTTTGGCTGTATGATTGGTCATAAGTACTATGGTGCTATTGGCTATGCTGATGACATATATTTGGTAGCTCCATCAATATATGCATTGAAAAAAATTTGCATATGAATATGATTTACAATTTAACCCTGCAAACAGTCACCTTAAATATGGCAGTGGTACCGTCTGCCCATTTAAAAAGTGAAACAATAACAAAATTGGTTGCATTTAGGCCACATTATAGGTCCTGACACTCACCAGGCTATGATAAAAGATATATGTCATGATTTTATATGACGTGTAAATGCATTATCTGCAAATTTTTGGTTTTGTAATATGAGCATAAAACGTCAATTATTTATGTCGTACTGTACATTTTTCTATGGTGTATGTCTGTGGAACTTAGAAGACAAACATCTTCATAATTATGTTTTATACTACGTGGCGCAACGATATCAGAAAAAAAACTGTTTAATCTACCAGTTTCCACGCATGATAATATGGTGCCACTTTTAGCAGACTGTTCACCGATTCAAATTATGAATCGAATTTTATGCAGAGTTGCTTGAACTGCAGTAATTCCAGTTTGAAAATGCTCTCTCATCTAGCCCTTCAAGGTAGTGGGTCATACATGTCTACACGTTTTAACTATGTCATGTCCAAATTCAAACTTGATGCAATAACATTCTTTAGAATGAAGTCTAATCAGTTTTATGGTATGATTCAAGACCACTACCAGGAGGGCCTAGATAATGAACTAGTGTGTAGAGTCTGATTTGCAAAAGATGTTACACAATATAGATAATGCGGGTATCACTTCTTTGTTAGCCACTGGTGAGCTGCGCTCATAGCTTACTGTTTTATGTACACAGTAACTTATATACATTGATTTAATCGAATTGTGCAATTTTGTAGTACGAATAAATGTATTATTATTATTATAGGTTGGACTGATAAGTCATATAGGAACACACAGCAAATTAAATCTACATTCCATGGAAATGCATCCTCGTCACAATTGATCGCTGATGGTGGTGTAAGAAACATAAAGTATTTTACACGTTCGGTCAATAAATCAAATTAAACTGTTACGAATCGGACCGGCCAACACCGTGCAGTTAAATCATGTTGTAAATCACTTGGGCCAACGCCACATCATTGTATAGTGCTTATTCAATACAAGTAATCTTACAGTGGCCTCTATTGTTTCTTTCGGACAGCATTTCACCACACGTAGATCCCGTGTTATTGCGAGAAATGCTGCTGATGTTCTCAGGAGTGATTTCACATACGCTAGAAATACAACAACAATGGGTTAACACGAGTCTAACTACAAAACGTTGACTTACTTGCTTTTAGTGGCCGCTGGCTGCTGCGTGTCCCACGGTACGACGCGCCTAGTGGCAATGTCGTCATCTCATTTATCGCTATCAGTCAGTCGTTTCGACAGTGATCAATGTAACACTAGCCGCCCGGCGGATATGTTCAAGCTGCCTACCTCCATTGGCGATATATCAGCTATGTTACACACATTTATCGTTTAATGTGTATATAATAATATGTATATTTATATAGCGCCCTTTTCAGCTCAAAGCGCTTTACAAATTCATTTAAGCAGTTCATACATACTAAAAAAAACTCAAAACATAAAAAAACTAGTATATTTCTATATATAAAAACTATGGACAATTAAAACTAAAGGTCTAGATATATAAATTACAAAGTAACTCTAAATTAAACACTGGTGTTGTATATACCGTCTTTGATATGGACACACCCAGCAGCAACCTGTGTATATGATATATATATATATATGTATGTATGTATGTATGTATGTATAAATATACATACATACACACAATCAGATGCAGGACAAAACGACACTTTTTTAATCAACATCAACAGACAGGTCTGAAGATCAACAGGGGCAAAACCAAGATCTTGACAATACACGGTAGGAACGACAACCCAATTATAGCAGGATGAGAGCCCCTGGAGGAAGCACGTTCCTTTACCAACTTAGGGAGCGTGAGAGACAAGCAAGGTGGTACAGAGGCAGATGTTGCAGCAAGAGTAGGCAAAGCACGGACAACATTCCTGATACTAAAAATATCTGGAATTCCAAAAAAATCAGGATTTTTAACTCCAACGTAAAATCAGTTTTGTTGTATGGCTTTGAAACAAGGAGAATGACAAAAATAACATCAAGCAAAATCCAGACTTTTCTTAACCGATGTCTGGGAAGAATTATACGCGTAAAATGGCAAGACAAATTCAGAAATGAGGAGCTATGGGAAAGGACTAGCCAAGAACCCGTCGCCAAGTAGATCACTCCAAGTGATTGGACACTCACGGAGAAAACCAACAACAAACATCACAAGACAGTCTCTGACGTGGAATCATCAAGGAAAAAGAAGGCGAGGAAGGCAAAAAAACACCTGGCGAAGGGACACAGCTGCAGAAGTAAAGAGGAGTGGCCACACCTTGAATGACATAGAGAGGATTGCCCAAAGTTGTGTGCGCTGGAGAGTCGTCGTCGTCGATGGCCTATGCTCCTCTTGGAGCGAGGGGCATAAACAAGCAGTCGCATAGGCCACCCACAAGGCAGCGGCATCTCATCGCTAAACATACCAAACTGGCAGGTTATTTCTCCTGAGATAATTGGAATGTCCCGCGAACAGACGACGCTCCTTCTCCAAACAAACAGCAATACAGACATCGAAACAGGCAATGCGCTAAGGCAAGAACTTTACCGACAGCAACATGCTCTCCGACTACTCGAACTGAATGTGTCCGCCTAGATCAACATTCACTTTAAAATGTTCAATATATTATTTAGAGTGATTTAATGACATCACCGTCTGGGTATAAGTAGCTGAGAGTTTGTTTGTTCAACTGTCGAGGATGAGTTGTCCATTGATCCAACAACACGGCAAGCAAAACAGATAGTTCAACAAGACTTCTTGGCCATTTCGGATTAGTTCTAGTGTGATTTGCTCTCGGCTTACAGTTACAGCGGCCATGTTTTGATGCTCTCACAGTCACTATTTAATGCTTTACCAAAAAGTTAAATGCCTGACGGAAATTCGTTGCTTGTGGTGCATCTGCCATCTTGTTACTTCCAAAAAACTCCCTGCAATCCTTCAAGGCAGCCTTACAAAACTCACCTATTTATTACGGAAGTTACTGCTTGAAAGAGACCACAGAAACATTTTTATTCTAAATTATTCATATTTTTATGTTTCTCATTAACAGCCGAAAGAACATTTAAGTACTTACTTTATCATGATAATTGTTTTCTTTTTAATCTACTGATGTTTACACAGCATTATTATCTTAATTTTTTAATCTTTATATTTGTTTAGTTTTTACAATTTATATTTGAGTTTTATATATAGCGCTATGAACGTTATGGATATGGTGCTGTATAAAATAAAGATTATTATATCTCAAATGGTTTACGGGTATGAACAACACAACACGAGTTTATGCTTGGAGAATAGCACAAAACACTGCCGTATGGGGGGGGGGGGGGGGCTTTGAATGTCCTACACCGACTGTGTATAACCCACAAAACAGGCACTACTGAAAGAAAATTTGAATTCATACAAATCAATTATTATCAATTACGTTTAACGCCGACGCACAGAAACAAAACGGCCACCATTACCACGTTCATCGGTGATCCACGTAATTATTAATTGGTCTGTGTGAATATAAACGTTGTTTCTAGTGTGCTTGTTTTTGTGGGTCATACATCATACGTGAAAAGCCGGAACAATCAGTCGAGCATGCGCGAGGTGTTCGCGGGTCCACAGGCCGCAGTTACGCGGCACGCTGTCGATGAGCGGATCGGAAAGTGGTTGCTGGTTCATGAACTGGCAAAGTTCTCGGGTCCTAACGACTGTGACGTACAACCTTTTAGCACGTCTTCTCATGAAACAATTATATAAATTTCATTTATAACATTGGCTAAGCCAAAGTGCCAACGATTCGCCATAAGTTGGAATGCACGCCAACGTCTGACGTGTTTGAAAACGTTTGACGGACATTTCAGTAACTTGTAGCAGCATACTGCCGTTTCAAACGCTATTTAAAAACGACTGCCATTTTCAAGCCAAATCTTGTGGTTTGAACTAAAAATCGTTTTAACAAAGTTCGATCATCATAATATTGTGACTATGTAGGTGTTCGTTTAACCTATTTGTATACATGTTTGTCAAACATACAAGGGAGGCCCTTAGCCAGACACCCGTTGTATCATTATTCAAGCGGGATTTTGGAAAATCGTTACTTTTTCAAATAACGGGTGTTTTGGTCTTTAAATAACGGGATTTTTATTTTTCAAATACCAAATTTTTTGTTTTCAAATAACAAGGCCTAAAGACCTAGTGTTGTCATAAAATTGGCATTGTATTATGAAGTATTATTTTTGTCGCGAACAGCACCGTAATCGTAGGCGCGGCAGTTGCAGCGTGCGCTAATTAGTATTTCACCGGAAACACTTCGTTTTTGTAGATTTCTACCAAAAAAATTAATTAGTAGTGACGTTTCGAAAGAAAGCTCCAATTCTTGATTAGGAAAACATATTATTGCATTTAAAATATATTTTAGTTATTTACAAAATAAAACGCAATGCAAGAGTTGCAAGTTCGCTGCAGGTCACCGATTCAGAAATAAAACGGAACAGAACAAAAGTGGATTTATTTATCCAAACTGTACAGGCATTCAATAACATTAATAATGTGTCCGTTCATAAGCGTATGTTATAAAATGCTACGGTGTACAGAGAGGATCATGAAGGCTCCAAGTAAGACATGTTAAAAGTTGCATCCGCAGGAGTCGCACGTCCTATAAGTTTACATAAATTTCTGTTGACCAAAATTAATATATATATATATAGTGTGGTCATGTCATAATTAAGTAACAATACGCCACCAGCTATGAACATAATTTAGGAATACGATATATATATATGAACAAGTATGAAATATGGAACAGCTGGCAGATGTGTAATTACAGCATCCTATTCACATTCACCTGAGCATAAAGCATCATAGCTACACATAAACCTGTCACTGAAATAACAATATAATGAACTAACAGAAACCTAATATTTAGATCACAGGTAGCAGGTATAATTAAAACATACAATCACCACACCGTCGTTCAAAGAAGACGTCATTCATTGAAGACCTCATCTATAAAGTACACCATCATTCAGAAAAGACATAACTTACATCACAATGTAGTTAAATGAAAATCTACCTTACATTGCTTGCAAGCACATATATAACAAAAACCACAATTCTATCACACTGTTATTCAATGAACATCTTGTATATTTCACACTGTTCTGGACTGGTGATCTGGTGAATATATCACTGCAATTCAATAATGATCTACCACACACCATTCTGCAGTTCAATGGTAATCTATCACATGTTACTCTGCAGTTCGATAATTATCTACCACACACCACTCTGCAGTCCAATGATGATCTATCATATACTACTCTGTAGTTCAATGATAATCTATCACAGTACTCTGCAGTTCGATAATGATCTACTACACACCACTCTACAGTCCAATGATGATCTATCATATACTAATCTGTAGTTCAATGATAATCTATCACATAGTACTCTGCAGTTCGATAATGATCTACTACACACCACTCTGCAGTTCAATGACGATCTATCACACATTACTCTGCAGTTCAATAATGATCTACCACACACCACTCTGCAGTCAGTTCAGTGGTTATCTATCACATATTACTCTACAGTTCAATGCTCATCTATCACACATTACTCTGTAGTTCAATGATGATCTATCACACACTACTCTGCAGTTCAATGATGCTCTATCACACATTACTGTGCAGTTCAGTGATGATCTGTCATATATTACAGTGTAGTTCAATGATGACCTATCACACATTACTCTGTAATTCAATGAT
Source organism: Escarpia spicata (assembly GCA_963995525.1). Taxonomy (NCBI): domain Eukaryota; kingdom Metazoa; phylum Annelida; class Polychaeta; order Sabellida; family Siboglinidae; genus Escarpia; species Escarpia spicata. Next base: position 12,145,404 of record OZ023214.1, on the reverse strand, counting down.
GATCTACCACACTTTACCATGCAGTTCAAAGATGATCTATCACACATTATTATGCAGTTCAATGATGATCTATCACATATTACTCTGTAGTTCAGGGATGATCTATCACACATTACTATGTAATTCTGTGATCATCCATCACACATTACTCTATAGTTCAGTGGTGATCTATCACACATTACTCTGCAGTTCAATGATGATCTATCACACATTACTCTGTAGTACAGTGATGATCTATCACACATTACTCTGCAGTTCAAAGATGATCTATCACATATTACTCTGTAGTACAGTGATGATCTTCTATCACACATTACTCTGCAGTTCAAAGATGATCTATCACATTACTCTGCAGTTCAGTGATGATCTAGCACACATTATTCTGTAGTTCAATGATAATCTATCACACATTACTATGTAGTTCAATGATGATCTATCACACATTACTCTGTAATTCAATGATGATCTACCACACTTTACCATGCAGTTCAAAGATGATCTATCACACATTATTATGCAGTTCAATGATGATCTATCACATATTACTCTGTAGTTCAGGGATGATCTACCACACATTACTCTGCAGTTCAATGATGATCTATCACATATTACTCTGTAGTACAGTGATGATCTATCACACATTACTCTGTAGTACAGTGATGATCTATCACACATTACACTGCAGTTCAATGATGATCTATCACATATTACTCTGTAGTACAGTGATGATCTATCACACATTACTCTGCAGTTCAATGATGATCTATCACATATTACTCTGTAGTACAGTGATGATCTATCACACATTACTCTGCAGTTCAAAGATGATCTATCACATTACTCTGCAGTTCAGTGATGATCTAGCACACATTATTATGTAGTTCAATGATAATCTATCACACATTACTATGTAGTTCAATGATGATCTCTCACACATTACTCTGAAGTTCAATGATGGTCTATCACACATTACTCTGCTGTTCAATGATGGTCTATCACACATTATTTTGCAGTTCAAAGATGATCTATCACACATTACTCTGCAGTTCAATGATGATCTATCACACATTACTCTGTAGTTCAATGAAGGCCGTGCTGAGTTTCTTCACTTTCTCCTCCACCAATCGCCTGCTGCTGTCTGTCTCTCGCAGCAACATCCGCATCTCCTCTTCCACCTCCAGAACCTGAGAAACAACATCAATTAATAACATCAAATAACAACATCAAACAACAACAGCAATGGTTTTCATTGCTGCCATGTCAATTAACAACGTCAAAGGTTGTCACACCTGTTATATAAACTAACAACATGGAACGTTGTCACCACTGCTATGTAAACTAAAAATATCAAAAGTTGTCACACCTGTCATGTCAACTAGTGATATCAAAGAATGCCATGTAAACCTACAACATCAAAGGTTGTCACAACTGCCATGTAAACTAACAACATCAAAGGATGTACCTGTGTAAACTAATAACATCAAAGGTTGTACCTGTGTAAACTAATAACACCAAAGGTTGTACCTGTGTAAACTAATAACATCAAAGGTTGTACTTGTGTAAACTAATGACATCAAAGGTTGTACTTGTGTAAACTAACAACATCAAAGGTTGTATATGTGTAAACTAATAACATCAAAGGTTGTATCTGTGTAAGTGAGATGGTATATATGGTAAATAAGATCAAATATCAAAAACAAATTTTAGGTTTTGAATCGGATGGTATATATACATATACATAATTAGAATGTTCTTAACTCAAATAATCCTTCATGATGTGATTACACAATGTTACTTTCTGTAGCTGGATACAATATCTGTTTGCTATGTATGTTTATTGGTGTAGATTATCTCCGGTGGGTTGCAATCGATATAATTATTATGAAAACGAGCCAAAGTTCAGTGAAACCTGGTCGACTTGAAAGCCCGTTCGCATTCGTTGTTTTTGAGTAAAATTGGATTCATGTGTAACCGTAAGATAACTGCTTGTTCCTCTATGATGACTAGTGTTTGTATTACATTGGAATATCGCACAACTCATTCTGACACTCGCTTTGACCCAAAAGCTATCCTTGTAAACTTGCTCTAAGTGCATGGAAAGGGTCGGCCTGATGCGAGTATATGTCATATGTGACGTCACATCTCAGCATCCTGAAAATCACGCCAAAAATATGCTTATTCAAAAATGTCGGGATGCACAGCAAAAAATTTGGAATTTCTAATTCATTTTATTTTATTTTATTTTATTTTAATGGATATGGAAATATATAGCAGGATGTAATATAACATGAATTCAAACAATAGGTGTTTTTATTCCCTTTAACGAGTGATAGTGAATTTATTCAAGATTTTGGGTGTAGCTACAAAGAAAGCATGTTTGCCAATTTTGGAACAAAAAATTGTGAAACAGATGATCTGAGTTTCCTGGGATATCTGAAAAACACAGGAGACTAACCAAGTCACTCACATGTTTATTGGCTGCGTCGACCTCCTCTTGTTTTCTGCAGATTATTTCCTCGATCTCGCGTCTGTGATTCTCCTCTTTCATGTCCAACTGTTGCCGAAACGCATCATCCACGCACCTCAGTTTCTCCACTGCTTCCCTGCGACAAATAAATGTGCAATACAAAAGAATGCGATGCATGTGCATGCACAACAAATGGCTTGTGCACACAGCAATATTTTGGCAGATCGGTTAATGAAATTCAATTCTTGATTTCCAACTGGAAATACTACCATACAGCATGAGTAGATTTTAAAGTCATTTAACATATTCCAAAGGGAAAGGGAGAAGGTATAAGTGCAGTACTTATTAAGCACTGTCCCTTAATATCAACAGAATAAAATGGAAACCCATTACAGCTACTTTCTCAGTATGTTTAGCCCACTGCAAATCCAGTTCTTTGTTGTCAAAATACGGTGTATTAACATGCAAATGATATCCACTGCTGGTTAATTAAAAAGTGCTTACTTTTGTTTAAATGGTCAAAAAAGTTACTTTTGTTGTTATATCTGGTAAATTGCAAGTCAATTCTTGGGTGGACAAGTAGTCTTCAAACAACAAAACACGTTGGCGACGCTGGAACACCAACAATATGGTAGACTCCAATTCTAATAATCATTTGAATTAATGTTTACGCAAACAATCAATAAGTTATCATAATTTGTATGGTGATTCCACCAAAACTACATAAAAAGGTTATGCAAACAAGCTAGCATATTGTAGTAGATATTAGGTTGGTTTGCTTTTTCACAAAATAAATTTGAAATTAGACAAGCGATAAAATCAAAGTGAAGAGGCACCTTTAATATATAAGCGTATCTCAAAATACTGTATGTTGCTTCAGAATCTAACATAGTTATTTTAACAGATCATTTCTATATATATATATATATACATATACCACAGTGGCATGTAAATATAGAAAAATAAAAAAGTAGATAAATATATATATTCATGTAATATTCATGTATCAGGAATAATTACAAAGCTAGTTAATACTCGCAGGTGTCTATGTACATGATCTCAAAGCAAACCAGGTAACCTGCTACCCGTTAGCCACCTACACCGACAATGACAATCCATTAACTGCCACCATACAACAGAATACGGGCCAATAAAAAAGACGTAATTCCATACAGGAGAGGTGATATACTCGACTGTCATGAACGAAGCATTACAACAAGGTCAAGGAAGGCATATCAGAGTGTTATATGACCAGGGATCGATCTGGAAAAATACATGCATCAGATATAGAACTATGTGCCTTTTCAAAATTTGATGTGCCCCAAATCAATTGATTAAAATGTTGATATAATATAATAACCTTGTAAATGTGAACATTACATTTTTTTATATTAGGCATGTTATTGTTATCATGTATTCTTTAACTTGTTTTGAATTCTATTCAGGACCGCCTACGTGACATATTTCTGGGTACAAAATATACAACCATTAATATGAAAATGCTCAGAAATGTTCAGGTTTTTTTTAATAAATATGTACATTCTGGGTAGGTGTGCCCTATTTTTCGTGGACTGGTCATGCTACTACAGTCTACTGCTCCAAGGATAGGGAGATTCTAACTGAGAAATACAATGCAGCAGTTTGTGACATTGAGTGACAACAATTCACATATGTGAGAGCACCAACTAAAAATATTCAAAAAACCATGTTGATTAAACATAAAAAAATCATTGATACACCGATGAAGAATATGTATGGAATAACCTCACTCAGTCTGTGGTTGAGATTGCATCGGCGCAGTCTCAACCACTTAGATTATAAGTTGTGGGAAAATTACCCAATTAAATTATACTATACAGTAAGACTATTCTATGTAAGACTAGAACATAGCATTGTCTTTTTTCAAAAGTTTATGACCTTGGGTGACGGGGGCATTTGTAATGAATGTACTATTTTTGAGCCTTGGTGACAGAGGTATGATTTATAAACATGTTTTTTTAAATGTTTATTTTTTGGGTATAACGTACTTCCATTGTAATATTTAGCAATCATACATGAATTTATAAACGTGCATAGAGTGTACTTGTATGGATGGATATTATTTTGTAAAGATATGAACCGAAATTTGTTCAGCAAGAGTTGAATGTTGATGATGGGCGATAATGTGGTGTTCACCAGTTGACAGCACTGCACATGAGGAATATGGTAGTCACCAGTTGACAGCACTACACATCATCACCCACCCTTTACCCCTTTCACACACCACTGCACACCCTAAATTCCTTCACCACCCACACCACGCGCCACTCCGATCCACCCGAAAGACTTCTGCATCGTCCACAACCGATGTACTGTCCCGGATCAACGTGACGATCACACGCATAGATCTACCTTTGTATACCAAACGTAAAGAATGAGCCACTTAAGTTACAATCATATTACCCGTTCGCTCTTTACCACATTGGTACCAGAAGTGTAAGATATATGTACGTCACGCGCCTTCGTAGGCCTATGGGAAGAGTTGTACAAATACAATTTGGCAAAAAGATCGCTATAATTTCAAACGACAATTTGATTGTACTATGCGAATTTATGCGTGTTCTCGTTTATTCTATCTACTTTTTCCAAAACTTAATCGGAAAGACTGCAAATTTGTCATACGGGGCATTGCCCCTGACAACAGCGAATACATCAATTTACTTAGTTGTGTCCATGTTGTCCAAGTTATACACATTAATTTTGGCTACGAAGCCTCTATATTGCAATGTCAGTTGACTGTATGTAAATACTTCCACATTCTTTTTTGTCTCACTGTTTGTGTTGTAATTATGTGACCAGAGCATAATTACAACAGCATAACCAAATATGGGGCCAGATTTTTACAAATTGAGGATAGGCAGGATAAGAATGACTCTACCATGAAGTCAATACAGGATACATTGCTACTATTTGCAGAACGACTAGATTCAATCGATATAGTAATGTCCAATGTCCATACAGACACATATATATGGTCCAGAAAAAGCTTGAGCTCTGTAGCTGTGTGCTGGGCTCTCTTCTGGAGCTTGACCAAAGCATGGTAAGCCCAACGTTACACCAAGTGCATGGGGGAAGATGGGTGAAGCTGGCTATCACGATGAACGTGGGCCCGTGTCAATGGGGTGCGGTTCATGCCGACACAAATCTGAGGGACACCTTTCCAAACACCAATTATGATGGCCCAACACAATGACTACTCAAACCTGACTATGAGTATTTCAAGGACCCTAGTATTCCACCCAACCAGTGGAATTCCACCAATGCCCTAATCCCAGTCAACGTCACCATGGCAATAGGAGGGATGTGGACACGCCTTGTCGGCCAAGTGACAGAAATGTCAATATCACCAAATTTGAGGGTAAACCGGGCAAGTGGGATAATTGGATTCATCAATTCAAGCTTATGGCTGAAGCATACAATTGGGGAGAGGATGAGAAGATGACACGATCGGTGTCATGTATGAGAGGGCCAGCTCTGACAGCTCACCGAAGCCTGCCTGGAGAGGAACGCCATGATTATAGAGGGTGTATTCAGAACCTCGGTATGCGATATGGCCACATCAGACCCGTAGCCAAGACAACACATAGAGCACAGTTGTCTGTTTTGAAACAGGAAGAGGGGAGAGTCTGGACACCTTCGCAGACAGGGTATATGCCCTAACTGTAGAAGCCTATCTAGATATGCAGAAAGGACTATACAATACCTTGTCTGTACCAACCTTCCTACGGGGCATCCGTGATCGGAATGCCACCCTGCAGTCAATTTGACTGGAAAATACTCGGAGGAGATACCTTTGGTTGACCAGGTAGTACAGGGTGTAGTGAGAGCTACAGCAGTCAACTATATCCCTGGGATGCTCCCCAAGTAACACTTGTTTCACCTGCCGGGGGAAAGGTCACCGATCACGTGACTGTGCCAATAAGAGTCGAAGCTCCCCATCTCAAATACACTATCACGACGGGACTCACCAGTGAAGCATCAAACTCAGAGGCACTGTAGCAGTAGTAGCATCAGTAGCACCAGTAGCACCAGTAGCACCAGTAGCACCAGTAGCACGGACTCTGACAATAATCACAGGTATCGCAGCCCTAGGCGATATCGCACTTACCACAAAGGTAGAAGGGGTTTCTGACACAATCAACGCTATAGCAGGCAGTAGGCATGATGGGAGGGATGATGATATTTGCGGGCAATATAAGACCCATAACCCCTCACGAGAGGATAACCGGGATGATACTCGTGGACGATATAGGACTCATAATCCCCCTCATGATGATAACCGGGGAAGATATTACCAGCCTCCAGAGAACAATTACAGCCAAAGCCCCAGTCCTCACCATGATCTCCCCGCCCATTCCAACAGAAAAGATGATGGGACGGATAAACCACCGTCAAACTAAATAAGGTGAATCCAGTTGGCCATGGGGTACAGGCTAACCAAAACTGTGGATGTCTGCAATAACTTGAAGGATGATGAAAATATGCTAAGACACTTGCGCAGCTTTTATGCCAGGTCCAACAGCATCACCCGAAAATTCTACAACTGTTCCATCGGTGTTAAACTTAATCTGTTTCATACATGTTGTTGTTCAATTTACTGTGCCGAACTATGGGTATATTTCAACAAAAGCACCTATTAAAAACTTAGTCACATACAACAACCTGCATAGATGACACCACCAATGGGACAGTGCAAGTAATATGTTTGTAAATAATTATATTGACTCATTTGACGCCCTATTGTGCAAAAATGTTTATGGTTTTAGAAAGCGGGTTCTTAATATTGACAATAATATGGTAAATTATATGTGTAGAGAAATTTGTAATAGGCCCATGTGGTCCTGCTGGTCAAAATCACTAGATGTTGTAAAATAGTTACTATGTTATATATCTTTTTTAGCACAAGAGCCCAACTTCAAGGATGTCCACCAGTCAGGACAATTACAATGAAGTAGGTTTCACAGTAAATACCAGGAGTGCTTGTCTAAGTAGGTGTTAATCCAACCCACATTACTTCTACTAGCCAGGACAATGGTCATGGAGTAGGTGTTAAGTAGACACTCAGAGTAGTAATGGGGCAAGTGTTGAGGCTGACAAAGTAGGTGCAGTGCCATACTGGACTACTGACAAACAATCACAAGAATATAATGGCCAGTCTCCAGACCATTACAAACACTACCTGCTTGGCCGTGAGTTTACAGATCATGGGTCACTCACGTGGCTATTCCGCTTCAAACACCCTGTAGGCTAGCTTGGTAGGTGGCTGGAAGAATTGTCTCTGTACTCCATGACTATCCAGCATAGACCTGGGGTTAGGTATTCCAATGCCAATGCATTATCACAAATACCAGAACAACAAGAAATATGCAATTGTTATGAAGCTGGCAAAGCAGTAAGTTCTCTACCTTGTGGTGACTGTCCATATTGTGCAAAACTATACAACCAGTGGGGAAAGTTCGAGGAGGAAATTGATTATGCAGTACCATTAGCAACAAGACAACTCAATGTATCCAGTGAAGTTAGTGGTATAATGGGGAGAACCAAACCGGCCCAGACTACATGCACCAATACAGCTCACAGTCCCAGATGCAAGACACTGAATTACGACCTGTAATCACCTGGTTAGAAGGGGAGCCCCCTACACGAAACGACTTACAACTCCAAGGTGTGGGTACCCGCAAGTTATGGAATAATATGGATCGACTGCATATACAGGATGGGGCCTTGTATTATTGTTGGGAAGAAGAGACTGGTTCCCCTACAATAAAGTTGGTAGTACCTCAATCAATGAGACAGGAAGTTCCTCCAAACGACCCACGACAGTCGCATCAGAGGACAATGGGGAAGAGATAAAACATTCGCAAAACTAGGGAGAAGCTTTTTCTGGCACTGTATGCGCCGGGACTGTAAATTGTTTGTGGACACTTGTGCGGTATGCCACATTAACAAAGTGGGACGACCACAGCATACACAGTTGCTCCATTACCAGGACGGGTCTCTGGGGAACGGGAGCACTTAGATATCCTAGGGCCATTTACAATGAGCGAATCTGGGAATAAGTACGTACTTATGATTCTAAACCAATTCACTCGTTGGCTAGAGCTACATGTATTGCCCGAACAAACAGCGGAAATAACAGCTAAGACATTCTTCGAACAATGGATTACCAGATATGGCATCCCTCTACAGGTACACCCAGACCAGGGCAGGAATTTTGATAGTCAATTGTTCAGTGATCTGTGTAAGTTAATGCAAGTCGAAAAGACTAGGACCACACCTTACCAACCCTGTTCCAATGGTCAAATAGAGAGACAAAACCAAATGGTTCTCTCATTTATCAGGTGTTATCATACTGATAAGATGTTCGGATGGGACGTGAATCAAAATACTGTGTTCATGTCAAAAATGTTACTATTAGTACGAGAAATGTGCATGCCTGAAGAGATCCTATTCATTAGACACCAGCTAATTATCTGAAGGATTTGGTTGAGAAAATCAGGACTTCCGTAGCAGCACGTAATAACCTATGTATGGCATAAAACCGTCAGAAAAAAGATTATGACATATGAGTCCCAATTTGAGAAAAAACATTTGATGTGGGTGACCTAGTGTACATCTGTAACTCTGGGACAATCTTGGGGCAAAGTAAGAAATTACTCCCAATTTAGAAAGGCCATTTGTAATTACGAAAGTAATGTCTTTCTTATACCTTGCATGTCTAGATTGCTAGCACCGTAAATCTTGTATAATATGCCCCTTGACGTTTGCTAAATTTTGATAAAATTTCTATATCACCATATATAATACACACTTTTGACATCAATCCCCGATTTCTCCGCTTCTAACATTTTGCTTGAACCCACGAATCCATCTCAGAATAAAAAACATGTCACTGATGCAAATTACGGAATTGCTGCTGGCTTGTCACTCATTAGTGACTAGTGTGTAAGCACTACGTAACTTGTGTTGTAGCATGAAAATTGCGCATGCAAACATTCGTTTTTTATGTACATTCACAACACTTGCATTCCCAACTTTAAACATGGAGTCACACTTGTTGACACTCGACCCATGACGTAAGCATCATTCACATGATTCAGGAACGCCAATCATAATGCCTTGGCGCTCAGGGAGCAACACGTGTTCTTTCCGGGCTGCACTTCCTGGTCTCGTACGCTTCCCGCTCATTGGTGCTATTCATGATGTCGGACATACGGGCTCTCGTCTTTGTTATTTCTCGCTGCTAGTTTAGGGCTAGAGAGGCGGTTACGGGTGTGCGATTCTTGCCTTTCGTCTGCATTGCTGCGGTGGTTTATGTGATTGTGACATCATACCGACTTTGATAATATTACTAGTTTTCCAGCAGCGTTATCCTGGTCTGCAAACATTGATACATTTTAAAGAAAAAATTTGGTTTAGCCTTAGCACCATGTATAATACGCACCCCGACTTTTGAGTAAAAACTGAAGGAAAAAAATGCGTATTATAAACGGAAATTTACGGTATGTCAAAACTCCGCAAAGTGTTACCATTAGAGACACAGGGGATCCCGCGGAAATATTCACGTTGTCCAATGGAGTTAATTCTAAGAGGTAAATTCTAACCGGCTCTGAGCCATGTTAAGATGACTAAACGATGTTGCTACAAATCTGTGATTTTGCAAGAATATAAGTTACTTTGGGGTGTCATTTCGCACCACTCGCAGACACTGAATATATCGCGAAATATAAAAAAATTGGCAATTTTGGTATATTTTGGGCAAGACGGCATAGAAAAACATCATATACCAGGGGAAACACTGCTCCAATTTGTTGGCCAACTGGGGGACCCTTGAACCCCCACCAGCAAACAGTGGATCGTTTGACCCATGGTCACCAGTAAATTTCTCACAAAACTTCTATATGGGTTGACAGCACTTTCGTGACAATTCATGGTGTGACAGAACAAAGAAACATAAATACAAAGGCACATAGTAGGTTAGAATTTTGGACTCACAATAGAAGGGAGAGAGAGGGGTTTAAATCCTCTTGTTGCCATCCATTTTGATTAGTTAATTTGTTCACTCTACACTGCCTCATTTTACTCGGTTGTATAAACAATGACCTGACAGTGGAGGATGTTATATGTGAATGAATAGTCTTTGTGTATTAGTTTAAGAGAAGTTCAATTGTTGGAGTAGGCAGATGTGCCAGGGATTGAAGTGCACACGGTTGTCAGCAGCCCCAACCGCAGGATACTACACTAAATAACTTCACATTTTTACTTTTTGGTAATGCTTGCACCATTGTTCACTAGATGGCACCACTATAGATGAAGTCATTTTATCAAACAGCAGACGGCGCCATTTGACAAGATCCTAAACCTCAAGAACTTCGTGAAAATATTTTGATTATAATTATGCAGTGTACTGGCGATCCTTTACATACAAAGCCTGTATTAGTATAACTGGTCCTAAAGATTGGTGAGAGAATTGTATTAAAAATGGTGAGAAATGGGAAGTTGGCCCCCCCAACTCATGTGGGAGATAGGACGTTGGACCACAAAACAGGTGGGATATGGGAGGTTGGACAATAACAAAGGTGGAAGATGAGGGGTTAAGACCCCTGCCACACCACCAGATGTTTTAATAACAACATCACTGAAATGTCGGTACTGCTGTGACAGATTTCAGTGAGCTGTCCTGACTGCTGTGAAGACATACCTGGCCTCCTTCCTGGCCTTGTCCCTCCCCTCTGTCAACTTCTCCTCCTTTGACACCCAGACGTCCTTCATCTGGGTCACCTGCTTCTCCAATTGACCAATCACAGATGACTTCTCCTTCCACTTTTGGCTAAGAATGCTGCAACAAACAAATGGTAGGTCTAATGCAAGTGCCCTCTCTCACATATACACTGCAATCCTTAATGTCAGCTGCCCTCATTGTCCTATTTATCCCGGTTACCCTGTTTTAGTAGCTGTCTTAGCTGTCCAGTTTGTTTTAGTTACCATATTTGTTGATTTGTCAGTCCAAGCCCTTCATTCAGTCCTGGCTGTCCTGATTGTCCTAGCTGTTATGTTTGTCTTGGATGACCTGTAATCATAGCTGTCCTATTTGTTCTTGCTGTCATGTTTTTTCCTAGCTATCCTGTGTGTACTATTTGCTTTAGCTGTCCTGAGTGTTGGGTAATATTCTAGTTGTCTTGTTTGTTCTACCTCTCCTGAGTGTCCTGTGTCTAAATATATTTGCTGTCCTGTTTGTCCTAACTATTTGGACCTGTGTGTCTCACATATCCTCACTATCCTGTTTGTTCTACCTTTTCTTTTTTTGTTCTATGTGTCTAAGACATCCTATATGTCCTGCCTGCCCTGACTGTCTTGTCTGTTCTGACTGTCGTACCTTTCCTATATATCCTATCTGTCCTGACTGTCCTATCTATCCTATTTGTGCTGACTGTCTTGTCTGTCTTGCCCCACCTGTCCTGTATATCCTGCCTGTCCTATTTGTCCTGCCCCACCTATCCTGCATGTCCTGCCCCACCTGTCCTGCCTGTCCAACCTGTTCTGTCTGTTCTGCCCCACCTGTCCTGCCTGTCCCATCTGTCCAGCCCCACCTGTCATATCTGTCCTATTTGTCCTGTCTGTCCAGCCCCACCTGTGTGCCTTCTGTGACTGTTCCAACTTCTCATCCAGCTCAGCCACCTGCTGCTTCAACTCATCCTTTCTGTCTCTCAGTCGATCCTGCTTCTCCTGAAACAAGTCACATGACTCAGAATGACCAATCAATACAGAGCAAAGTCGACACAAGAGACATATTCCAGTGATAACTGAAAGAAAGCATACAAAGGAGACTTAAGATAATTCCAAAACTGAGTGACTTTAGTTATGATAAACACATAAAAATGTAGTTTAAGAATCCAAGACACAAGGAGATTAAGAGGAGATCAAGTACTAGTTTATAAAATATTGAATGATTATGCGAATTCTGACAAACAAATAGAACAAATTGTCTACTGATAGTGCAAATGCTAGTAATGTGAATACGTCTAAAAACAAAAGTATCAACTATCTCATTTGTTTATTTACACATAAATGAACAAACTAAGTGTGGAAGCAGTTTTCATGCTCAGTTTCCTGACAGAGGGGCTAGCGACTATCAAAATAAACAGTTAACATGTTAAGATGTGTACCGAATGTATTTCTACAAGCGACAAACCTGCAGATAAGTTTGTTTGTCCAGATATGAATCATGGTTCTCACTTATTTTGTTGGTACATGCATTTAGATAATTATATTAAACAACAAAGTTTTGCAGCATCTATTTAAAAATGTTATATATCGTCAAATTAAGACAGACACAGAGAATAGACAAGACTGACTAAGGTCACCTGTAGGTCGAGGTTGATGGAGCTTTCTGTGGCAAGTTGTTCATCGAGGTCGCGTTGTGTGTCCAGTCTCCCCGCGGTCACTCGCTGAATCTCCTCATCCTTCTCTCGCACCACCTATATGCACAATGACAATCTATATATGAGGGGTTTTAAGACAAAACGCAATAAACGCCATTTTTTTTATTTCGCGTAAACCAAGATGAACCATTGTTGAGCTGGGATACTATATTATTTATAAAAAAAATGCGATAAATCCACATTAAACGATGTGCACAAAAGAGCATTTGTTTTCAAAACACGATAAGCGCCTTCGTCTTTTTTTAATCACAACGCGATGTGTCCATGTTCAGCCAATCAGCACCACCATGTGGAGTGGCAACATGCACTGTACATACAGCGTTTTGATAACAAAATAATTTAATATCCAATTTTGCATAACAAATCTGTAATAAATATTTCAGACTTTGCCACGATTCTCTATGATTTCGAATTCTTAATATATGCCAACTTTTTTTACAAGTTTTTGTTTAAACCTTGACGTTGAAACTTTTTCAAAAAAACTTAGAAAATGGATATATCGCGTTTTCCCTGAATCCCTACATACCGACACAATAACAATAACGGCAACTTCTTACATAGCGCAGTATCCAGTTCACAGGACTGCTCAGAGTGCTTTACACTTTACTTCCTGGCAGACCTGTTCAATCGAACACCATCTCGACTTCTCTTCTCAACAAATATCCACTACTGTCTATAGCCTGGTACTCATTCATACAGCTGAGTGAACTCCAACAACGTAGACTGAATGAACTTGCACAAGTTTCGAAATGGCAGCACAGGATTCAAACACCTACCACAACCTATGTATTAATACACTAAACAAAATAAGTTAATTTCTTCCCAAGTGCTGATGCCTCACTTACTTCATTGTTCTTTTGCTTCCTTGGGCGGTTGCCTTTTGAACTACCATTGGTTTTGTATTTCCAAAAACACAAACATGTAGTTATTTTGTAACTATATGCAAAACATTAAAGGTGTGTGTAACAGCAAATGGAGTATAACTAAAATAAAATTAGTATATCATAGTTACAATTTTTTTTAAATAATATCAAACAAAAAATAAATTACTATAAAAACTATAAATTAGAAGCTATTATTTTGTAAATAAGATAATGGAGATTATTTATTACAGTATTTAAAAACATACATAAAAATATGAGTTGTGCAGTACGATGTCCACAATGAGATGAAATAGAAATGTGAGCAGCACTCAAGGACAAAACACTTGCAATGATTGACCACTGAAACTAACAACAGAGTGTCAGCATCACTGTGCCACTGTGCCACTGAGCACACTGTGCCACTGAGCCCACTGTGCCACTGAGCACACTGAGCACACTGAGCCCACTGTGCCACTGAGCCCACCATGCCACGGAGCCCAGTGTAACATGGCCTTCTGAGGAAGGTCTTTATACATTCCCATCATTATCAGTGCTACCGTGTGACTTTCGCTGATTTTGACAAATGAGTATTGTTCATCTAATGAGCTCATATTATGTTTCGATGAATTATCAAACTTCGTGTAAGCTGAGAATATAATAGGTACTAAAGATAACATATTACGACTTGCTGCAAATTATACAGGTCGTCTTCAACAATTCATCTTCTTCAGCAGTTTGTAGCTCAAAGGACTATGTCATTAAGCTTCATCTCAATACATCAACTTAGAAAAAATACAACACAAATTAATATAATTTCATGTCAAATCGATGTTCCACCAACATGAAACTTTAAACAACAGACCCATGTGCCGGCTGACATTTCAGCCTGCTTAACGCAAACTGGCTTGCATTGATTTGTGCTCCAATCTGTGAGGCGACAATGTGTCACATGACACAGCGTCAACAAAAATGGGCCAAGTGGCCCTGAAGTCCTTTGGACTAATACGTCTATATGTGACCCCGGCTGACCAAATGCGTGATAAGTCAGAAAAATTGTAACATTGTTTTCTTACATCCTTGTAAAGGTTTGGTAGGGTACTCTACACACTTTCAACAAATATGACTGCTAAAAAAATTGCAAAGTTATGGAGCATTGAACATGGTAGGGATCAAAAAGTGAAAATGAAGAAAACGGCTGTTGAAGTTTTACATTAAATATTACATGCACAACATTCAAATGTGGCACACAGTATGTAATATGTACGTTACACTGGAAGTACAAATGTGCTGCTACAAAGACTTATCAAGTTATGCCAGATTATGTCTTCATGTGTAAAACTAAGAGGACAGATTATCTGAGAGCAAAAGGTAGACTCACTGTTTGACACAGTTTAAAACCTACAGGCAACTGTCCAGTTTAACAGGGTCTAGTGGCTTATTGCTGTCTGTTGACACAAGCTACTGCCAGTGACCAATTACATATTAGTCACAGTTTCCATCATACAATAGCAGGCAGAGAATCTTAGCTCCACAGCTGGGTGTAATACACAACCAGAGCCACCACTGATTCATGGTCAAGTAGATTAGCTCAATGCACCAACTAAGACAATACACAACACTGTGAGTGACAGTGTCCAGAGTGAGGCCTAAGCAGTGTCCTCATTGCTGAATAGATCAATTAAACCTGCCAAGTGGGTGACATTCTGCACAAGTGTTCATTAATCCTTAGTGATTGTTCAGAACACCAGACTGACCACATACCTAAACAAAGCGAATGTAATAGGTGAAGAACAGGCAGTGTTCGAATAGGGGTATTGGTTGAATTGTATTTGTCTCAACGCAAAAGGCTTTATTGTGCCTTCATCGATTATAAGAAAGCATTTGATTTAGTAGACCGGTCCTCCCTGTGGTCTAAGATAATTTCATTCGGTATTAATGGTACTGTGTTGAAAGTTGTATACAACATGTATAAAAATGTTAAATCATGTATAAATCAGGGCCAGGCTGTGTCAGCCTTCTTCTCATGTGTAGAGGTATGGCAAGGAGAAAATTTGTGTCCTTTGTTATTTGCTATTTACCTGAATAATTTTGAACACTGTTAGTCACAATTATAACGGACTTGACATGGCAGCTGATGATGTAGAAAATGTATGTTCTACTATATGCTGATGACACTAGAATGATTCAATCAAATACAGATTTCTTGCTTATGTATAGCGGAACTATATCAACTCTTCTAATGGTTGACATTTGGTTGTTTCAGGTGTCAACTATATTGTGAATCTGTAATTATTAGTCTATATTGATACAATTGATTTACACAGTACCATGTCTACACAAGGCATGGCAAGCGTAAACAGAACAGTAGAATACATTTGATATAAAAAAAGTGTAGGATATTTCACTCTATAGTTGTCCAGAATATTAATTATTTCTGTTTTTCACCTACAGGTGACAGAATATAAATTTTCTATGTTTGTCACCTACAGGTTTCTACAGACAATACATCTTTAACCAATAGACACCACAGTCACACCATTTTATAATAATTAAATGAACATCAAAATAAACACAACTTGCAATTATAGAAAATCAATAGTTTTGAAGATACAGTTTAAAAGTGTTAGGCAACTGTTCAGTCTAACAGGGGTCAAGAGTGTCTACTCTGCCTGGGTGCTGTGACCAATTAAAGATTGGTCAAGGTCTCAATGGACTAGGCTGTAGAGATCAGTCACAGCTGTTGACATTGTGGCACAATACACAACATCTACTGTTGGGGGTGGTTTCAAGGGCCCTTCTCAAAACCACATCACTAGATAATGTAAACCTTTTGCACTTTGGGGGCCCCTTAGGTGATTCAATCAAATACAGATTTCTTGTATATAGTGGCAGCATCCTAAGATACATCTATGCAAAATTAGAAAAAAAGTTGCTGAAGAGTTTTTGAAAAAATAGCCCAAATGTTACATTTTTACAAGTTTTGGGGTCCTTGGTGGCCCTAGGGAGCCCTTAAAATGATTCAATCAAATACAGATTTCTCGTGCATAGTGGCAGTGCCCTAAGATATGTCTATGCAAAATTAGAGAAAAAGTTGCTGAACGGTTTCTGAGATACGGCAATGAACGGCGGACGCAGAGTGATGGCAATAGTCCCTTGGACCTTCAGCCAAAGGACTAAGAAGGAACATGTGTAGATACAATGACCTAGATGTTGACTGAGGCCACTCCCAACTTGAGCTTTGATGAAAGGTTATACTAGCAGTACTATGGATGTGCCAACTTCAAGGGTCACTTTTTTAATGAGGCTCCCTAGATCAAGGGTCTGTTTTTCACATGTTGTCCCTAGAACAAGGGCCAACATTATACAGAAGTTCCCTAGACAAGGGTATCATTTCGAGGAACTTTCCCTAGAACAAGGCTAGGTTTTTATCGCAGCATTCACGGTTACCTATCGCGTACATTTCGGTATATATCGGATATACCATATTCGTTCTATTAAGCGTACACCCCCTTTTTAGCAGCATCCGATGCCGAGACAGTGATCTCAGTGCCAACCTTGACTGTTGA
The DNA here is from genome assembly GCA_963995525.1 of Escarpia spicata. NCBI lineage: Eukaryota > Metazoa > Annelida > Polychaeta > Sabellida > Siboglinidae > Escarpia > Escarpia spicata. The sequence goes on along the minus strand of OZ023214.1, from coordinate 12,128,027 downwards.
ATCCATCATTGTGTTTTAATTTCTACCAATATCACACTAGATTCAAAGCTTGGTGATGAAACAACATCGAAAGGTCCACCTAAAGTTAAGATTTTTATAGTGTTCTGGTATCCTGTTGCTCGTATGTGAGATACATAAATCACTTGCCAGTCAAGTCTGCTGAGATGGCTGTACTCAGGAACCACAGGAACCAAAGAAAATGGGTGCACACCTCTGTAGGCTTATTGGAACACAAAATTTAACATTTCCATGTCTCAAATATTTGCTAAGCATACTGTACGCTTAATAGAATGAATATGGTATGTGTATCGGAATACACAAACCTATAGATGTTTATATGACTTAAATACTTACTTAAAAATTGTGTCTCTTAAATTTGTCCCTAGATCAAGGGAATACTTTTTGATACTGGATGCCTTTATCAAGGGTAGGCATATGAGACCTTCGGCTGCACACCCCTACCCACCCCTACCCACATGTAAGGGTAGTGCCCCACCGGGTTTCAGCCAACCAATTGGTCAAATAGTCGCTTGTGTAAACCAACCTTTACAGTGTATATATCATATTCATTCTATTAAGTATACAATATGCTTAAAAGATTATTCAAGATGTGAGAATATGTCCAATTGTGAGTTCTAATATGCACAACATTGTCTTTGCTTCATAGAATGACTTCACTATCTGACGCTAAATGACAATACTTTCGTTTTCATTCACAAGGTGGTGTGACGCAACACCAACATGGCGAACGGTGTTGGTGCTACCATGGTCTAAGTTGGATATTCACTTTTGATCAAATATTTCTGGTTAACGTTGAGTTTAATAAAAAGTTATGACAGTCAAACATTGGAGATAACTAGCAATATTGAAGGAGGCAAACATATGTATTGTGGACCATCTACAATATGGACGACACATGCCAGGTGCGTACACTAGGTACAACCACCAGCAGACGACACATGCCAGGTGCGTACACTGGGTACAACCACCAGCAGACGACACATGCCACGCGCGTACACTGGGTACAACCACCAGCAGACGACACATGCCAGGTGCGTACTCTAGGTACAACCACCAGCAGACGACACATGCCAGGTGCGTACACTAGGTACAACCACCAGCAGACGACACATGCCAGGTGCGTACACTAGGTACAACCTCCAGCAGACGACACATGCCACGTGCGTATACTGGATACAACCACCAGCAGACGACACATGCCAGGTGCGTACACTGGGTACAACCACCAGCAGACGACACATGCCAGGTGCGTACACTGGGTACAACCACCAGCAGACGACACATGCCAGGTGCGTACACTAGGTACAACCACCAGCAGACGACACATGCCAGGTGCGTACACTAGGTACAACCACCAGCAGACGACACATGCCACGTGCGTACACTGGATACAACCACCAGCAGACGACACATGCCACGTGCGTACACTGGATACAACCACCAGCAGACGACACATGCCACGTGCGTACACTGGGTACAACCACCAGCAGACGACACATGCCACGTGCGTACACTGGGTACAACCACCAGCAGACGACACATGCCAGGTGCGTACACTGGGTACAACCACCAGCAGACGACACATGCCAGGTGCGTACACTGGGTACAACCACCAGCAGACGACACATGCCAGGTGCGTACACTGGGTACAACCACCAGCAGACGACACATGCCAGGTGCGTACACTGGGTACAACCACCAGCAGACGTGACTGGCAAATGATTTAGGCATTCAGATATGAACAAAATGATACCAAAACATTGAGCGAAATTAAATAGCAATGCTGGATTCAACAGATAAGATAGGACTTCGAGATTGCTGTTACAGTGTCAAAAGCTGCTAAAAGGAGAGTGTATATTATTCAGGACATATACACTTAATAGAACAAATACTGTAAATCCATTTCCACTTTTAAATTACATTTTAATTACATGAACATTTTATTATGTACTTATTTATTTATTCACATATATAAATATATTCTAAGGGGAGATACGGCAGCTAGAAAGGACATTTTCTTAAATGCAGAATTAATACAATGTTTTGTGCCCAAGCTGTAGAGTAGGTCTTATTGAATAAAAATATAATGTCTTTACTGCCAGTCCTCTCGTTTCCATGGCAACAATAAAAGATGGCCACCGGAGAGGAAAAGTATAACATAATTTGGAAACACTGTAGCTCCTCCAATAATACAGTAATCAAAGTAATTCTTTCTATTTCTTATTTACAACACCTCATTCTCTGCAATGTCAAAGAGATATTTCAGGATCATTACTTCTAGAGATATGATGTTTCCAAATTGGAAAAATACAAATTTTAGCAAAGGGGTGTAAATGGCTTTCAAAGATGTGGTAATGAGATTTATTGCATGACAGAAGTGCACTTTATCCATGAATATAAATGACTTAGAGGTATGTAAATGTTATAAAAGAGATCTTTATTAATAGTAAACACATGATGTTATCAGGATACAGCAGAATCTCATTTTGAGAATTGTTGTCAAAAAGTGTCATTTTAGCTGCAGTGTCTGTCCTTAACCCTTTCCTGGGCTTATTTTACTTCAAATATATAATTCATTCACAAGTTGTCATGCAATTCACATAGGAATGGCGTAGGCAAAACCCATGTGCTTCACATCACATCACATCTGTAATACGAGAATGCAAGTAATAAATAACTAATAATTCCACTTACTCCTTTCAGTGTCCTAATAGATTCTGTCTGGTCTTCAATCATCTTTGTCTTGATTCTCACTCCGTCCATCTCACTCTGAAAAAAGTCACATTGACACACATAAGATCAGCATATCCCAGTGAAGGACAGACAGGTTCGAAGAGATTTATTAATCAGGATTGTTCAAATTTCTATTCTTAAAAATTTCATTGTAAAATTTCCCTTTTTCAGTTGTTGCTTTTCGGCAGATATTAGAATAAAAAACAGTAAATTTGACTGTGCAATAAGTAACAAGAGAGTTTAGTGAAGGGCAGTGTGGCATAAACAAGGTCACACTGATGCAACAAGGTCACACTGATGCAACATGGTCACACTGATGCAACAAGGTCACACTGATGGAACAAGGTCACACTGATGCAACAAGGTCACACTGATGCAACACGGTCACACTGATGCAGCAAGATCACACTGATGCAACATGGTCACACTGATGCAACAAGGTCACACTGATGCAACATGGTCACACTGATGCAACAAGGTCACACTGATGCAACATGGTCACACTGATGCAACACGGTCACACTGATGCAACAAGGTCACACTGATGCAACAAGATCAAACTGATGCAACATGGTCACACTGATGGAACAAGGTCACACTGATGCAACAAGGTCACACTGATGCAACATGGTCACACTGATGCAACAAGGTCGCACAGATGCAACATGGTCGCACTGATGCAACATGGTCACACTGATGCAACAAGGTCGCACAGATGCAACAAGGTCACACTGATGCAACAAGATCAACCAGATGCAACAAGGTCACACTGATACAAAAAGGTTGCACTGCTGCAACAAGGTCACACTGATGCAACAAGGTCACACTGATGCAACAAGGTTGCACAGATGCAACAAGGTCAGGCTGATGTAAACATAGTCAGATATTTAATCACATATTTTAATTTGTTTTTATTACTTTATTGTAGGTGCATTTATATTTTATATAATTACATTTGTAAGTTAATTAGTGTTATTAACACAAAGGCATGAAGTACCTTTCATATCTCAATGATTTCTGTCAGACACTGAGAGAGACAAGATATGTTTGTTTTTGTAAACAGGTTGACAAGTGGTTGTTACAGTTATTGGAATTGGAAGTGTTTATTTTACCAAAAATTATACAACATGATAAAGTTACAGTAAGCAGTTTAAACCAACGTCTTTCATAAGAATTCTTCAGTCTAAATAACTGAATACATAATAAGTTACTATTTACAGTAATTGACTAACTGAATACATAATAAGTTACTATTTACAGTAATTGACTAACTGAATACATAATAAGTTACTATTTACAGTAACTGACGAAACAATGAAATCTTAGCATTTATAAAATTTGCTAACAGTGATTTAGAAAAAAAACATTACAGTGGGTCAGGGAGACCCACTACCAAGACCAAATTTGATTGTTTTCATAGTAGCCACCCTAATGACATAAACTAAGTAAAGTAACACATTTTTCAATGAAAAATAAACACAAATGCATCAGTTTCCATTTAAAACTGACGAATAGGTTTTTAGTAGACATTTCAAAAAATCGAGAGTCGACATGATTCAACCTGCAGCTGTTTCTTCACGGAGGCGACTTCCCCTGACAAGATCTCAATCCTTGACTCCAAGCGACCGCGGTCTTGGGACAGGGACGCACCTGTTGACCAGGGACAGAGTCATGTCAACACAAGTAATTCACCTTCACACACCGGTAGACCAGGGACAGAGTCATCTGAACACTAGTCATTCACCTTCATACATCTTTAGACCATGGACAGAGTCATGTCAACACAAGTAATTCACCTTCACACAACTGTAGACCAGGGACAGAGTCATGTCAACACAAGTCATTCACCTTTACACACCTGTAGACCGGGGACAGAGTCATGTCAAAACAAGTAATTCACCTTCATACACCTGTAGATCAGGGACAGAGTCATGTCAAAACAAGTCATTCACCTTCACACACCTGTAGACCAGGGACAGAGTCATCTCAACACAAGTAATACACCTTCACTTCACACACATGCATGCACACATGCACACACACACACCCATGGTGCACAAAACCGTGTGTCCACCTGGGGAATCACAAACAATTCAATTTGTCCACTAAAAAGGAAATAACTCTAAATACCTACTTTTGTATTTTTAAAATACATCACCGACTGGTAGATCATAGTCCAAGGAAGCAAATTAACACAAAGAGAAGCAAGTGGACCTTGGTACCTCATTTCTTTTTGTGTTACTTTGATTCCTTGGTTAGACTTACAATGTGCCAAAGTTAGCGTATTACTATACAGACTGTGAGAAACTGACCCTGCTGGGCAAGTTCCTCCCCCCACAGCTTCCTCTCCACCTTGAGTCCCTCCACCACTGACTCCAGGGCCTGCTTCTCTGCCTCCAGCTTAATCTTGTCCTGCAACATGACACCTGTCAATCAACACCTGTCAATCAACACAGCACCTGTCAATCATCCCACCATGTCTCTCAGTGCAGTTCAGCATACATGACATGATGTTGTATCCATTTGTCAATCTTCTTCTTCATATTACTATGGTGACTTCTGTACAAGAGGAATATCCCGCAGCAAGAACATGCGTGGGTCTGATTTAAAAGATGATGGATAAAAGAATTCTAGTTTGTTTGTTTTATTTTTGAAGAGGGTGGGTCTTTTTGGTGTTTTCAGAATATATGACATGATACATTGTTTCCATCTGTCAATCAACGCAGATGTGTTTATCAGTACAGCCCAGCCTATTGTTTCCACCTGTCAATCAATCTATCAGTGCAGTACAGAATATATGACATGAAACATTGTATCCACCTGTCAATGAAACCAGAGTTTGAATAATAGATCAATAGTTTTCATGATCAAGGCTTGTTCACGCACCCCAAATATACTACAAACGTATTTAATATAAACAACAACATAATTATGATATGGTCAGAGACTGCCTCCAGGGTGCCACAGACTCTTCTCATATGGCAGTCTGCAGGGAGTCCCCAACATGGTCCTTTGTATGACATAATGAAAATTAAACGTGCTCAGTTTAAACACAATAAAATAGTTTGTGAAAAAAATGCTGAAGTCCTTATAGCCGAATGACTTGCTTCAAAACAAAGTAGTAATGACTTTAAAAACTTCTGGAAAGATATAAAACAAATGAACAATGCCAAGTTGCCAAATCCTAGCAATGTTGGCGGTGCATGTGGTGCTGAAAACGTCAATAATATGTGGCTTCATCATTACCAGTCCTACTTAATTCTGTACCTGGCTCTCTGACACATACTAAAAAGATTGACATGTATTGCAGCAATATGCAATTTAATGATCAAACAATTGTTGATGTTAAAGAAATACAAGAAATAATTCAGGCGATGTCTACAGGAAAAGCTCCTGGTTATGACTGTATAAATAATGAACATTTTAAGTATGCTAATGAAAAACTTTCATTAGCATACTATTCATGGGTTTTTACCTGATGCTATGATGGTCACAATATTAGTTCCAATAATTAAAAACAAAGGTGGTGATTTGTCTGATAACAATAACTACAGACCTATTGCTCTTGCAACAATTGCTTGTAAATTATTTGAATCTTTAATATTATCAAGGGCTACAATTTTCTTCACATGTGCCAACCAATTTGGATTTAAAAAGCATCACTCAACTGAGATGCTCATATTTCTATTAAAATAACTTTTTCGACACTACATAGCGAATGGTTCTCCTATGTATGTCACTATGCTGGATGCCTCCAAGGCCTTCGACAAAGTGAACCATAGCCAAGCTATTCCCTAAACTAATTGACTGTGGCTGTCCTGCTTATATTGTGCGCATTCTGTATCACTGGTACAGAACCCAGACATTCACTGTCAGATGGTGTAGAGCTTTTCTAGATTTTACTGTCTCAAATGGTGTTAAACAAGATGGAATCCTTTCTCCCCACCTTTTTAATGTGTTCATGGATGACTTAAGTGTAAATATTAACAAATTACAAACTGGATATCTTTATGCAGGCACCACAATGAATCACTTGATGTAGCAGATGACCTCTGCATTTTGTCACCTAGTGTTTCTGGGTTGAGAAGACTAACAGATTGTTGTGCCAAGTATGGAGAAATGTTTAACATAACGAGTAATGCCAACAAGTCGTATTGTAAGGTTATTGACAATAAACCTCAGGACATGAAAAATATTCATCCTGTCACTTGGTCCTTTACCTCACACTGTTAAATGCAAATATCTGGGTCATATAATTAATAATAATCTTACTGACGATGACGACATTATCAGACAGAAAAGATGCCTATATGTTCAGGCCAATGTCTTAGCATGAAAATTTCCTCTTTGCAGCTCTACATTAAAACTTCCCCATTTCTCTCTTACTATGGTACTATGTACACCTCAAGTCTTTGGTGTACATTTAAAAAACAGAGTTTGAAAGGTATTACCCTTGCATATAACAACAGTTTTAGAATTTTATACAATTTGTCATCATGTTGTAGTGCAAGTTTTCTGTTTGCTACAAACTGTGTTAAATCTTTTAATGAACGTACGCGTTCATCCAACTATAGCTTGTCATTTTTAACAGTCTGAAAATCCACTTTTTGTGAATTATTTTATACTAATATACATTTTAGAAGTCCCATGTTGAAATACAGGACTATCCAATTGTATACTTAAAGTTGAATGCACATTTTATATATACTTTTTATTAACATCTATTTTTTATTCCATGTGTGTCTATATTTTTGTATTTTATGTATTTTTTTTTCTTCTTGTATTTTATGTACACATATGGACTTTTGTCTGAAATAAACATTATTATTATAATTAACATATATAACAGGAATAAATCCTCGACATTCAAATTGCAATACTAAGCACTGACATAATTTCTTTTAATAAATCCACCTATTATTGAGTTTCTAAGTAAACAAATTTTTTCCGAATGTATTACTTGTTACCATGATATTTATAGGGTTTAATTTGTAATCAGTAAACACTTAAAATGTCACACGCAACTTAACATGCAACCTGAGTATGCCACTATATGGAAGCACCAACCTTCTTGAGCAGTTCGAGACTGACCATGCGCCTGCGAGCTTCAGTCAAGTGCGCCTCCAGCGTTGTCGTCCGCTCCTGTCGCATAGTGTGACACAATGGAACAAAGGTGACACAAAGTGACACAATGGGACAAAGGTGACACAATATGACAAAGGTGAAACAATGTGACATAATAGGACAAAGGTAGCAGAACCCAATTTACAGAAAACATACAAATTCAGATTAACAATCATCTGCAGTGCTCCAATCTCCCGAGTTTAGCCTCTCGTGCCGATATTTTGAGAAATCATAAGCGAACAACTCTGTGTACCGCGTGTAGGCGGTTACCCAAGATGGCGGTGTCAGTGCCGGAATTCTTACCCGTGATACACTGCGCTTACAAGTATTTCCAAACTAATACATGCGAGTACGTTGTTACGTACTGAATACGATGCAGGATGACAGCATACACGCGCGTTGAAGGATCGTTAACATCGGTCACATTAACACTGGATGTATCGTCTTTTAAAGCTAGGGAGTCACTCCTACCAAGGGACATATGAGGAGTCCGTAGAAAAAACAGGGAGTCTCGGACTCACGGACTCTTATAAAAATAGAAGCCTGTAAATTATTTTAATACATTCTTATTTCAGGCGGTATCATCTACTGACTTGAGTTAACACAAATTAACAAGTGCTGACATCACATCATGGAATTCACTGATTTCATGCATTCTCAATCTACAGCCAATCATCAATGTGTAGATTTCTACTGCAACAATAATTTTGTACTGATGAATTGGAAAAATCTCCTCAATTATTAGGAAAAGTTGTTTTTAAAATATAATGAAAAATATAAACTGCCATTCAAATTATGAAAATAAAGGAATGCTGACAGCCGTGTGTGTAACAATATGACAACAGTCAGGCTTGTACAACAGTGGCTACATGTGTTCACTAGAGAGAGGTGTTCACTCTAAAGAGATGTTACCTTGTAGTGGTGTGCCATTTCCTGCTTTGACTTGGACAATTCTGTAATGCGACCTTTCTGTTCCTTTACCATCTAAACATACACAATGCAGGTTGTCATCATCTAAATATCTATATATATATATATATGTAAAAATACGATACTGGAGATTGCAGGCATCTACATTTTATGTTATATAATCATAGCTTTGTATGTATTGGCATCACATATTTTATTTATACAATAGTTTATAGCTAGGAGACATACTTCAGAAAGCTTGGAGTTGTTTATGTAAAAATTTTTTTATGGATCATGGTGTCTAAATTACCCCATGAAAAGATTAACCAAAAATGTGACATATCTGACTGCGGATATTAAAGACACTTTATAGTCTTTAAACTTCAATAAAGGTGCCATCTTCAGTGCAATTGAAATCTGTAAGAACCTAACTACCTCTACCAAAAGAAAAATTGCAGTGGCAATTAATTTCACCTGAACATTTTAGGGACTCAAAATGTGGTATGGAAATAACAATACAATGGGTAGCTTTGATTATGGGTAGCTTGCATTGCTGTTGAAATAACGCGATTAAAAAGTAATCACATTCTTTGTGTCCACTTTGTGACAAACGTTCCAACAACCAGACAACATGTCGAAATCAACAAAAACTCCGACCACAAACTCTGGGGAATACCCTCTAACAGGAATTTCCACATGGCTTAGTTAAAAACTTGACTGCATAACCGTTCGCATCCGGCAAGCGTGGGCATCATGCAAGTGTTTCCAATGGGAGGCTCCATATCAATGAGGGAGACAAACAAAATACACTAACTATATTTATATATTACACAAACTATGATATCTAAGGGTAACTTACGATATTAAGCTTTAATTAGGTGCGACTGTCTGATGGATATTGCTCCAGATTTTTTCTGATGATCACTGATATTGTGACAAATGGGCGACGTTTTTAGATGTGACAAGCAAAATTAATTGTGCAATATTTATTTAAATACACTGTATGTCATGCTTTGTTCAATACATGGCTGGATATCTTGTTTGTGATTTCTTTATAATAATCATGACATTCAATTGATAAAATCCTGTGATTAAGTAGGCCTTAATTGATTAATGGTCTCTCTCGCAATTCGGACACAACAATGATTGCACGCACATGTTTTCTGTGGTGTCCAGCGTGAGAACGTTCAGATGATAGGACATTGCACCGTAATGTTTTTGTCACTGCTTCTTCGCGAGTTATCAAACATCCTACTCAGCGATGTGTAGATTTGTTTAAGTGTAACTAGCTTATAAATTTCTTAGAATCTGTAAATATCAGTCTACGCATGTCTGGGTCACATTCGTTGCCCTGGATGCCAGTACTTTGTTTCCTATGTATGAAAGTGATTTTTTATCAATTTACGCTCTGTAGTTATTGAATCCTGTCCTTGACAAATGCAGACACACCAATAAGGTATTTTGGCTATATCACTGCAATGAAATGAACTTCATTTGTCCGTTTTTCGGCGCAGATAATTAGTTGGTGATTGATCACGATTTGTTCACACCCTGGACACCATCGTGACGAGTCTGTAGTGATGGACGTAATCATATTATGGTTTCCTTTCTAACAGATAACCAATATGTGTAATCAGTGATGTACGATATTGTCGGTCTCTCCTGAAGCTTTGAAAAGTAAAATAAAAACAGGAATTGTGGATGCAGATTATGTTCACCAGCTGCATTTTTTAAGATGCTACTGTCAATATCTTCATGGCCCTTCAACAGGGACTTAGCCAAGATCGTGAAATTTTTTCAATTTATCACTTATTTTATTTTGGAGATCAGTTACGCCAAAATAAAATTTACATTATCTAAAATTCAAAAACCTGTTACCATTTTCCAAACAACTACAAAAATGAGTAAACGGGTCTCTAGGTAAGACCTCCTGCTCTATCTTAAATACTTCAATTAGTCCCCCCCCACACCTCTGTTGACCTCCTAATTTCCATTGTAGTTAACTCACACTTTTCTTAGCCATTTTCAACTAAAGACTTTCTTTATTTTTCTTTTCAGTGTAGGATTCCCATTTTCTTCACGATATCCTAGCCAACTGTGCCAACAAGCGAGGTTAGTATTCAGTGGGTTTACTTAAATAAGGAACATTTAAAACACACACGCGACTGTAATATCATGCTCAGCCTTGTGTTGTCAAAGTTGGGTGTGGTCAACTGCCATTTTCTTGGCTATCGCTCAAAGTATTTTTAATATTTCCAAACCCCTAGCTAATAATATTTTTTTAATTTTTCATTCTTCAAGGGTCGTTTTGTGTCATTGCAGGCATAGTGCATGTTGCTGCATCTGAAAAAGAGAAGAAAATGGAGATAAAGTTCATGAAACGCTGCAAGGCAGTGTCGGCTGAGAATACTGATGTTTTTTTGGCCCGAGAGAAATGACGTGGATGTTCTGCAGCCAGAGGAAACACTGTGCGCAGTGCAGCCTCCCAGACCTGCTTTCAGGAGGGTCGCAGATTAAATATTTGACAAGGAGATTATCGCAAAAGTTAATATTTTACAACAACTAGTGCTGTCGTCTAACATTTGTTAGTTACATGTAGTTGAAAACAGCACTAAATCCTGTTGAACTTGAAGATAGTGTAAATCATTGTAAGACTTAGAATATGATTGAAGCTCATACAGTTTCAATACTTACTTGCAGTGACTCATTTTGTTGGAGTGGGTCACAATTGTTATTCTGATGTCTGAAGATGAAGAATGGTGTCCGCATCATTGTCACTTACGTTACTCAACCGTTACTTTCAGCACACCTGCTGATCATTTTGGAACTTTTGGGAATCATGTTCTCCAGCTTAAAGTTCTCCTTCTTGACAATCTCCCATGTTTATAACATGTCAGAAATCGATTGAAAAAGAGGACCAGTTATCTTTAGAATGGTTTCCATGTCATGAACGTTACTCTGCTATAATTTGCTGCCTGTTGCTCTTGCAAACTAATTCCTTTTTATCTAGTTATGTTCTTCAAGTAATAATAACATGGATGTGTCATTTTATTGCTTTTGTGCATTAAATCTGCTGTATTCAACTTTGGTGAATTGGTGTAGATAAAGAACATGCAAAAATAATGTATGTCACAGTGTCCATATTATTATGCAACACCATTACTAAACAAACTGCGAGAACGAATATGACTCTGTTCCAATTTATTATGCTGTTCTTGATGACGTTATTTCCATAAGATTGTGAAAAAGTTTGGCTACATAGTGTGTGAAGCCTACCATTGGACATCACGTCTCATACATTACTTTCAAAATTGGGTGTGGTCAACTGCCATTTTCTCGGCTATCGCTCAAAGTTACCTTTTTAGAAGTCAATTCATGTTTGTCATTATTCTAGCTTTTAAGTAAATGTAGTGTTACACATTTTGTACAACTTTTAGTTTTGTCCATCTTTGTCACACTTTTGGTATCATATCTGTGCATCATCATCATCATCATCATCATCATCATCATCATCATCATCATCATCATCATCATTGTGCAGCTGCAGTGTCCCGTGGTTGGGCGAAGGCTTCGCATGTCGTTTCCAAATCTGCCTGTCTTGCGCTATCTTCTGCCAAATGGTGCCCTTCAAGTACTTGTCTAGGTCATCTCTCCACCGTCTCGTCGCTCTTCCTCTAGATGATTCCCTTTGTAAGATCTCCAAGTTGTGATACGCGATGTCCATCTCGTAGCCTGCTGATGTGCCCTGTCCAGGTCCACTTCTGCCTTCTGATTTGTTCTATCATGTCTATAACCTTTGTCTTATATATATATAAATACATGTATATATACACTGTATATGTAAATTATAACAACCTGTATTTATATATATATATATATATACACTGTGTATAAATTATATATACACATATATATCAATACGCTAACTTTTGAGTATTATAAGTTCAACTCTTCTGAGGCGCCAAGGTCGACCATCAGTACATTATATATATATATATCGTAAGGTCTCCAGCTTATATATATATATATATATAAATAAATTGGAGTATTATAAATTCAACTCTTCTGAGGCACCAAGGACCACTCCCCTCTCTCTATGTTCAGTCACTTCCTTGGACCATTGGCTTCTGATCTACCAGTTGGCAATGCATTTCAATGAACACATCAGGTAGTTATTTTTAGTTATTTACTTTGTTCAGTTAACAAGCTGAGTAGTCATTCATGTGAAATTACTGCATGTAATTAGTGACAGCAGAAAATAAATAGTGGTGGGAATAAGTTTTCCTTGACTGGTTGACACATGATCGGGTGATCAGTAATATATAATAATAGTATATTGGAGCTAAAAACAGTGGCAGTTTCTATGATACTATTACTCATATACTGAATGTTATTCTTTATCAGACTGATGGCTGCTATAATGATTCTAGGGCAAGTGTTACATGTTCCCAAGTGACTAGCAAGCCCACACATTCACACATGCATGTACACACACACACACGCACGCACGCACCCACACCTGCCCACACACACACACTGACACACCACGCACATCCACACACAAACATACACACAAATCCACACACCACCCGCACACACACAAACACACACACAAACCCACACACACAAACACACACACATTCACAGATACACAGAAACACATAAACACACACACAAATCCACACATCACCCGCACACACACGTGCACACATACACACAAACGCACACTCACAAACATACACACACTCATACGCACACAAACACACACACAAACACACCACACACGCGCACACACACACAAAAACCCACACACCACCCGCACACACACACACACACACACACAAAAAACATACACTCATACACACACACAAACACAACACACACAGAGACACACACACACACTCACATGCATACAAACATAAACACACATGCACACACACACAGGTACACACTCACACACACATACACCACACACGCACACATGCTCACACAAAACACACACTCACACACACAAACATAAACACACTTATACACACTCACACACACGGACACACACAAACATACACACACACAAACACACACACATTACACACAAACGCACACGTGCGCATGCACACACACACACACACAAAACCCCCCACACGGACTGACCGCTGTGAGTTCAGCCACTAGTCCAGACATCTTTTCGTCGCGACTCTGGGCAGCAGTCAGTAGTTTCTTGTTCTCTGCGTTCTCCTGAGACATCTTCTCATACGCATCCTGCAACTGGACAATACCAGAGACAACAACTACATCAGGACATCAGAACTTACTAGACATTTTTAAAACTACTTTACTACACCATAGAGTATTTATTTAATGTAATGTAGCCTTGTATTTGTACCTTCTTTTATCCAGTATGTTTCATTATTGTTTAGCTTTTCAGCATTTTTACTAACCTTTTGCTTTACCATTTCATTTACCTATAATTCTGCTATACATAATTTGTTATCTATAAATTATGTACAATTTTGCTTTAACATTTATGAAATTTGTAATTGATTTAATTTCTCTTTTCTCTTTTATGTTTATGTGAATGCCTATTTTGTTAACACCCGTGAACAGGGCATTAGTCCCGGATTTGTTAGTGTCTTAATAAAGTTTTATTATTATATATATTATTATTATTTTATTACAATACAATCTTTTATGTAATTATTTAAGTTTAACATATGTGTATTTACTTGTATATTTATATTTAAAATCACGACCCTGAGGTGGATTAAATATATATATTTTTTATCATGTTTATTGTGATTAAAGTTCATATCAGCATTTCTCATAAAAAATTGATTTCCTTGCATAACGGCTGTATCCTATTTTGATATGCATTTGTTTCAACAGGAATGTACATAATATGTTCTTGTGTTCATAAAATCACTATAAAATTGGATGACAACCTTGTCATGGTCGAAGCACATAAAATTTAATCCATGACAAATTTTTTTAAGTAGCAATCGAAAGATGCTGCAATGACTACGAGACAAAACTGTATCTATATTTCCCTTGTTAAAAGCAATATCAAATAATTTCACATTTTCCTTTTTTATTATTTCTTGCTATCTAAGCAGGGGCTTATCCAGACACCGCTCTGCTGTCTTCAAGACTGGCAGATGACTAGCCAAGGCGGGTAATTACTACTGAGAAGACATGTGGAATTTAGAGGAGGTCTGCTGGCCACTAGATTAACTAATAGTTCCAAGTCTAGTGGGCCCACATTAATGACAGCCTGTGACACAACTAGTAGAGAAACAAATCAAACAGATCAGTATTAATTAAATAAATGGCTCAAATGACAGTTGTCATTGAAAAAACAAAACTAGCCAATAATTGCTGTGACTGATGTGAATGGCTTCCAAGCAAACCACTCGCACAGTAAAAGAATTTTTTTTTATTATTTCAAGACTGGCAAAAACTGTTTCTGGCTACGATGCATGTATATAAGTGCTTAGTAGGTGGGTGAAGCAATGTTCTCTAATGATGCGACAACATTTAACAGTTGATTTACAAGACAACCTGCAGGCATATCTGTTTGAGAAAGCCGCAGTAATCCATACATTGATTCATGCAATCAAGCCTTGTTCAGCTTCTCGTTGTGATGTTCACACAATAATTGCTCACAAACATCACCCAAAGCACTGTACCCATGCATGGGTTTAATAACGAGTTGTGCTTCTTACAAAAGTGACATTAATGAAGCTGACATCTGGATGCTCAGCGGCTGGGCATTAATTAGGCTATTCATCAGTGTGCCAACACAACTTACCTCATTGAACCTCGATGCCTCAATCCGAAGGGCCAATCGAAACTCATCCTCCAGATCATCATATTGCTTCGACAGCGTGTCAACTCTGGGGGTAGACAAACGGAACTTGATGTGAAGAAATACCTTTCTCCAGCCAAAGGCTGTCACCTGATATACCAACCAGAAAGGTTATGAAAATTTTGAAATTTCCATGCAATTATCTTGACAACTTCTAAATTTCACCTACCAAAGAATATCGTTTGTATGGATATTAATTAAAACCAACAAAACGATTGTACATACTGATGATATCCAAATAAAGAGTTTGTGTATGTACAGGAATTATATTCATCTAAGTCCATCTGCTATAATATTAGTGCATCACACTTGTATTACCTAATTATCCTACTGGATGGCATTGTCGAGTGATGATCTATAAATCGCAAACAGCCAAACATAAACTTTTAAAAGTAATACGGACATATGTACAAATATTATTTCTGTTCAGCGTCTGTTAAATATGTGTTAGATACAAATGCATAAAATGCATAAATTCTCATTTGTGTGGACATGATGTCAGCATTTTGTAAGTGAATCTGAAAATAACAAGAGCCAGATGCATATTGTTATTATTAAAATGTGTAAGATGCTATACATCCAGGACCAACCCCTTCACTGGCGTGTACAGGTGTTGGAAGGCATCTATGCAATCACAAGACCCATAATCATATCATTTTAACAAAATGAAATAAAAAAATATTAGTATTATTACATTAAGTTTAATAAATAAATAATGTTTTAAATAAATAACTAAAAGATAAATATCTCATAAAAGTTGTATTGATATGGCTTAGGGAACAGAGGCTTTACTCTATGAAAGAAAATGCCCATGCTAGATAGTAGCCAGCGAATCTGATCTCCACGGAATGTTAATAATTAATACTAATTTCTGCTAATTATTTGGTAGAGTAGCAAAACTGTCACGCAGCCTTAGTGTGTCATTGTTTAATTGATGGATGATCAATTACTGTTGACAGCTGGTCAATGCAGCCATGTTCTCCGTTACTGGACATCAGCAGGAATGCACTGACCACATAGCACTGGTCAATAGGGTGAAGTGTGTCCACTCTCAACTGTCTCCCATGTCCACGTCACACTGGTTGTTACATGATCTCGACAATATCTCTATAATTGGGTCATATATCTGAAGTTATTAGGAAATAAGAATACACAATCCTCCCATAGGATCATTCACATAAATGAATATAAATATTTTATCTTTATTTTTATTATTATATGCGGATGAGCATTTTTGTCAATTGGAAACACTCCTGAACATAGTTTTATTATGGATATCAATGTATAAATATTTTTTTATGTATTATATTATTTAATATGTTTAAAGCTGGCTATTATAATTAACTTATTCATATGGAGATCTGTGAGAGGGGACCAGTTTGGTGACATTGCCACTAATGCTAAACGGGGACTTGAACAAAGTTCGCTTGCAACTGTGCAGATCCGGGGACATCAGAAAGCTACGTGCTCTCAACCGTCGAATGGCACGAACTGATGAAGCAGATCATTGAAATGGCACTAGCGAAACTTACATCGTTTGAAACATGAGTATTCTTATTATATATACAGGGGTATATATATATATATATGGGACTTACAAAGTATGATTTGAACGTTACTCACAAGGCGCAACATGCATTACAGTTCTACTGTTGTTTATCAAACGCTGCAGTCAAGAACCTTAGTTTCTCAACATCCAAAAGAGGGAATGTTCGCAGTAATATGTTCAAACATCAAAACTTTCCCGTCCATAATGAAATCAAGTTGATCCAAAATTATGGTCAAATTAGTCCATTCTGTCAACACTCGAGAAAACACTTAAGTAAGTACACTGTAATTTATTTCCAAAACAACATAAAACAATTGTACATCCCGTTATTCCAAAATACAAGATTTTCAACATGAACAAACAAATACTCATGCGTGTTGGTGGATAAGGGGGGTGAACAGAAGTGTAATACTTATGTATAGTTCACCCCCAACCAGTATGGTTACTTATTGTACTAATACAACATATTAAAAAATATTTCAATTTAACAAATTATGCAATATACTGTGCCTAGACTATGTAATGTCTTGGATATTTTTCTCAGATCTAGTACATAGATAGAAGATGGGACTTATAGTTTTTTGAAAGCCTTTACGCTTCTACTGCTGGTGATGCTTTCACGTAGAATATTCCACAGGTTTACTCCACAAACAGAAATACACATTGATCTTTGTGTGGTACATACACAATGACTCTGAAAGGTGTCTTTCTGTCTGTACCATGTGTTGAGACACCGTTAAATATTGTTTGCAAACTATTTGGTAGTTCATTGTGATGAGCCTTATACAATATAATCGCTGTCTTAAATTTAACTAAGTTTATAAACATCACAGTTGCTTAAATAGAGTGCTCCAAACATTTTACGCCACAGATCAGACGAACTACTCGTTTCTGCAGCACAGTAATACACCTGGTGTTTGAGACACAGGTGTTACCCAATATTTTGCTGCAATAGCTAATATATGGCAAGAACAGGGAACAATACAATATGTACATTCCATCCTGAGTAATTAAACAACTTTCTTTGTGAATGATTGCTGCTACTTTCGACAGTTTTGTTCTAACCATATCAATGTGATGTTTCCATTTTATCTGGTCCTCAATATATACCCCCAGACATGTGGTTACATGTGCTCTGGTTCATTAT
The DNA here is from genome assembly GCA_963995525.1 of Escarpia spicata. Lineage (NCBI taxonomy): Eukaryota > Metazoa > Annelida > Polychaeta > Sabellida > Siboglinidae > Escarpia > Escarpia spicata. The sequence continues at coordinate 12,109,682 of OZ023214.1, read as the reverse complement.
TTACACACAGATTAATGTCAACTTCTAGTGGACACTTCCAAAATAACATATAATTCGTTTTTGACAAGTTGAGTGACAATTTGTTTAGAGCAAACCATTTGCACAATTTGGCAAGTTCTCTGTTAACATGTCACGTAGTTCTGTCAGATTGTTACCGGTACAAAATATATTCATATCGTCAGCAAAAAGGATAAATTTGACTAACGTTGATATATTACAGATGTCATTAACGTAAACAACAAATAAACATGTACCTAAAATAAACCCGACTTTTATTGTCCTTTGCATTTGTGATTTCCTCAATCAATTCCAATACAGCAGGTGACATGGACATATTAGCACGGAACCTGTACTGATTTGAACTTAATGTTATTTGCATTTAAAAAGCTGTCTGTTCTGGAAAGGAACAATCTTTCCATTATTTGAAAATTGTGGCAATAAAGAAATGGGCCTATAATTTGTAACGTCGGTTTTCATACCACTTTTAAAGATAGGTATAACTTCGGCAATTTTCATATGTTGGGAAAACACCAGATCTAAATTAATTGTTATATATATGAGGGAGGTTTGTTTATTATATGAATGACCTTCGCGATAATGTCCATACTTATGTCTTCAAAGTCTGAAGATTTCTTTTTGGTACACGCTTTCACTGTTATTATACGTTCCTCCTCATCGACAGGTTTGAGGAATAAACTTTGGTCAATACTAATCATACACAGAATTCTGTTCATCCTTATTGTTGATATCCTTTGCTAAGTTATGTTTACAACATTTGTAAAAAAACATACTAAACTCATTTGCCATTTCTGTTTTGTTGATAGATAAAGTCTCTATCGCCACATACCAGATGTGTAGGAAAGTTCACCGACTGGTGTTGTATACATATCACATTATTCAATATCGTCCATGTTTCTTTAGTGTTACCTTTTTTGTGACAACCAAGTACTGCAGTATTCTTTTTCTGCCAATCTTAAGGTAGCAGTTAATTTATTTTTATACGTTTTATATCGAGGCTCCGCAGTTTCAGTTCTATCCCTGAGAAATGTTCTATACAGAACATTCTTCTTATGACATGCATTTTAACCCATTTATAAACCAGGGTTTTTTCTTATATGTTTGCTTTATCCTAACCTTCTTAACAGGGCAATGGTGATTATACAATGCACTAAATCTATTTTAAAAATTTGTATACGTCCGGTCTGCATTGTCAGCTTCTATCACATCATCCCACTTTTCTTGCCTCATACTTTCAATAAATGAACATACATTATCATCTTTTACAAGTTTTACATATTTAAAAGTGTTACATTTATGTATCTCTATATCATAATTACATAAAGCAAATATTGGCACATGATCACTGATGTCATTGATTAATAACCCAGTTCTGAGTAATTCGTTTTATTAGTAAATATGCTGTCTGTTTATATGTTCCGTTGCATGTATCTTGTTTTAGGAGATCAATATTAAAATCACCACATACAAAATATATTTACTTGGCTTGACATCAGTAAACAACTGCTCCATACTCTCGCAAAATAGTTTATGTCTGTACCCAGGGTTCTGTAAACACAACTCACAATTATATTTTTTTGTTTTTTTACGTCCTCCAACAGTGACACATTCAAGTATATCGTCACTCACCTTTGATTTTACTGCTCGAAGTTTGCAAGTAAATCTTTCATTAACATACAATGACACACCCCGTCCTTTTTGCTATCTCTTACAGTGTGGAAAACTTCATATCCATTTAATGAGTAATTATCAGTTGTTGTAGAATCAGCCAGGTCTCAGAAATTGCTATGATATCAAACGATAGTTTAAGGTCATCGATTAAATCCAATTTTTTTTGAAAATTCTTATTTAAACTTTGAGTATTAAAATGTATAATTAATAGGTCACTCTTGGATCACAAACTATTCATCACTGTAATATTTTGAATTGGTATGTATGCTATTATGAAAACAATTATCTGGATCTAAATTATACAAAACGCCACTCTGTCTATCTTCAACATCATCAACATCATATTCACACTGTTGAAAAGAAATATCGGGACAAGTGTCACTCATTGCATGTAAGTTTAAAGTTGTAAATGTACTGTCATCGGATGTAGAATTAAATTCTACAAAGTCATCATTGTCAATACTAGATAGAAGGTAGATCTTGACTAACCATTGTCAATGTTTGTTGAGATAGGTATCATCAATGTTCATGGATCGTTCTACTGCATACACTTAGGTTCTATTATCCCCACGATCCCTGACTACGAGTTTGTCATAGGAGAGATATGCAATCTTGCCCTTCTCCCTTGCCTCTCGCAATTTGGAGAGTAGCTCCTTGAGTCTCGCCATCACGTGATGTGAAAGAACATCCTCATTTACATATACACCACGGGGCTTCTCTTTGAGGGTGGCCTGGAGAATCATGTCGTGTTGTCTTAAATTCTCAAACTTCACGACCGCTGTCTTCGGTTTGCCCGAGTGTTTGTTTCCGCCTGTTCTGTGTGCCCGCTCAGTCTTCATGTCATTAGCCTGTTGTTCCGACAATTTCGGCGATGACACAAGCGTTTTATGCACGGCTGTTTCTGTGTCAGCCCATGTTTCTGCTGCACTTTCTGCTACACCATCTATATGCAGGTTGTTTCGTTGTGACTGATTCTCCAAGTAACCGATGCCATCTTCAATCTCATGCTGTGCGGCTGTGACCGTCTCAAGGTCTCTAGCCGTGTTGCTGAGATGTTCAGAATGTTCACTAATCGTGCACTTGATCTGATCCACTTCTTTCTGTGTATACTGGAGACTTGCTCGCAGGTCCATGACAACTTTCGCTGTCTCTCTCACCATTTCGTCAACACGCTTGTTGGACGCCTCCATAAACGACTGGAGGCAGATAACATCCCCGACCAGGAAATGTATGACTCCCTCTCACAGATCTTCACAATCATGAGGCGGTATCGTTCTTTTCTGGCAGGTCATACGATGCACCATGATGAAGAAGCCAGCAAGGTTCCACTGTGGAAACCCTCAGAGGATGGATCACACACACTATGGCACTGAACATTAGCAGGACACCAGGGGACTGTGTCACTAAGATAAAGATCTGTGTCATTATTAGCAGGACACCAGGGGACTGTGTTACTAAGATAAAGAGTTGGGTCATTATTAACAGGACACCAGGGACGGTGTCACTAAGATAAAGAGCTGAGTCATTATTAGCTGGACACCAGGGGACTGTGTCACTAAGATAAAGAGCTGTATCATTATTAGCAGGACACCAGGGGACTGTGTCACTAAGATAAAGAGCTGTGTCATTATTAGCAGGACAACAGGGGACTGTGTCACTAAGATAAAGAGCTGTGTCATTATTAGCAGGACACCAGGGGACTGTGTCACTAAGATAAAGAGCTGTGTCATTATTAGCAGGACAACAGGGGACTGGGTCACTAAGATAAAGAGTTGGGTCATTATTAGCAGGACAACAGGGGACTGTGTCACTAAGATAGAGCTGTGTCATTATTAGCAGGACACCAGGGGACTGTGTCACTAAGATAAAGAGCTGTGTCATTATTAGCAGGACAACAGGGGACTGTGTCACTAAGATAAAGAGCTGTATCATTATTAGCAGGACACCAGGGGACTGTGTCACTAAGATAAAGAGCTGTGTCATTATTAGCAGGACAACAGGGGACTGTGTCACTAAGATAAAGAGTTGGGTCATTATTAGCAGGACACCAGGGGACTGTGTCACCAAGATAAAGAGCTGTGTCATTATTAGCAGGACAACAGGGGACTGTGTCACTAAGATAAAGAGCTGTGTCATTATTAGCAGGACACCAGGGGACTGTGTCACTAAGATAAAGAGCTGTGTCATTATTAGCAGGACACCAGGGGACTGTGTCACTAAGATAAAGAGCTGTGTCATTATTAGCAGGACAACAGGGGACTGTGTCACTAAGATAAAGAGCTGTGTCATTATTAGCAGGACAACAGGGGACTGTGTCACTAAGATAAAGAGTCGGGTCATTATTAGCAGGACACCAGGGGACTGTGTCACTAAGATAAAGAGCTGTGTCATTATTAGCAGGACAACAGGGGACTGTGTCACTAAGATAAAGAGCTGTGTCATTATTAGCAGGACACCAGGGGACTGTGTCACTAAGATAAAGAGCTGTGTCATTATTAGCAGGACAACAGGGGACTGTGTCATTAAGATAAAGAGTTGTGTCATTATTAGCAGGACGACAGGGGACTGTGTCACTAAGATAAAGAGCTGTGTCATTATTAGCAGGACAACAGGGGACTGTGTCACTAAGATAAAGAGCTCACATGGAAATCCATCATTAAACAGAATTCATTGTTAAATAATTTAACGAACTTTTTCAAAATGCAAAAAATGCTGCTGAATCACGGAGGACCCTACTACTTGCATGACCCTACTACTTGCATGACCCGCGAAAGTGTCCTGGTGGTGAGTCCTGGAGTTAAATTTTTGTCATTATATAAGAACATTGTTAATGAGCAATGCTGATTTCAAAGAGTAGAATCAGGCTTTTGAGTTGATTAGAAGGTCAGTGAAACGCTCACCAGATTAATTGGGGATAATCTCATAAACGCCATGTCAAACTAATACCACTGGAAAGATCTGGTCACGTGACAGCGTTAAGTGAATGACATCAATGTCAGGCCAGGTTAGAGTGAGTCCCTACTTGTGTTTGTGTTCCTCCAACTCCCGGCGGTGAGTCAGCTCCACTTTCTCCACCTCCTCTCTCACTGTGGCCTGCATCTCACGGCTCCCGGGGGAAAACAGACCCTCCAGGGCCTTCCTACAAGGTCACAGCAAGGTCAAGATGTCAAGGTCGCGGACACAACACTTCTTTTGATTTGCTATTTTGTCACAAAATATCAGTACAACACAATCACACTCTTCAGTTGCAAATGCAATAAAGCCTACAACAAGATACAGTGAGTTTGGTAGAATTGTACTTTTCTTTATCATATGATATTCAGACTACTGAAAATGTTCAAGTTGCAAGAATAAATTAAAACAAATGTTCTTTATGATACAATTATATTTAGTAACTTCCTTCAAAGGTTTGAATGCCATTGACAGTCTTCATCACCCAAGTTGGAATATATGGAAGATGAAAGAAGAAGAAGAAAGTGAGGAGGGAAAGTAGAAGACAGACAAGTCCACACAGCATGGTGACTGAACCATGTCAAAGTGGGGAGGGAAAGGGCAAGGGAAAGAAGAAGACAGACAAGTCCACACAGCATGGTGACTGAACCATGTCAAAGTGGGGAGGGAAAGGGCAAGGGAAAGAAGAAGACAGACAAGTCCACACAGCATGGTGACTGAACCATGTCAAAGTGGGGAGGGAAAGGGCAAGGGAAAGAAGAAGACAGACAAGTCCACACAGCATGGTGACTGAACCATGTTAAAGTGGGGAGGGAAAGGGCAAGGGAAAGAAGAAGACAGACAAGTCCACACAGCATGGTGACTGAACCATGTCAAAGTGGGGAGGGAAAGGGCAAGGGAAAGAAGAAGACAGACAAGTCCACACAGCATGGTGACTGAACCATGTCAAAGTGGGGAGGGAAAGGGCAAGGGAAAGTAGAAGACAGACAAGTCCACACAGCATGGTGACTGAACCATGTCAAAGTGGGGAGGGAAAGGGCAAGGGAAAGAAGAAGACAGACAAGTCCACACAGCATGGTGACTGAACCATGTCAAAGTGGGGAGGGAAAGGGTAAGGGAAAGAAGAAGACAGACAAGTCCACACAGCATGGTGACTGAACCATGTCAAAGTGGGGAGGGAAAGGGCAAGGGAAAGTAGAAGACAGACAAGTCCACACAGCATGGTGACTGAACCATGTCAAAGTGGGGAGGGAAAGGGTAAGGGAAAGAAGAAGACAGACAAGTCCACACAGCATGGTGACTGAACCATGTCAAAGTGGGGAGGGAAAGGGCAAGGGAAAGAAGAAGACAGACAAGTCCACACGGCATGCTGACTAAACTATATGTCAAAGGAGTGACAGGACCACTACAGTGCAAACAAAGACATCATGACATCACGTCAATTGTCACATCATCATAAAAAAATGTGTACATCCAAAGGACAAAGTAGAAGACAATACTTAAGAAGACTGACAGTGTGTACCAAATTCCCTGTAAGAGCTGCAAGAACACTTACATTGGAGAAAGAGGGAGATCATTTGGTAGAAGACTGGAAGAAGACAAGAAAGAAGTTGAAACCATCACAACCAGATGTTAGATCTGAGAGAAAAAGGTCAATAACAATTGAGCACAAGTCAGCAATAACAGATCATGATGTGGACAGAAGCAACTGCGTGATACACTGAGAGAATGCCAGAGTGGTCAACAGAAAGTCAGAGACAGAAAGAGTGAGAGCAAGAGAGAGACAGAAGTGCATGCTTGGTAAGGGAAGCCAAAATGCTTTAAGATATTGAGACTGTTTCATGATATAAACTGATAAATAAATCATAACATGTGACGGCAGAAGGAAGATGAAGGAATAAAGAAGAGATTGGAATGAAGGAACACCTAAAAATTGAAGTAGCTGGGAGCAGACTGAGATTGGCAGAAGACGTAGAGAGAAGGCATGGACACAGAGAGTGACACAGAGAGTATGAAAAACAGATGACCACAGTAGGAGAAAAGGAAGAATGAAATTAGATGGAGAGACTGTGACTAGAGATGTAAAAAGGGCAGTGGTGAGAGATAAGGAGACAGATGATGCCAGAGAGACACAACTCGTTGAGAGGGTGGAACAGACGAAGTAATCAGGTGCCAACAAGGAACTATAGGGGAATAAGCGGACAGGAGAGACTGCTGGGACGCACTCTCACTCACCTGTGTTCTTGTTCCTTTGCCACGAGCAGCTCCTGCAGCTGTTGTAGCTGACCCTTGAGTGACCGGACGGCGTTCTTGAGCAGGTCCACCTCGCGACTGGACGCTGATGTCCGCATCTGTAGCTCCTGCTGCTTCTTCACCTAGAGACAATGTCTGAGGTCAGTGTCTGAGGTCAGTGTCTGAGGTCAGTGTCCGAGTTCAGTGTCCAAGGTCAATGTCTAAGGTCAGCGCCTGAGGTCAGTGCCTGAGGTCAGTGTGTGTGTCAAGTATATTTATAAGTAGGGCATGTTAAGTCTGAGTATGGTGTGTTCAGATTGAGTAGGGTGGGTTAAGTCTCTGAGTAGGGTGTATTAAGTCTGAGTAGGGTGTGTTAAGTCAATGGATAGGTTGTGTTAAAACTGAGTAGTGTGTGTCCCATGTGTCCAGTGACCTTTGCCCTTTGTTGGTCAACTCTACTATTGAGCTGCTAGTAGTGACCACTGCCAAAGAATAGATTCTTAAGACAAGTAGAAAAAACTGAATGTGGGATATTCATCTAAAGTGTTTCTGTCAGTCAAGTGGTCAGTCTTGAGTTGGATAAAGGTCGGCTGATTTCCACATGTCAATACAAACCTGTCTCACAAAGCTACTGTTAAGATGACATATTCCCCCTAGATCCCCGGCTGTCCCATGCACTGACGATGACCTATAACACTTATAATTTTCATGCTTAACGATTCTGGTATGTTGCATCTCTAATGAGATTAAGAAGAATAATAAGAAGACAAATACGGTAACTTCTTTTGCTCCTACCTCCTTCGAAACCAACCTCAGAGTGCATCAAGACAAAAGGGTTGGCTAATCTCAAAAGCAATGAGCAGTATTCAAGTTGTCAACTGATGGATGGATACGCCATAGAGCTAAGATAGATAAGCAGAGCTATACAGGTAATGTTTTTAATGATTGTGGAATTGTTTAATATTTCCAAATGATCTAACACTAAGAGTTGGTGCTGCAGTAGAAGCAGCCAAAGTTCCAATGTTAGAACTGATTCTAGGAATAAAAGGTAAATCAGGTGACTGAAGCTGAGGAGATATGTTTTCTTACAGGAGTAAGCAATGAATGTAAATTATGCTAGTTGCTTACATGGAACTGACTGGTAGGTAATGGTACAGATTATAAAAATGATACAATATTAAACAGGAAGTCAATGCAGAGACCTCAGAAGTGGCACTGAGTGAGAAAACCACAGAGACCAAGTCACAATGCTTGCTAAGCAATTATGTACACATTGTAATTTTGTCATACCCTTAAGGGTAATATTCTGAGCATGGGTTGGTGGTGAAATAGATGCTATTGCATGTTATTACTGGCATATCAACACGCCGAAACTTGTAAAGGTGTGCCAGGCATATTAGCCAAACATTTGATGCCCTTTTAGATGCCAGTGTTTTGGGATTAGTTGTCTGTTATTGCCTCTCAACGCCGATCAATGTCTGGCATTTCCATGAATTGCTGTTTGGAGTTGAACTGGTTCCTGGAATCGCAGTACCAGCAACATGATTTGTGCAAATTCAGGAGAACGTCCGTACATAGTCAGGCATAAGGATGGTGTTGTCAGTTACCACTCCCGGCTTGCAAGGATGGTATCACTGTACACTGTATCATTAACAGTAGTTACGTAATTGTCTGGTGAATGAATGAAATATCATCGGTCATTGAGATGTCATTTGCCAGACGCTCAGATCAGTCGCTCAAATGAGAAATATATTCATGTCGTCTGAGAGCACTTGCGTAACCTGTCACAACGATGGCTGTGTCTGTAGATAGCAGTAATATTACCACAATAATAATATTACCATTCCTATCTATCTATCCACCACTATGTCATGGGATCACATCTCAAGCTTGCTTGTGTTTTTCACATTTGTAGAAAGTTGGTGTACACTTTATCAAGTATTGCAGCACCAATTATTGCAACTGTGACTATGTGATATGGATTGTTCGTTTGTTAGAAATCAGTAACTATGAGAACCTCTTAGCCAGATCATGCAAACATGCCAGTGTGGAAAACATTAAGATAAGATAGTTTGTTATGCCTTTTTACAAACGAATTTGGTATACACTTCAGGGGCATTTTAACAATTCAAGTATCCTGCACACAAGGAGGAGAAGAGTTACTGACTGTTATGGCCGATGGCACATATGAACTCCTCATTTGTCTCATCCTCGCCTTGTAAACCGAAGTCACCTTCCTGATGGCAGGAACTTGAAAAACTTGGACAATAGGCAGTTTTTCCCCTTCCACAATACTGCGAAACGATCGACTCCTAACTCATAATAATAAAATATGTATACTGTAATTCTAATTCTATAACTAAGCTATAATGGAGAACTCTGGTTACGTTACCTCAGCAGCCATTTGCTTCATGTGGTTATGTTCAGTCTTCGTGACCGCCTCCTGCAGTGCTTGCTGTGCTGCCCTAGAGTCCTCCTCCTTCTTCTTCCACTGCTCCAGGTTTCCTGCCAACGTGGCATTCTGCTCCTGCCACAAAGATAATGAAATCTGCAGTTTGATGTGTGTGTGTGTGTGTGTGTGTGTGTGTGTGTGTGTGTGTGTGTGTGTGTGTGTGTGTGTGTGTGTGTGTGTGTGTGTGTGTGTGTGTGTGTGTGTGTGTGTGTGTGTGTGTGTGTGTGTTATATGAATACATATATATATATATGTGTGTGTGTGTGTCAATCATTCTAATCATTGTATTCTAGTACATTATTTTTAAAATCATTTCAGTCAAGTTACTTATGTCCGTCTTGGCACAGCATAAGATGTCGCAATCGCCATAAAGTTAAATAAATCACCTATCAAGGAATTGTAGTTTGTTCAAGAACTTTGGCCCCTCTAAATACTGGGTTTAACAAAGAATAATATCAGAACTATGCCAAGATTGTTTTACATTAACATATGGCTGAAGAAACTAAATCTTTGTTGGATCATAGCAGTGTTTTGTGAAAATTTCAATTAAAATGTGCAACAATATTTGCAAAAGAACTATTTGTAACATGAATGTTTGATACCAAAACATTTTTAATTGGAATACTGTTTCTGATTGTTGTGCAAGTCTCTTGTACCATACTGTAACATGTATACTTTTATTAAACTAGCCTTGTTACTTGGCGTTGCATGGGGGAAAAGGCGGCCACCTTCACTAAAACTGTTTTAAAATTGTCACCCCGCAGATCCACACCACCCCAGGCGAATGTTTAAAAAAACAAAATTTATGAACCACCCACATGGGCCTGCTACCTTGCACAAAAACGTCAGCTCCAAACATGCAAAACTGAGAGATAAGTGCCATTTAAAATTTGTGATCTCCCATCCCCTGGAAAAATATTGAAAACAAATCTAAATCTACAAACCACCCCAACAGATCACCCAATTTCAGCCTCGTACATGTAAAACTAACAGAGATTTGGGTCCATAAACAAACAAAAAAACACACAGAGAACTGTACTGTTTCATAATACAGATATGTGGGCTACTGCTAGGAATTCCTATAAGATCAGTTATGGTATTCTTATCTAGACCAAAAGATGTTTCATTTGTCACAGGACTGCAAGAATCAACTCAACTGTGACATCACAGATATAGAACAATTATTGTTATGCAATATATGTGTCACATAAAAGCATGTTTTCATCCATGACACTGATGTGAAGACTTGCAGAAGATTGCTTATCTTCTGTAAGTTTAAATATTCTAAACATTGGATCTAAATCCGATGACACTGATGTGAAAACAGATTGCTACTTGTAAGTAATCTTCTGCGAGTTTGCCAACTGCCACGACTGTGTCAATTTGCATCAGCCATCATGGTCAGGGATTATCTCCTGCACTCTCACTCCGACCTGTTGTTAACATTTAACACACACAGACACTGCAACATGTCAATGTGGATCTGGTGACACGAATGAGATACACAATCCCAATCACACGTACAAATGTCACGATAAAGTGGACAGGATAATGTGAGTAAGACCAGCGCTGATGCACCCAGGCAATCTTCTGTGTTGCAGGTTTAAGACGGAAGATGATTCCGCCTTTTTCATTTCGGTAAGCTTCTGATTATTCGCCGTCGATTGTCAGCACTGGGGAATAGATCCCAAATAGCCACACCGTATCACCTAGCTGGCGGCTAATCACAGATTCATGGATTAATCCAATGTACGTGACGAATTTCTAGGATGTCGCAGTTGATTTTCACTCAAAGTAAAATAAGCATGTTCACAGAGAGGTCATGACAACGAACATTTTAAAACATTCAACAAACATTTATTAGCGCAGCTAAATATGTGACTGTCCGATAATCAACCCGTCACCCCTGCTAAAGTGGACTGCTCCATTCTGTGGATCACCAGCATAAATCACCCGAGGAAGCCCCACACTGGCCAAGCACACTAGTGTAAATACCTCCACTTGAATCTTGGCATGGTTGAGCACCGGAAGAAAAGTCATGAATAAAGTGTGTTTTGAGTAACAAATAACACGCACGTAAACAAGTGTCTACACGAATCATACACTTTGAAAGGACGAATGCACATTGGAAAAGTCTGAGCCTGTGTCAAATCATCACCACTCCAAGTCGCAGTAAGTTATTAATTATATATACTTACAGGTAAATAAAGACAAAGTGTATGATTTTATCACTGTTGTTTTTTTGTTTTAATCTAGTCCCAAATCAAGGTAATTTACTATTAAAAGATACACATGAAAGCATACCTCAATCTGGTCTAAAATAATTAATAACAGCACATTTTATTATAATCAAATTGAAGTTACTGTAATAAAAACATTTATGTTGTAATTACATAAGCTTAATTGTTTTATTGTACAATTTATTTTAAAGTAATATCTGTGTGATAACTCCACCTTTGAACCAGAGGAAGAATATATACCCATAGGTACATATTTTATATCACAAGATTAAACATATATTACCTACCAGGTAGACAGGGTGAATCAAGATTATAGTTAATGCGAAAGACAAAGATGCCATGCTTATTCATTGACACAAATTAAATATAACTCTATTTGACAGACTAATTTTGTTTCCTGTTGCAAGCGTCCTGGTTTATTTCTAAGTGCTGCTGTGTAAAAATGTTCCTGTGTGGTCAGCCAAATTGTATAATCACATACACTTGTTTCTCATGTATTAGCTTTGTATAAAAAAAAAAAAAATAGTCAATTTCAGTTTGTCTTAATTTGCATTACATGTCAAATTATTCACATTGTCTTGTGTACAAAATGTTATAAAAAAAGTTGACAACAGCCATGAGTTTGTCAAGCTAACAATGCCACAGTTTTAACAAGCATGCTCTAGCCTCAGACACAATTTAAAAAAAACAAGTATAGTTTACGTTAATATGTTATTTCACACCTATTTAAGGGACTTGTTTTACTTCCCCAGCATAGACGCCAGATAGAAGGAAACAGTGATGTTTTGTTTCTCTCCCCAAAGAGTCAAAGACTTGACATATATAATCTATGTATTAACAGACACTATAGCTCTATTGCCCTCCAAGTGCCGATGTCTATTCGTCACTTCCTGTGTTCATTCGCTTCATATCTACCAATTGCTGATGTATTAAAAAAAAAAAACATTTGACAATGCATAAGCCATCTTGACCCCTCGCAGTCCTCCTGGATGTCACTATCCCTCCGTCTTAGTTTATCCAGAGTACACCTCTCTACTGTTAATAGTGAAAGTCCAGTAGTGTTTGATTTGGTCGCTCCATATCTTTTGTGGCCTTCCTCTTTTTTCTTGGCCTTTAAAGCATTGTTTAGGTAAGTACTAGAGTACAAACTGAGTGGTCAGTCATTCTCCACAGGACGCCACTATGTAGTTATGCTCGATTTATCAGAAAATTATTACCTGCTACAGTGCTGTAATTGGCAACAGCAGAAATTAAATGGTTAACTTAAATAAGATCAAAATCCTGTAATGGTGACAACTGCTGCCCTTGGCTTGTTGTTAGCAGAATGGGTTTAAGATTAAATTCCTGTAATGGTGACAACTGCTGCCCTTGGTGTGTTTAGCCTTAGTAAAATTATAATAATACTAATAAAATTATTTCTTTTGTGCCAATATTATCCTAAAAAATTAGTGTGGCAACAACACCAAAGGATTACACAATCTTGTAATTGGTTGGGAATGAGGCAGAAGAGCCCGGGAGATGAAGAGGTCTATACAGATGCAACCATGGGAGCTTCTTCACACTGCAATCTACTTAGTAAACCTACATAATTAACACCACACCACATCAAACTGACACAATGCAGACACACAATAAGAAGCTGGCTATTCGTGCTAGACACTGGCTAGTTTGTCCTCACAGTCTTCATGATACAGTACTTGGTAATGCAAACTAATTTGGCATCATACTGTGCTGCATTCACACGGAGGCTTGGTACGAGGACATACAGTGCAATAATTTATTATATATAAACTCAACCATATCAATCAATATGCACGCCTGTGAAAAAGAATATGAATGTTAGCTAGATATGTACTTACTTAGTTGGGATTTGAGGTTACCTATGATTATACAATATAATATGACATTTTCTGAAATCTTAGTTTACACTGCGAAACAGTTAATTCCATTTCACATGGTATTCGCATAAACAATTGTCAGTGATGGAGTATGTCAGGCTCACCGTGAGGATATGTTTGGAACGAGCTACCCCCAGGGAGGAGAGTAATTACCAAAATGATGGAATAGTTCGCACTCACTGTGGGGATACGTGTGAAAAAGATAACCCGAGGCATATTGGAGAGAGACTTAGTGTCACTGTTAGACACTTCCCACTGAATACTCATCACTCACATCTCATACTCATCTTCCAGATAAACAAAATAGACTGTTGCCCACAGAAACCGACATTTGGGACACCAGAAAAAATGCTCATCTTCCAGATGGTGCTACAAATAAGCACAGATGCAGAAACGGTTTCCCAAAGCAATCGTAAATTAATGATGCTTGTAATGACGTAGATTTGGAGATTTTCGCGTTAACACAAACACATAACATAACAAGTCTCCAAATGATTGGTGAACAGAACGATCACAGAAAATATGCGTAATGTTATCAGCACGATTTGCATAACAAATGGGGAATTTATATAAAAGGGTGTTATTTTTATTTTGAAGAGTTGCAAATTAATCCCTGAAAGTATATCAACAGTTCCCAACAAAACTGATCTGGTTAAAAACCTACTGAGCAGCAGTGATTGATAGTGCAGGATTTTTGCATTAATGAATAGCAGCACAAATAAGGCTGGATTACGTGGGAGGGGACTGACAGGGGAATTAATGGACGCAATAATATGCAAGGATTCAGCGTTTAATGATAACTACTACCCATTAATGTATTCTAATAAGTGTCAGACCAGTCACAGAGCTATAATTAGGCATGTATCTATGCATGGCTACTCGCCAGTAAATCACCCTAGAATTGCTTAGTTTTCCAATCAATAACATACTGCACCCTCATGTTTACTGGGGTCCACAAGCATATACATAACAGTCCTGCGCCAAGTTGTATGATGAAATATGCTGTTAAGTTTGCTTTGTGACAATCCATCAGGAGCTGAATTCAGAACACTCAGGGTGGACGACTGGACATATCGACAGTCTATTTTCCCTGACATACAAATAACAAAGGATTGTTTTTATCATGATTCACGAGTGAGTAACTACTTAATCGGCCAAACACATCTTTACTTATGCTGAGATGATCATTTTGGACTAGGTAATAGGTGGTCAGATCCATCTTAATTTATATGATATGTGTGCATGCAAACATGCGTGGTCATGCATGAATCGTTTGTGCACATGCATGAACGAGTGTGCTTGCTTGCATATGTACATGCATTCATCTGTTTTGTTGTGTATAATATATATATATATATATACACACATATATATATATATACAGATTGTATATATATATATATATATATATATAAACTGATACAATACTAATATGTAAAATAGGATACTTGTAGCTTTTGTAATTATTCTGCACCATAACATTTAATTTTCAGAGAATCACAATATGAAAACCTGATATTTAAAAGTGCAAACAAATCTGGCAACATCTCCAGTCAAAAAAATTACAAAATAGATCCTGACATTTCTCAATGAAACTATGATCTCCCATGCTTAGTGATCATAACAACATTGATTAATCCTGCCACTGGGAGAAAAAACTGATCTAAAGTCATAGTTCACACAACTGAAGCTATGATAAAATCAAAGGTCAAATCTTTGATTAAAATCTTATAGAGTTTCTACATGATGTCGAAGTAATGCCATCACCTGTCTACCCACGTAGACCAGGTGATGGCATTATCCACCGTTTCCGTCTGATTGATGTGTATCATTTGTCTGACAGCCAATCAGCCAATAACTTCCCACGTATCACCATAAGCCAGAACATTGGGTGAACTTCCGTGAATGTCAAATATTACCTTACAGAAGAGAAGACCTGCTTAAAAACTACCTGTTATTCATGTGGTGTGGTCAGGTACACAATGTCTTATGGTAAAACAAATTCTACGTTCAAAAATAAAATACTTTTATGACAAAGTTATGATAATCTTGAAACAAAAGAATTGTTATATGGTTGTAGTATGTTTGTACAGAGTTACAAATGAATTATATTTCTATAAAACGTAGTAAAGGTAAAGAGGTAATAGGTAAAGATAAGTTTTTATTAGTCCAGTTGCAGAATTTTTCCAAAAGCTTGCAATGTCCCCCTGAAATCGTATCTTTGCATTTTTGATTGGTCCATGTCTTCTAGTAACAAAAATCTACTGGGTGTGGACTTCACACCCGTTTGTCTTCTTCAAAATCCAAGATAGCTAACAAGATGGCAGCTGGAATGCTAGAAATGGCATAACTTGACAGAAAAAGGTGATCTTGGAGGCTAAATATAGGTTTTTTGGGTCAGGGAATCTGTTTCTGTCGAGAAGTTGGTGTTACAATGTAGTCCTATGCATAAACTTCCAAAATGACTGCCAAAATGACTGCCAAAAATCCTTAAAGTTCTCATAACTTAGGAACCATATGAGATAGAGTGATGATGTTGGTGTCAAAATCATGTTCTTTTCATGATGCTGATATCAGTGGGGTATGTTTGGCGATGCTTAGAAGCCAAATAGGTCATGATCAAGGTATTTTAAGGTTCAAAAATCTTAAAATGAATTTGAGCATTAAAGATGCAGCAAAGCAAATCAAAGCCTCTTTCATGGTTTTTTATGAAGACGAATCCAAATACCTACAACATATGTACACCTGATGGTCAAAGCAGCGATAGAAATAAGCCAGAATACTTACTTGTCCGCCGGACAAGTAAGTTTTGAAATCTACTTGTCCGCCAAAATTTTAACTTGTCCGAGTGGTTGTCAAGGGGAATCGAAGCTTCGGAAAAAGAAGTAAACATTTTTATGACAACACAATGTTCCTTCTGTTTCGTTACATGAACATCTGAGTGACTTGTGATCAAAGACACAATTTTATTTAATCTAAAAATTTGGAAATTGCAAAATTATATTTGCAACTATTTTCCGGCCCATTACAGGCCTTGACATTAAGGTTTTGAATCCACTGGCCCAGGGGGCCAGTAGATTTGTTAGTGGCCCGCCTGTGAAAGTTACTGGCCCGGATTTTATGTTACCGTCAAAAATACGCTGATACATCACACTGAGGTACGTTGTTAGAAGTTACTATACACATATTGATTGTTCAAAGTGAGATGTCCAAAGCTAACACTATTGTCAAAGTGTGTACTCGGATGCATATATACAGTATTTGCCAAGTTTAAATAAAGTGTGGCCAGTGTGACGACAGCTAGTCAGTCGGTAGTTGAGTTGACGCTGCTTTCATGTACAGGTCATTCAAGGCATTATACTATTTCACGGTTCATTCGCTAGGTGGCACCGCCCAAAATAGGCTTTGCACGCTGTCGTCCGCATGAAAAGTATTGCAGTTTGGACTCATTATTGATCAAAATTAATATCTACGTTATGTTTACAATGTCCTATAACTGAGTCGGGTCTAAGAATTCTGGCGAACTGCATCTGATAACCGATGCGGTTGTGCCATGACCGCTTCGTCTCGGCAGCGTTCGAGAACCGGAAACCAATGCCAACAGCAATGGCCCGTTGGGCCAGTAAAATATAAGAACTGATGGCCCAAACTGGCCCGACAGCTTCAAAAAAGGCGCCGGGCCATCGGGCCAGTGTTAATGTTGAGGCCTACATTATCATTATTACTCATCATGAATATTAAAAGTAGACACATTCCATGATGTATACCAATATTTTGGTGATGCTTATATGAACGCTTTTATTAATAACAAATAATTTTTACGATGATAGGAATGAGACAATTGTTTTTCTTGCTATTTGTTATAATGTTGCAAAAACTGTTTATGTTTAATATGATATATATATATATATAACATATAACACTGCTGTAAAATGTTGGCATCAGTTTGTCATTGAAGATGCCACTCAACCATCAGGAACACGACCAATGCAAAGCCAGGAAATGTTATCACAATAATAATAATAAACTATATAATCTGATATCATTTTGTTCAACCTCTATGAACTTCAATATTTAAAAAATTCTGTTTTTTACAAAAGAAGATAATATTCAATTGAACATCAGCAAACGAACGCATATTTTTCAATGATGTTAAAACATTTTTAACGGTGCCCGAATTACATTTACCAGGCGGAATCTAATTTTTAGATTTAGTTACGTCGTTACGTTGCTGCTGCGCGCGGACCGCCGTAGTTGGCGGAAGCCGACATGTCAACGGTGGTTGGCACTCCGTCCCCGGCCGTGCGTTTTGCATAATTCAGCTTCGAAAACTTGCAATTTATGGTTAAAATAAATGTCACATAGATACAAGAACTGAAATTTCATTAATATTCTGTTTATCAACCACCACCATAGATTTACCAGACAGCCAGTTACAAGTTTTGAAAATTGTCACCGATCTGGATCGGACGTTCGATGACTTGGAAGACTGCCGAGTCCGCCTGGGTTAGGCATAACGGTGGTTAAAACTATATAATTATCCAAATAACAGGTAGCGATACAAAATGTCCTATTTCCAAATTTCATCAAATATGATCCGTGAGTGGAAGCAAGTTGTACGTCAGCCAAACTGAACGATTTACGATTTTGTGAAATACAGCCTCGATCAACGGTGGCTGATGCGGAGTCTGTCCTACGCGTATGACAGCTAGGTCGGTGCGCTCAGCGGATGACCCTGTTAACGCAGGCACTAAACTCGGTCGAACGCACACGCGTATAACACACCGGCGGCGGAACGACAAGACGCCGACACACTAACAATTGCAATGCGCGAGATCGCTAGCGAACTTCATTTACGTTTTGAATTTCCTCAGATAAAAAGTTTGCAATGTTGCACGCATCACTATTTACTGTAAATTTTCACTTGTCCACCGGATAACCATGTATAGTCATTTTACTTGTCCGGGCCAAAAATCACTTGTCCCGGACAAACGGACAAGTGCTATTTCGAACGCTGCAAAGTCACATGCTAAGGGAAAGGTCAAGGTCATTTGGGGTCCTAGAATCTTGATAATGCCATAGCTAGACCATTGGTAGGTCAAATTGTGTGATCTATGACTCCACAGTATGCTGCACTTGTCACAATGTTTTCACTGAAATTAAATCGACAAGGAGCAGCTTAAACAGTTTGAGAGTACTTGTTGGAGAGCACAAAGTTTTGGACAAGGAGGCCATCTTCACCACAGTTATAGGTCTTCTAGTCAGTATTAGAGATCTCGACTTACCACAAGTACTCAACCGAGCTGGCAGCCTAACCATCCTCCATGTTCCATCCAGATGAGAGCATGAGAATGGTGACTTGAAAATCAAAGCTCAAAAAACGTTGCTGTAGAAGAGGCATTGAGGACTTGGCACTCTCCAACTGCTGGGTTCATTGATGTCTCCACTGCTCTCGGGACAATTGATTGGCCTGCAAAGGGATCAGTCCAGACGTTTGTTCAAGGCATCAAAGTCTGGTTGGCCTCCACTCTCTGAAAGTTATGGACTACTCAACCAAGAGCAGCACCTGAGCAACACGGGCCACGACGTCTTCAAGGGTCCACAGACTCAACCTGATGTCACCATTTCCAGCCCGTGATTCAGTGCTCAAATGCACCCAGGCAAGGAGGCAGACATCGTCATAACCCAGCAGGCCATTTTCATTGGCCAGGATCCGCAGGCAAGAGTCTCCATCATTACTGATGACACGGATGTTTTTGCATTACTTTTCCACCATTATGCAGCCAAAAACCTGCAGTGTCCCATGACCATGCATTCTTCCATCTATGACCGAATATATGTTGACATCCCAGTAACAGTAAACAAGCACTTAGATATCTTCCCATACGTTCTTGCTCTGCATGCCTAGAGTGGATGTGATACTGTGGTGGCCATTTACAGAAACTGGAAAGGTGACAGCCATATCAGTAGCAAAGAAGGGATTGAAACTTGACACTACCGGTAAAGTTGATGGTGATATGGAGCAGGACAAAGCGGAGGCAACTGCATTTATGGTTGCATATTATTGTAGCAAGCTGAAGTGTGACTCCATGATAGAGTGCCACAAGAGCATGTGAGCGCTGAAAACTGCAATGAATACTACCTCTGCCCCCAAACTATACTCTCTCTCCCACCAACAACTGAGGCATTTGTCCACAATGAGTTCAGATGCCATTATCAGGTTGCACAGTGGTACGAGGCCATACAATCGGACCCTCCCCTCAACCCAACAGAGTTCGGTTGGAAGGCAGACCATGCTAACAAAGCCCTATCTCCTCGCACTGTTGATGATGGACCTAGTTCATGAGACTGTACTCAAGCTAATACGATGCAATCGTGAGTCAGAGCGAGCCTGTAGAGACAACAACTGCGGATGTACTGGACGCCAAGTCGCATGCACTATTTTTTGTGCCTGTGGGGCGGACTTGAATGCAACAACCTATTCAATAAGAAGATGTCTACTGAGGATGACTTAATAAATAGCCTGTTCATTTCATATGTCAGTTTCAATTTGATTATTTTTATCAACAGACAAATACCAACAATATTTGTTGGCTTCAGATATTTAGTCTTCAGACTTCCATTTTTGAGAACATATATCATTTAGCAGCATAAGGGTTCCTCAAATCATTGTCATGATCACAGAAGAATCAGAATCCCTGACCCCGAAAACCAATATCATCAGTCTATGTCACTTAGCTTCAAAATTATGGAATTTTTTTGGATTTTTAGCATTTCAGCAGTCATTTTGGCAGCCTATTGACTTTTCTGCAATAAAAACTCAACCAATCCTGATGAAAACCTCAGACATACATTCCTTGCCCCCAAAAACCTATGTATAGACCCTAAGATCACCTTCCTAAGTCAATTTGTTAAGAAGTTATGCCATTTATAGCATTTCGGTAGCCATTTTGAGAAAGGCAAGGGGGTGTGAAGTCCACACCCAGTGGATTTTGTTACTAGATGACATGGACTAATAACAAATGCAAAGACATGAGTTTAGGGGGACCTTGCAAGAAGTTCTGGTTGAGCCACTGGACTATATATATCAATTATCAATTAATTATCAAGTCCTTCGGACTGCTCAAAGCGCTTTACACTTTATTCCCTGACAGACCTGTTCAACCGAACCCTACCTTGACTTCTCTGGGAAGCATTCAGCCATGCTAGGAATTTGTTACATAACTAGGATGACATAAATGTTTATTTGGTTTCGTTCAGCTGCCTGTAGATTGATTAGAATGCCTGTTTATGATCTCACAGCTTTGGCTATGGAGGTCAGAATGTACTCATGTTGATGCTAGTCACATCTGTCAGATATGGCACATGTCTGAAACTGTGTCAGTTTGTGACCATCTGTAATAAGGTAAACAAGGTGTATGTGTCATAATATCCACTATCTAATTACTGACTGAAAAATGGGTCAAGAATATTGTTGGTTTGATATATGAATTACTCTGATAATATTAGTTACATATTAAAGTGTGTGACATCCAGGAGGACAGTGATGCTTTTTAAGGCAAGTCAGGTAATTACACTGAGATGCAAATGCTAATAAGAATGACAGATATGTTACACAAAATGTAATAAAGTTGGGAAATTCTGCATGCAAGTAAAGAGTTCTACAACAGGCCTGTGTGGAGTGTGGCTGTGTTTTGAATGTGGCAGTGCTTTGAGTAGTCTGCCTTTAACAAGATTGAACTAGATTTAACTTTAGATGGCACGTGGACAAGGAAGCCTTTTGGCTTATCGAGAGTCCAACCATTTTTATCCATGTGTATACCACCCTTCTGAGGTATGTTTCAATTTTATTTTAAAACATATTCACACTACTAGCACCCACACAATCAGCAATTAATCTGTCATTTACAGTCCTATAACTTTCTTATATCTAATCTACACTGCTCCTTTACTAATGTAACTTCCTGTCCTCTAGTCCTTCTATCTTTCTTAACTGAAAATATTTCTATCAATATCTTCATAACCATTCAGTATTCCAGTAAACACACTTCTATCTGATCTCCTCTCAATCTCCTGATCTCTAGTGTTGTTAAACCACATCCTTGTAGGCGTATTTCATAACTAAGATCCCTCAGTTTTGGTATCATTTTAGTTGCTCTCCTCTGCACTCTTTCTAGCATATCTATGTCCTTCTTGCGATATGGCCTCCACACTTGTACACAATATTCTAAATGAGACGTAACTATTATTTTGTACAGCGGTATTATTAGTTCTTTTTCCTTATATGCAATATTTCATCTAATTAATCCAAGGATTTGATTTCCCTTTGAAGCTGCAGTTCTGCACTGCTCTGAAACCTTCATATCAGCACTAATGGTTAACCCTAAGTCCTTTTCTTTTACAGTAGTACTTAGTACAGTACCCCCCATTGTACACACCCTGTATATTGTACATCTTCGTTTCCATGTCCTGTCCTGTGTGGAGGCATTTACATTTTCCAAAATTGAACATTTACCACTTTCCAGACCAATTTTGATCAACCTGTCAAGATCATCTTTTAAATGCTGTCTATCTCCATCACGTTTAATTCTTTTAAACACTTTTGTATCACCCGCAAATTTCAACACCTTGCTTGTTATATCATCACCCTAATCGTTTAATATATAGTAATAATAATATAGGTCCCAGTACTGATCCCTGTGGTACCCCACACAAAACTGATTTCTAGTTTGAAGCCTCCCCATCAACAACTACCTGTTGTCTTCTGTCAATCAGCCATTCTACTATCCAGTTAATTATACCATTTCTTATGCCATGGGCCTTTAGTTTAAGCAGTAATCTTTGATGTGGCACTTTATCAACAGCTTTCTGAAAATCTAATTAGATGATATATACTGGTGATCCCTCGTCTACCCACTTAGTGATATCTTCCCAATAACATAACATATTTGTTAAGCATGACCTCACTTGTTGAGATGGGTTTATAAATTTATGTTTAACAAGAAAATCCACCAGGTGATCTTTAATTAGTCCTTCTAATAATTTGCAAATCACTGATGTTAAACTCATATGTCTGTAGTTCTGTGACTTGTTTCTCGAACCTTTTTAAATAATGGTATAATGTTTGCTTCTTTCCATCCTAAAGGAACCACTCCCTCTTCTAATGACAAGTTGAAAACTGTTGCAAGTGGTATGCTAATTTGTTCTACAATTTCCAATAGTAGTTTGGGCAGAATCCCATCCACTCCAGGTGATTTATTATCTTTTATAGCCCTTATTTTCTTAGCTATCATTTCTGGGGTTACAATTAACTGTCCTAAATAGTCCGATTCCGTCCCCTTGAACTTAGCCTCTGGTAATGGAATTGAACTAATATCTTCCCTGGTAAACACCAAACTAAAATACTCATTCAGGTCTTCTGCCATTAACATATTATAATTCTGATATTATAATTCCAGTACTATCTTCTAGAGGACTGACCTTATCCTGAACTTTCTGTTTGCTCCAAACATATGCATAAAAACTCTTACTGTCATGTTTTATACTACAGGCTAATTTTTGTTCATAGCTTCTCTTTGAATTTCTAATTTCAGTAGTAGCTTGGTTAAGTACCTCTTTATAAATGTTGTAGACTTCATCATTTCCAGTATGTCCATATGACTTCCAGATCATGAAAAAAAAATTGTACTTAATTTGTATAATGGTTTCTTTCGATAAGTATTTCTTTCTGGATCGTTTCCCTTGTTTTTTCAAGGCAACAAATTTATCGACAGTGCATTAAATTTCACTCTTTAAGATATTCCAGCATTCTGTTGCAGTCTAAAACTTCAGTGTGTTATTCCAGTCTATCTTTGCTAAATATTTCCTCATGTCCTTATTTTTTCCTTTGTGGAAATGTCTCCTGAACTGGTTTTTACTATTCCTTTCTGATTTCACTTTGATGGTAAAATGTATCTGGTTGTGATCACTACTCCTCAGTGGCTCACATATCTTGACATTGTCAACTAATTCATTCTGTGAGGACAAAACTATGTCTAACACATTCTCACCCCTGGTTGGTTCTAGCACATGTTGAGAAAGGAAACTATCTTGTACTAGAACAAAAGACTTGTGGTCATCTCTCCCCATACTCTGTAGAGATTTCCATTGTATATGACCATGGTTAAAATCCCCCATAATAATACAGTCCCATTTGCTCACTTCCGTTATAGCATTTTGTATTTTTTCATTTTCTTCTATTTTTGGAATTCGTTAAACTAACCCAACCGTTAACGTTGAGTTTTCTGTAACTATGTTATACCAAACAGCTTCTTCTCAATCTGGTTTTCTTTCTAATTTTATTTTATAAGCCTGGATAGATTCTTTAATATATAAAAATAACTCCACCCCCCCCTTCTTCCTATTTTATCTTTCTTAAACATTACATAGCCTGTCAGTCCCAATTCAGCATCTGGTATATCAGTGGTGGCCCAAGATTCGGTAATATCTATTATGTGAAGGTCAATATCTTTTACCATAATGTTTAGTTCATTTCTTTTGTTTACTATGTCCCTTGCTTTTAAACAACCGCAGTTATATCCAGCTTCAGAACAGTTTTCCAGGCTTTTCTTTGCTGATTTATTTGTGCTGTCTTTATCTATGCCTCCAGTTTCAAACTTCTCTGTGAATCCCCCCTGCGCATCTAGTTTAAATAAATGCAACCTGTCCACTGTAGAAGATATGTCAACCTGTCCCACTGTAGAAGATATGTCAACCTGTCCCACTGTAGAAGATATGTCAACCTGTCCCACTGTAGAAGATATGTCAACCTGTCCCACTGTAGAAGATATGTCATCATCTGTATGTTCAGTTTCAGAAGCATGGGTCCTCCTCCTACTCTTTACAGTTTCCTCCAATGCCATTCTCTTCCACTCACTGTGTCTTTCTTCATGCTATCATACCATCTCAGTCTTCATCTGCTTCTGTGCATTTCCTTCAACTTGTTCTTTGACTGTCGCCTTCACTGTTCTTTCTTTGCCACTCTGCAAGACACCAAACCATCTGTGCCCTGTTTCACACGCATTCTCCACCATGCTCTCATTGTCTCATGTCTCTACCCCTAGCCTTCTCATGGTCTCTAATGTGTTATGTCTACCTGTGATACACCCAATTTTTATCTCAACTTTCTCAGTCCCGTTCTTTCTATGATCATTTCCTCTTCTTTCCAAAACTATACAGTCTCACAGACAGCATCTGCTTCCAACTTCTCTTTGCATCAACTACTTATCTCAAGTCACTGAACTCATTCAAACTTACATCACTTCGTGGTGGCAAACCCAGTCAATTATTAAATATATTACATATTATTACAATTTTACAGCTGGTGATATGATGTATTGTTGTAAACAACGCACCATTTCTATGCTCAAAACAAAACATTTAAAACAACAAAAAACATCATGTACTGGCCGTACAAATTACTTCTGCAACCACCTTCCTCTTTTTGCCCACTACTCTCCATTGTTTCAATCAGTTTGATCTTTCATTTAATGACAATGTGTTAAGCTTTCTGTGTCAAAATTGAATTAACCAACTGAAAGATTCGACTTAACTCAATTTCGACTTAAAAGAAGTCGTCTTATGCATAATTATTTTATGTTATATTAAGTATGAAGACAGCCGGAACCAAGGAGCATCAACTTAAGTGACTTCTACAAGTTGAAGTTATCTGGAATGCACTGTATAAATATGTACTTATTAAATGCAGTTTGGCTGGCTGTATGCATTCAAGATATTTAGTGTAGTATTAAGAACATTATATATTAAAGAGGAGCAGGCAGCCTTGGCTTAATACAAACTGGCATAATCTGACGCATTGAAACAGCATATTTCTGAGGGTTGGATCAAAAGGCCCACTAAAGGTTAGAGTGACTTTGGGGCACTGACCTTGAGAATATTCACTTCCTCATGCATACGTTGTCTTGCTTCGTGTTCCTGGCCCAGGGCATGTTTGAGTCGCCCTGTCACCTCCTCTGTCACCCCATGGAGGTCATGCTCCTCCTTGGCTGCAGCGATATGGGGCATTTATTATAGAGGGTGATTAGCTTTAAGTGCTTATATTATAGAACATGTGATAACATATTTAAAGCTCACTAACACATGTTTGCCTGGACAGGTCTTTTGATTATTTTAATAAAATTAAGCATGTTTTATTAAATACTACTTAAATATTACTGCTGCTAAACTATTTTAAATATTCAAGCATTTGTGTGGGGTACAGTAGTTAGATTAGAAGGATAGGTTAAAACACCAGACCCTCAATTAAGGGAGTACATGGTTGTAGACAGTATCAGTAGCAAAGAAGGGATTGAAACTTGACACTACCGGTAAAGTTGATGGAGATATGGAGCAGGACAAGACGGAGGCAACTGCATTTATGGTTGCATATTATTGTAGCAAGCTGAAGTGTGACTCCATGACAGAGTGCCGCAAGCACATGTGGGCACTGAAAACTGGAACGAGTACTGCCTCTGTCCCCAAACTATACTCTCTCCCACCAACAACTCAGGCGTTTGTCCATATTGAGTTCAGCTGCCATTATCAGGTTGCACCGTGGTACGAGGCCCTACAATTGGACCCTCCCCTCAACCCAACAGAGTTCGGTTTGAAGGCAGACCATGCTAACAAAGCCCTATCTCCTCCCACTGTTGATGATGGAGGACCCCTAAGCTCATGAAACTGTACTCAAGCTCATACGATGCGATTGTGAGTAACTGCGGATGTACTGGACGCAAAGTCGCATGCACCATGTTTTGTGCCTGTGTGGCGGACTTGAATGCAACAACCTATTCTATAAGAAGATGTCTACTGAGGATGAAGATGACAAGGATGTGTCAGATGAGAATCATACCATATTTGACAGACAGTCTTCGCACATTAACATAATGAACTACGGAGTCTGCTCGAAACAATTATAACAAAGAAAATCCCTAAATAATCGGACTGTGAATGCTCGCACCCCACCTCTTTCACTCTACCTCTGTCCTATACCCCACCTCTTTCACTCTAACTCTGTCCTATACCCCACCTCTGTCTTACACACCTCCTCTGTCCTGCACCCTACCTCTGTCCTACACCCCACCTCTGTCCTACACCCAAACTCTGTCCTACACCCCACCTCTGTCCTACACCCCACCTCTGTCCTACACCCTACCTCAGTCCTACACCCTACCTCTGTCCTTCACCCCACCTCTGTCCTACACCCCACCTCTGTCCTACACCCCACCTCTGTCCTACACCCTACCTCAGCCCTACACCCTACCTCTGTCCTACACCCCACCTCTGTCTTACACCCCACCTGTCCTACACCATACCTCAGCCCTACACCCTACCTCAGTCCTACACCCCACCTCTGTCCTACACCCTACCTCAGTCCTACACCCTACCTATGTCCTACACCCCACCTGTGTCCTACACCCTACCTCAGTCCTACACCCCACCTCTGTCCAACACCCACCTCTGTCCTACACCCCACCTCTGTCTTACACCCCACCTCTGTCCTACACCCTACCTCAGCCCTACACACTGCCTCTGTCCTACACCTCACCTCTGTCCTACACCCTACCTCAGTCCTACACCCTACATCAGTCCTACACCCTACCTCTGTCCTTCACCCCATCTCTGTCCTACACCCCACATCTGTCCTACACCCTATCTCAGTCCTACATCCCACCTCTGTCCTACACCCTACCTCAATCCTACACCCTACCTCAGTCCTACACCCTACCTCTGTCCTACATCCCACCTCTGTCCTACACTACACCCCATTTGTCCTACACCCCACCTCTGTTATACACCCCACCTGTCCTACTCTACACTCCACCTCTGTCTTACACTAAACCCCACCTCTGTCCTACATTACACTCCATTTGTCCTACACCCCACCCCTGTCTTACACCCCACCTATGTCCTATGCAACATCCCACTTGTCTTACACCTCACCTCTGTCCTACACCCCAACTCTGTCCTGCACTACACCCTACTTGTCCTACACCCCACCTCTGTCCTACACTACACTACACCTCTATCCTACATTACACCCGACCTCTATCCTACAATACATCCTCCACCTCTGTCCTGCACCCACCTCTGTCCTACACCTCACCTCTGTCCTGCAGTTCCTGAACATGGTCGACCAACTTGCGTGTGGCTTGTTCTGCCTTCCACCGTCTCTCCCTCTCTGTCTCCAGCTCCTGCATCAGTTGCTGTGGACACAAGACACGGCGTAACATAAACACACTGCCAGTGTAACATCAACACACATCTGGTGTAACATCATCACACTGCCAGTGTAACATCAACACACTACTGGTGTAACATCATCACACTGCTGGTGTAACATCAACACATTGATGGTGTAACATCAATACACTGCTTGTGTAACATCAACACACTGCTGATGTAACATCAACACACTGCTAGTGTAACATAAACACACTGATGATGTAACATCAATACACTGCTTGTGTAACACCAACACACTGCTTGTGTAACATCATCACATTGCTAGTGTAACATCACCATTGCTAGTGTAACATCATCATTGTTGGTGTAACATAAATGCATTGTCCTCAGGAGTTGCTATGACTTTTGCGCATTCCTGTTAATTATTTAATGCCTAACAATTCTAGTTTGCCACGCCTCTGAGCTTGTGTTTGTGAGGATTTTGACTGTATGGAAGTTTATTGTTATTATTATATTATCTTCTACTTAGCCTGGGGTAAACAGCTACTCTATCTGTGTATAGACAATGTGACTGCAGTTGATTGCCACATGGGTAGATGTGTTCTTATGGAACTTGGATCAATAGGACATTGGAGTAAACGACAATGGGATTTCATATTTTTTATATCGTAGTAAAGATAATAATCGCATCCACAAATATGCCACTGGATGTACACATGATATATTTTGAGTTTTTGAGTTATTGCTGTTTCAACATCTTGTATGCTTAGCAGATATAATGAAAGGTTGAGTATTCGCGATATTCAAACGGCAATAACTCAAAAAGTTAACACAATTCCAACTCAAAAAGTTAGCACAATTCCTGTGTACATCCATTGACAAACTTATAGATAAGATTATTATCTTTACGGTGATATAAACAAATATTAAATTCCGCAATTGCGGTGATATAAACAAGTATTAAATTCCGCAATTGCAATTTCATGTAGTCTGAGAAAAAGGTGCACTGCCACTCGCCGTGCTAAAGGATAAGGAGCACTCAGCAGCATTGCCTGTGGTGACGTCTGATGGGCTGACGTGAAGTGATGTGTAAATGACCACGTTTCAGCGGGCTTAGTCACAACAAACAGGTTTCATATTTGGCATACTACTTGACAAGAGTATTAAGTTTATGTATACAAGGTTTCAAAAACATTTAAAATTTCACTTAGTTTTTTATAAAACATATGCATCAGTCATAAGATTTGATTAGTGCAGTTAATTATTAAATTATTCGACCTAATTATTAACATAGAGCAGATATGAAGCTAACATAAATGATGTCAAAACATAGAAAATGTGTTCGGGGTCAATTTATTAATGCACTAAAAACAAAAGTGTATATTATAGTTATCCACATAAAATAAATTTGCTGTTTCATTGTTTACAACTTATGCAAATTATTTATGTATAAATACAAATGGTTGTGTGTTACTGTTATTAACGTTCACACGGTTGACAGCTGATGTTAAAATACTTTAAACCAAAACAGTTTGTAGGAGAAATGCCCTAGAAACAGCTATGATTCTCCCATTTTCTTGTGACTCATACAGTTTTCTTTTATTAGATAGAGTTGACAGTTTGAGTGAGAGTTACAATCCTCTGTCCTTCTCTGCCAGCTAAAAGTACCTGGCCATTCTCATTTATCTGCAATATCACCAACAGCATTTCCATCCAACGTAATCCATTAGTTAAATGCACACTGCTGATCGAGTGGATCGCAATGAATAAATTTAATCAGAGAATGAGACACGCAAAGTACTCTTTATGGCTACATAGCATGGTATAATTGCCACTCATACTGTCAATGTGGTGAATATTTATGCATTAGTCTTATATAAGTGTATGTAGACTAAACAGCATCATCACCTTCATCAGCCATGCGAGCAAAATTATGCTAAAAATCATAATAAAGAGAATCACAACAAAATTAGAATGTGAAGTCGACAGAACACAAGCTGGTTTCCGGACTGGAAGGGGAACAAGATATCACATTTTCAACCTGAAGATGTTAATTCAGAAATGCAGAGAATTCAAACCATGACCTTAGGATCTGTTTCATAGATTATTCAAAAGCTTTTGATAATGTTAGTCATCAACAACTCTGGAAAAACTTGATACGCATGGGATTTGACCAGAAAATTACATCACTTATCAGATTGGTTCCCAGTCGGCAAGGGAGTGAGACAGGGGTGCATTTTGTCCTCCCACCTATTCAGTCTATACACAGAGAATATCATGAGAGAAGTCGAGACTGACATGAGAAGCAAGTTTTTTAATAGACTAACAGTGAATGGACAGGAGATATATGAGTTGAGATATGCCGATGACACAGCATCAATACCCGATACAAAAGAAGGATTGGGTAATCTGATAACTACTGTTAAAGAGCACAGCGAGATGAAAGGATTGAAACTAAACGTAAAGAAGACTAAGATTATGAATGTGAAGGGATGTCGAGAACCATCAGAAGTCACAGTAGATGGCGAGGAAATAGAACGAGTGGAAAGTTTTGAATATCTGGGGTCACTGATAGAAGCGGATGGAGATGGGACGAAAGAGATCAAGCGGAGGTTGGCAATGGCGAATAAAAAGTTGACGGAGATGAAGAAGCCGTGGAAAGTAATGAACAAAGATATGAAACTTACGAATTATCTGAGTCTGCATATTTCCAACAGCTACGTGTGGATGCGAAACCTGGACTCTTAATAAGAACATTACTAAACGTATAAATGCATTTGAAAACAAGTGTTATAGAAAGATATTACGAGTTTCGTGGACTGAACGTAGAACTAACAAATCCATCGCAGATGAGCTTGGTGCTATACCCGGGACTTTACAGAAACTGAGTTATTTCGGCCATATGGCATCAGTCTCTAGAGAGACTAATAATGGAAGGAAAAGTGGAAGGCAGCAGAAGCAGAGGAAGACCTAGGAGACAATGGGGGAAGGACATAGAGGAATGGATGGGAGCAGACGTTTGGCGAGTGGGGAGACTGGCAAATGAAAGAGCTGTCTATAGACAATCCATCAAGGCTGCAACATCCGGAAATAAATAAGCAAACCCAAGACAAGATTAAGCAGACCCACCAACATCCCCTCACTCACACTAACACACTCGAAAACAGCATGCCCACATGCACATCCACAGATACTGGATGCACACACACACACAATGCACACATATGCTCACCCACACACTCCCACCCACACCCTCCCGCACACATGCATGCATACACACACACACACACACACAAACGCACACATACACACAGACACTACATGCATCGATGCACACACATATGCACACACACGGACACATACACACACACACACACACACACACACACACACACACACACACACACACACACACACACACACACACACTCTCGTACACACAGATTCGTGCATGCAAGCTCACACATATGCACACATACACACACACACACATCCTAGACCAAAATAGAAGTGAAACTTATTACTATCTAAGTTGCAGTGTTTTTGTGCAATATAGAGTTGTGTCCTTATCCTGCAATGTGACCTTTTTAATGGCAAACATTGTAATAGTTACTACCACCATCTAAACACACCACATCATCGTTATCTTGCTAGTTTCCCAATGTTTGACACTAAAAATACGTCAGCATAGCCTCTGACATCACAGCCGACAAAGAAATGGGACATGTCACCGGGATTATTCCACATAAATGAACATGTGACATGTATAGGTAGCATGCATATTACTTATGCCACGGTAAAATCAGTGGCCTATGCATGGAGACAACATCACTAGTCAAAGCACTTTATAACTGCACAACCAATGGTTGAACTCAGTATCCAACCTCGATCCAGCCCAAATATGCCTGGTTAAGATTTAGCACTATACCAAACAAAAATGTATTACATTAATACAATCTGTGAAAGTCAGAACCACTAATTTTGTACTCACGTTGTAAATATTAAGCGTTTTGAAAATGTGTATGGCTTTGTGTTATACGACAAAAATGAAGACTTACGCAATACCCTTTTATTATCATATTTTAATAATGGTACATCATAATCATGATCATTAGGAATCACAAACTGGTTACTGTTATTTCATTTTAAACAAATTAAATGACTTTTCAAGCAATGATGTTATAAGCTATAGATGCTAAGGCAAATTTTTCTCGAAACACAACATACATAAATTCAATTTAAAGAAAGGACAGATGATATATAAAAATATTATGGTAGGGAAATGAAGAGGTAAAATAGACAAATTATAAATCTAATTCTAATGTTATTTTTATAATAAACTGTTTCATGGTTTGTTTCTGATTTGCCCCATTCACGGCTTCAGGTAAACACCATTAGTACTACACAACATTGTCTTGTGATAATGACTGTGCAGCACACACACTTCCCGGAGCCATTTGAAAACAATAGTCTCATTACTAATTACGGCCTGAGATGACTGAACCATGCTGCTGCAATCCTCAATACAACTGAGCTACTGTCAGGTACACAGAAATCTGTGACAACATCTATAAGAATGTCTCCGCCACTAACAAAAAGACGACTGTGGAGGAAATGTGATAAGTCACATAGATTGTTGAGTGCAAATGAACAATAGAGAACGGGTGGCCGTAAAAGCAATGGATTCATGCAGAGGTAACAGCATTATGACTCTCAGCATGTATGTTGTTACCGGATTCAGTTCTGTTCATAATTGGAAGTATGAAGTTTCCGTTCCAAATCCTTGATTTCTCTTATGGAGCTTTCTGTGTCCTCGTGACACCCTCGTCAGCGTAGGACTGCTAACTCTCGGTCGTCATGTGACTTCGTTGGTGGTCGTCACATGACAGCAGTTCCAAGAAGATTACGGGAAGGTTGTACCTGGTGTCTCTGTTGATGGCTGGTTACCTCTCTCTGATCTCTATTGCTTCACTGATTTTCCTTCACCAGAAGTTGTTTTCTCTGGTGAGCACTGTTGCATCTTTGGCTGTGATGTTGGCCCTCATTCATTCTATATTTGCCTACTGCTGTGAGTGGGGCCCTGGTGTTACTATGTTCTTTAAGTCGGTCTCCCAGAGCTCTTCTGGTTTCACCTACGTAGGTCTGCTGACAGTCCAGACATGCTATTTCATATATCACTCCACACATGTTGTTCTTGGGGGTTTAGTTCTTGGGGGTTCACCACTATAGATCTTATCGTATTGTATGGTTTCTGGTATGTCCCCACTCCATGTTTCTGGTACGTCCCCACTCCATGTTTCTGGTATGTCCCCACTCCATGTTTCTGGTATGTCCCCACTCCATGTTTCTGGTATGTCCCCACTCCATGTTTCTGGTACGTCCCCACTCCATGTTTCTGGTACGTCCCCACTCCATGTTTCTGGTATGTCCCCACTCCATGTTTCTGGTACGTCCCCACTCCATGTTTCTGGTACGTCCCCACTCCATGTTTCTGGTATGTCCCCACTCCATGTTTCTGGTATGTCCCCACTCCATGTTTCTGGTATGTCCCCACTCCATGTTTCTGGTACGTCCCCACTCCATGTTTCTGGTACGTCCCCACTCCATGTTTCTGGTACGTCCCCACTCCATGTTTCTGGTACGTCCCCACTCCATGTTTCTGGTATGTCCCCACTCCATGTTTCTGGTACGTCCCCACTCCATGTTTCTGGTATGTCCCCACTCCATGTTTCTGGTATGTCCCCACTCCATGTTTCTGGTATGTCCCCACTCCATGTTTCTGGTATGTCCCCACTCCATGTTTCTGGTACGTCCCCACTCCATGTTTCTGGTACGTCCCCACTCCATGTTTCTGGTATGTCCCCACTCCATGTTTCTGGTATGTCCCCACTCCATGTTTCTGGTATGTCCCCACTCCATGTTTCTGGTATGTCCCCACTCCATGTTTCTGGTATGTCCCCACTCCATGTTTCTGGAAGATGATAGTCAGTTTCTCTGATAGGTTGCGCACGTACGATAAAGGATTGTTCGGTGTGTGGCTGGTCTGTTTTTCTGCACTTGGTGTCTTTCTCTTTTTCTTAGTGATGTTGAACATCCACTCTCTGTAGTTGTTGGCTTTGAGTGCTGCTCTGACATGTGCTGTTTCTGTGGCTTTATCTTCGTCTTTGGTTATGAGGTGGTCTGCTCTGTTCATCCGTGTTCTGACCACTGATGACTTGTGTTCGAGTTGATGATTGGAGCTAAAGTTCAAGTACTGGTCTGTATGTGTTGGTTTCCTGTAGACTGTGATCCGCGTGCTGCCGTCATCGTTCACATGTACACACGTGTCCAGGAATGGCAGTTGGCCTTCTCATTCCTATTTGGTGGTTAATTTGATGTTTGGGTCTATGCTGTTGAGATGTGCAGTGAAGCCTTCCACGTGGTATTCATGTATCTGGATGAAAGTGTCGTTGACATATCTGTACCAGACTGATGGGGGTTTAGGGGCGGTGGTAATGGCCTGTCTCTCAAAAGTTTCCATGTATAGACTGGGGAACCCATGGCAGCACTGCGCTTCTGTTGGTAAAACTGGCATTTGTACACAAAGTAGGTGGTGTTGAGGCAGAAAGTCAGCAGCTCAGTGATTTGGTTGATGTTGAGCGGGGTTACTCATTTTTTTCATGTGGTGTCTTCCTGTAGTTCCCTCT
Organism: Escarpia spicata; assembly: GCA_963995525.1. Classification (NCBI taxonomy): domain Eukaryota; kingdom Metazoa; phylum Annelida; class Polychaeta; order Sabellida; family Siboglinidae; genus Escarpia; species Escarpia spicata. The sequence goes on along the minus strand of OZ023214.1, from coordinate 12,075,310 downwards.
TTACGATTTGGATCGTGTCTGGTACTGGTATGCTGGTGAACAGAGCTGACACATTGTATGACACTAATTTCTGTCCAGGGGGAACTTCTAGGTCTTTGATCTTGTTTGCAAAGTCTCCGCTATTCTTGATGTGGTAAGGTGTCTTCCCAACTAGTGGTGTGAGGATGTTGACCAATGTCTTGACTGCATTGTAGGTTATGCTTCCTACACTGGATACTATCAAGTGGTGCGTCTGGCTTGTGTATCTTGGGGGTTCCATAGATCTTAGGTATTTCCTCTGATGTCGGGTATATTCGGTATTTCAGCTACGTGGGGATGGAGGTCTGTTGCCATGACCGTATAATATTGATCAGTTTCTTCTTGTATTCTGCTGTAGGATCTTTCTTTAGTTGTACATATGTGTTGGTGTCGCCAAGAAGGGCCAGCATCTTGGTGTTGTATTCACTGCTGTTGAGTATGGCCATTGCTCTGCCTTTATCTGCGGGTAGTTTGATGATGTCATTGTCTTTCTCCAACATTTGTAGTGCCAGTCGTTCTTCCCTCGAGATGTTATTTGGGGGGACTTTCGCCTTTTTTACGCATTTGACTACATCTCCCCCCAAGCTCTGAGCTTTAGCTGGTGTTAAGTTGCGGCATGCTAGCTTACAACAATTTCTTTGACGGGTATCATCTTAGGTGTGATGGCAAAGTTCAGTCTTTTCTGTAAAACTGTGGCTTCTGCTTCATTCAACTGTCTGATTTATTTATCACCTACCGTTCTGAGTTGATTTCGCTCTATTCGTTTATGATCCCCTTTTTTCCTGCTTTTTCCGTATCATGTTGGTAAATTTCTCCCATTGTTTACGTTTTATAATTTTGAATGTGTACGTATGCATGTGTTCTAGGTGTCTCTCGACCATTTCACGTTCTGTTGTCTCGGATATGGCGTGAAACAGATTGGTTGTTGTTGCCGCCAACTCTTCTTTCAGTTTATTGATAGTGAATCCGCACTGCGTCATTCTAATGTTCAGTTTCTTCCTCTCAGCTTTGCGTATGTCAATTTCACTGATGTAGTAAGCTTGAGGCTTTCTGGTGTAATGTGGGCTCAAATGCATTGAATGTTAAAGATACGATGGTTACTCCATCTGGTGATCTTCTTGGAACTAGTTTCTGCTGACTGGATCATTCTCAAGACTTCTCGTCCGTGTTGCCTCAAGATATCAAGGAGCCCGACTTAAAGAACATACCAGTAGTAACACCAGGGCCCCACTCACAGCAGTAGGCGAACATAGAGTGAATGAGGGCCACAACACCATGGCCAGACGCAACAGTGCTCGCCAGAGAAAACAACTTCAGGCAAAGAAAAATCAGTGAAGCAATACAAATCAGAGAGAGGCGACCTGCCATCAACAGATACACCAGATACAACCTTCCCGCGATTTTGGAACTGCTGTCATGTGATGACCACCAACGAGGTCACATGACAACCGAGAGTTTCCAGTCGAACACTGACAAGAGTGTCATGTGGGCACCGAAAGTTACATTTGAGAAATCAAGGATTCGGAAAGGTAACTTCATACTTCTAGTATTACAACTGTTCTTTCAGAGCGTCTATCAAAGAATTATCGCACTTAGAGCACAGTGTATAGCAGACGCTACCATGTAACAATGTAATGCTTTTTATTCATCTTCACTTTTATTCATAAATTACCTAAAAACATTATTCATGTCAGGTCATAGTATGGCCTAAAGATGTCTAGACAATCAGGTTTTGTGATAGAGCATTTACAGGTTTATGGAAAAATTACAAAGTTCATGTGAGCTAGACTAGGTTTGATGGAGAGTCATACAAACAAAATAGCTAATAAAATAAATAAAACAATTGGAACTTTTAATAAACAACACTTTTTACCACAAATCATATTATTGATTATGGTACATATCCCTCATTCTTCCTCACCATTATGGTATTGTGTTAGGAGGTCTCCAACAACATCAACATTTTTATTTGCCAAAAAAATTAAGAATAATTTCTTGGAGTAAATATAATGCACATACAGATTCTATGTTTAAGACTTCAATTCCAAAAAACTTGATGATATAAATGCAGCAACTTTTACAACACGTTTTATTATAAATTAGTCAATAACGATCTACCGGAATATTTCAGCCACATCTCTTACTTATGAATTTTGAAATCCCTCAACACAACACACGAGAAACAAATCACCTGTATAGTCATAGTGAATCATGAATTTGCCCAAAACTATATATGACACAACATAATATAAACAGTTAACAATACTCCAAGCATTATCATTGATAATATTTATACACACTATCTACTTGGTTTGACCATTTATATTAAAAACTATGTAATTATGAATTATAAATACCACTGCATTATCTCCAATTGTTACGTATGCAATACAAAATAGCATGAATTATATTATGTAATTATAAATTAAGTTTGTATTTCTGTATTTCCTTACTAATATTGAATTATGACTATTATTAGTACTATTGTAGTGGTACATGCGATATATAGTGAAATATACATTACTCTTATAGTAATGCTGTACTAATTTTACTAGGATTTTCTTCTTTTATATTAAGTTAAATAATTGTTGAAATTAATTGACAAGTGGCTCCTACGAGGGTGACTATATTTATAAAGTAGTCTTAGTAAGAGTCTTCCATTGCTTATTTGACATACTCTGTTATTTTCCTGTTTTCTGATGTGTGAAATACAGAAAGTGGATGCTTACAAAGGATTAAAATAATTAATCGAAATTGTGCAGTTGTACATCAAAGGAAGAATTAATGCGGATTTTTAGTTTGCATCTTTGATGACAAAATAACACTAATTCCACTACAAATGAGCAATTTAGTTACATATAAATAAAATAATAAAGTGTTGGAAGGAGGTGAACGCAAGTGTAACACAATCTTACAGAGGAATATCACGTTAGGGTGATAATATAAAGTGTTCAGAACTCAGAATCAATTTATTTGACCTGTAAATCTGATACAGATACAATGAATAACGTAAGTATTAGATAAGGTCGGGAGACTCCCATTAAGATATATTATATCACTAGCACAGGAGCCTCCCCATCAATATAAACAACAACAAAATTTACATGACACAAAGCAGAATAGCATACATACATAATACACTGTACAAGGACTTATCATACGTACTCATGTACGCATTGATGTACATATGGATACTTAGGTATACATTTTAATATGTATTGAGTTACAAATAAAGCAATTATGAATACGATAACTGGATTCATAAGTTAAAATAAAAAAGTTGTTCGTGTATATAGAAAAACCATATAGTGTCGTGGGTGTAAATCGTGTTGATGATAATACTTGGTGTATTGTTAACTGTCTCTACTACGTTGTGTCTAATGCATTTTTTGGCAAATTCATGTTTAACTCTGGACACGTACAGATTATTTCATTCACGTGTGTAGTGCTGATGAATGTCATAGATTTAATTGTTGGATTTTATAAATGTCATCCAACTTTAACTGAAGTCTTTTATATATATAGGACTTGTGTGAGCATTATATTTACTTAAGGATATTATTCGTATTGTTTTTTTCTGTAATTTGAAAATTCTATGTGCCTGATGAGCCCATAAAAGTAAGCCATAATTGTTGTAGTTCGTAACAGTCATTGCACTTGACTCAGACTCGGTATTTCAGAATTGTACTTGTTATGACATCTCAATGGGGCATGATTCATGGGGAGCACGGGCCCAGCAATGTCAGTACAGACTGTGTTGCTTGTGTCATTGCAGTGTGGTGTATGCAAAAGGAATACGTTGCACAGCCTCCCATGTATGCTTGATGCAAACAGTAGTCTGCACTCAATGTAAACATGTGCTACTACCAAGTGAATGGAAAGAAACTAAACCAACCAGGACAATTTATTAATCACTGGAAAGGATCTGTTTGCTGTCCTACCAGTAGTTTATGTGATATAATATAAGAAAATATTACAATCTCATAAATTACTGATTATCATGATGTATTTGTATGTTTTAGTGAGCTGGTCTTTAAACGTTAGGTTGTAAATAAAAAAACAGTTGCTACACTAACTCATTATTTTATAAATTTATTAATACTGTACTTATTTATACAAAAGAAGGAAATATTGGTTACTAGGTTACTAATTTTTAAGCAGAAAGACTGTCTAGGCCTCTATATGGAAATCATGGAAGTCTGACATATAGTTACTAATTAACGATATATAAAACTTTGCTGTTTTCTAGTTATCTATGCATACCCAAGCATGCACACAAGTATACGTAGACACATGCATTCATGCATGTAAATTACGTACTTGTGGTACATGTTTTGTGTTTCTAGACATGCACCAATACAGCAGCCATGTGATGCTTCTTGCACTAAATAGTCCCAGACGGCTAGACTAAGTGATCCTTTACCAGAAATAGGTTGACTTTCATGCGGTCAGTGCTTTTTATTTGCATTTCATTTACATTTCATTAATGTCGGACTAGTTTGAAGACATAAATACTTCCTTAAACAGAAGGCAGTCTGTCTGAGTGTGGATTACTCCAGTCATCGCTCACTCAATCACATTCCACATTCAATGCAAATAAAATCCATTGTGCCACTTTTAGAGTGCTAATTTCTCTCTTATTATTTAGGACCTCTACAGTATAATATTTCTTAATAAGACCTCATTTAAACAAACCGCTGTTGTCTGAACGAATATCACTGTATGTCTTAAAGTTACCGTATTTTTGTAGCTTTGATTCGTCAAAAAAAATTAGTGATCACAATTATAACCAAGTTTTCCAAAAACATAATTTTGTTATTGTAATTATTAATATTTAAAATATGTATTTTATAATCATGTAATTTGTTTAACTGAAATCATAACTGAATCCCTAACAGAAATGTATAGTAGGCATCCTTCTGTCTTAGTTTGTTTGTTACTGTGAATATTTTCTGTAACCTTATTTATTTTAAAACTAAATATATAACTATTTTAATATCTATATTTTGAAAGAATAATTATCGTATTGCAATAGAGAGAGGGAGAGGAAGCAGGTGGTGAAGATGGCACTGAGAAATCAGCAACAGACAGAGACGGAAAACAAAAAGTTGTGGACCACAGCGACAACAAGGTGATTAATAACATTGTGTCATGTGACATGGGTTACTTACGACGTAGGTTGTCTGAATGTCATCTCGCAACCTTTCATCCGCGGCCACCGCCCGCGGCCCATACCCCTTCCCCAAACTGTAGCTCTTCCTCTTGGAGGTAGAAATGTGGGTCTCTGAGACAGTCTGGCCCTGGATGTGTAAACTGTCCTCTGGTCCACTTGTTGTGTTACTGCAAACAGATACAGGGGCTCAATACATCTGCAGATGATGGAATGATGAAACGCAGGCCTAGACACTCAAGGCATTAATCGAATTCACTACAGTGATCCATAGCAGAAAAATAAATTTCATCAGCACAAAAACTGCAGCAGCTAAATTAAATAGGAGATTTAATCACAAAGTGTGCATTGATTCATTTTGGCAACATGAAAAAGTAGTGTTGATTCAATTTACACTATATCTCACTTTCCTCAACTCTTTTTGTCAGCTTTTTTCCACATATAATGCAATCTTAAATTATGATAAGACATCAAATAAGTCGAAAGAATAAAAGTATCTAATTCTGCTTTTATTGCTGAAGATTTAACAATTTCTTTGCTGATATAGGTAAATCAATGAATGATTCAATACCTCCTCCTACAGCCTCATTTCATGCACACCTAAAAGATATCTATCCTGTAAACTTCTTCTTGCAACCTACTGATGTAAATGAAATTAATAGTGCAAAAACTAAATTAACTGAAAGCTTTGATAGTTTATCTACAAAACTTGTACAGCTGACCATAGAGAAAATAGCAATCCCACTAGAGCACTTGTTACTAGTGTTGCTAATAATTAAAAAATCGCTAAAATAATTCCAATTTATAAATCAGGAAATATTAATGTGTTTAATAACTACAGACCAACATTTTCTAAAATAATGGAAACAATAGTATGTAATAGATTAGTAATATATTTAGAGAAATATTATATACTATGTAAACATCAATATGGATTTCGCTCGAAACATTCCACTATACACTCAATATTGCACTTACTTAAAGACAATGCACATACAAATGACAAAACCACCAAAGATATTACATTGGCTGTGTTTCTCGACTTATCTAAGGCGTTTGATACAATTAACCATGACATTTTGTTGTATAAATAAAATCATTATGGTATCAGAGGAATAAGTAATAGATGGTTTGACAATTACCTCTGTAATCGTAAACAATATATTGAAATAAACAATTGCCAATCTCCACTGATCAATATAACATACGGAGTACAGCACGGATCCATATTAGGACATGTGCTTTTTTAAATTTATATTAATGACATAGTGAAGTCTAGTTCTCTAAACTAGTTATCCTTTGTAGATGATACCACCGTTTACCAATCAGGATATGATACTGAACATTTAGTTATAAAAGTGAATCAAGAATTAAAGCAATTATACAACTGGTTGTGTGCTAACAAATTGTGTTTGATTGTCAAAACGACACATTTCTGTGTTTTTAGTCCTGTAAATACAAACTACATCATAAACAATAGCATTAAAATAAATAATGAAGTCATCAACCAGGTTGGCAAGTAGAAAAATGATGAATATGTTACATTCCTGGGATTGTATATAGATAAGCATCTAACATGGAAAGAACACATAAACATAATTAGTTCCAAAATATCTAGAGCCATTTTTGCAATAGAGTGAAATATTTCTTAGCACATAAATCATTAAAATCATTATATTACACTTTAATTCACAGTCATATAACATATGGTATACAAGCATGGGGCAATGGAAACACAAAGAAAATAGAAATTTTACAAAAACGTGCTTTAAGAATAATTAATAAAAAAGGATATAGGAGTCATACTGATCCTTTATTCAAGTACTAAAATTTCAGATGTATATAAACTACAGGTCTCACTATTTATATACGACTTTAAACATGATTTAATACCCAAGTCATTAAAAAAATTTGCAATCAAAACGATTCTAGACAAAAGTATAAGAAAAACCAGACAATGAAACCTTCTTGTTAAAGAGTCACCTAGAACACACTTTTCATCTAAGCTGCCTAAACATAATTTCACAAGAATCTGGAACAATATAGACGAAAAAATAAGAAACACTAAACGCAGGTTAAAGTTTAGACACATGTTGTGTGACTTCTACTTAAATACATATCTTTGTTAAGTGAAATGTTTAAATCCTAGATGTTCAGAATGTAATTAAACTGATTACCGTAATCACCCGCACAAACGCCCTTGCTCGTGTAAACGCCATGTATTTTTGTGAGTGTTATAGATGTACAGGAGTGGCAACAGCCCACTCGGTGCACACAGCAATCATCCATCGCTATGTAAATAGATGGTCTTACATTGAAACTGCTAATCAAATTTACTAATATGCTAATGAAACCACACAATGATTAGCAGTAATTGCTAACCATTTTTCCAGTACAAATTATTCCCTGCTGGCACACAGTAAGCATACACACGTGGCTCATGGGTCTACATGTAATGAAGTCTGATGATGGATATCGGGCACGACGCTGAATCTATCTTATGACGGTAATATCACAATATTGCAGCCCAAAATGATACCCTATTCTCTTGGTGCCACATTCCAAATGCCCCCCTTTCATAAACACCCCCATCTAAACGCCCAAATTCGCGTAAACGCCCACCCCTCTCTCCAGGATTTTCCCAATTTAAACGCCTTGGGCGTTTACGCGGACGATTACGATAAATTAAAATCTACCTTTGTTTGTAAGTCTATTACCGTTTTTTATACTACTTTTTAAGCCAAGTAAAAATGTTTGGATCGCGTCTCTCTATTCACTTACATATATTTCAATGGATCAAACTTCTCAGTTCGTTGTCATATATCACCAACAACAGCGTATACTACATGTTAAATACTCCGGTTTAATATTATACAGTACAGAGGTGGGCTGGTGATGAATTAGAGTGACTCGTTTAACATGATTTTGATGATTGTTGAGATTGTGATTTAGTAATCATAGAGTAATTATAATTTGTTTTAAATGGTGTCACTGGAAGACGGCTTTTAGTCAAGTGACATCCATACAATGTAACACATTTCCATTTGTAAGACATGTATGTAGTAACTGTATGTTACGTCGTTACATTGTAAAATAAAAGTTACTTATTATATTACTTAGTATTATTACTACTACTACACTTTTTTTAAAAAGGTTAGTTTAACTTAGAATAATAACAAATAAGAGGTTTAACAAATGTAACAAAACCTGATACATACAATATGATGGTGATACTGTTGACAACAAGAGAGACATGGTATGAGAGACACTTCACTGGGTACAACATGAGAGACATGGTATGAGAGACACTTCACTGGTACAACATGACTTACATAACAGTCTTAAACAACAATATTAACATGTCTGTCACATTATCACAGACACAAAATAACATTCACAAGTTACCAGTCGCTACATGAGCCATAATGTGTCACATGAGGGATCATTAGATATTCCAATCCCTATTATCAACATTTTAGTCATGATTTCCGACAGCCATGCCAAGTTGGCGTCTGAGAAATGTGATGACAGTAATGGGAGGGGCACCTTGTGGCAACCCGAGAGACACCACCGTCATCGTGACGCGCATAACGACCACTGGTGGGAGTTGATAGGACACCACCTAGTGGTGGTTCTGGCAGTCGCCACCGAGTAATTGCATCGAATAGAAGTATTTAGCAAGGAATCCATTGTCGTTCCGGCAACTAGTCTCCACTTGTTAATCAGCGTGATTCTCAACATCGCTTGTGCTGTCTGTGGCATTGCAAGCGTGTCGCTTCTCATGGAGGGAATGTACAACTGATGGAGAGGTTGCAGAAGTTGCAGAGTGGAGATAGTGAGGAGTACGGCATCGGGGAGGAGGATGGCGGGAACTGATGATAATAAGATGGTGACGAGGTAAGATACACTGACATCTCTAAGACATAACTTGCAGGTACAACGTCACAGTGGTCAGTAAAGTCTGCCGATGACGTCATAAAGAACACACTGTGGGGGCAGATATTATTGTTTTTTCTTTCTATGATGGTTTCTTCCTTGACTTAGCAGCTCTCCTTCTAGTCTATGAGTTTGTGCTAATTCTAGGCACCAAGGGAGATGTTGCCTTCCTCTCCGACTTATCATTTATTCCGCCCCTCTCAGGGCATCAAGGAAGGTGTTATCTACAGCTGTATTTGATGGTGGAATTGCCACAGCAGATTTTTTTGTGTTAGGCAATTTTTTTGACTATTGCAAACACCAGTCAATATTGTTTTATGGGATCAGGTAAAATGCAAAATATTAACTACTTGTTCCTTCAGCAGCAAGGAGTAAGTATGAGAACAGGAGCCTGGTACATATAGATGTTTAAAATACATGTCCAATTCAGTAATACCAATGCCAAGATCAATATGGCTGAAAAGGGGGATTACGGTCTGTGAGAGCTTAGTTATGTGTAAGTAGAAGATTAATGGGCACTTTGAGTTGGTTAATGATGGGTAGCAATCAGCATCTCCAGGCTAAGATTTGCAATTTGTAAATCAGTCTCTGTAAGCATCCATAATGCAACAGTTTTCGAGTGCAAATGTTCTGCCAAATGGCACGAGTTCTGGAGACAAGAAAGGTTTAGGGAAAACTAGCCTAGAAATGTGTTACATATGCATATTTTCATTTAAATTACATTTTGCATCTTCATTAGGTATTTAAAAATGTTGGTAAATATACAAAATTGTAATAATCTCTCCAGGCAGCCTTTTAAAGAAAACTGAATATTGTTTTAAAAATCTATAATCCAAACACTGCTTGGTCCTATGGCAAAGAGAATGGAGATCTTGCACTGTACAATTGATACATGTCCCAATAGTGATTCACATGTTAGTGTTCTAATTAAGTACACCCAATGCCCAGATGGTGGAAGACCCATAGTGGGAGCCTTCTGTGCCATCTTGCAGCAGGGACAGTCATGTAGTGTCTAGTGGGCTGTTGCCAGATCACCTACTGGACCAGTGGGACTACTCAACATAACTCATATCACACATATACTGACAGGCAAACAAACAAATGAACAAACGAACAGATTAATGGATGAGTAGACAGACATATACTATAGACAGACTGATAAAAAAGCAAATGAACAAACATTAATGGATGGAACAGACAGGCAGATTGGTGTACACTCAAATGCATGGATAATTGGGCAAACACACAAACAAATATACATGCATATAGACAGACAGCAAGATAGACATACAAACAAAAAGAGATACACATACATACAGGCAGACAGATATATAGACAGACAGGCAGAAACAGAAATAAAGATGGGCAGACAGACAGACACAAAGTCATAAAAATTTACAGCAAGATTGAAAGACAGACATAACAATAAACATACAGAGAGACGACATATAAGGAAAGACAGGACAAGCAGACAGAAAGACAGACAGAGAAAAAGGTATACAGACAGTAGACACACACATGGGCATGCAAACACACAGTAATAAACTCAGATTGACTGCAGCGATGCCATCTGTGAGACTTGTCAGATGCCCAGTACGGCTCATTCGGGAATACAAGTGGCATTAGTTGGCTGAATATGTGGCCACAACTCAGCTGGACATATGAATGTCATCCATGCTGACTGTATCATCCAATGTCATCCATGCTGACTGTATCATCCAATGTCATCCATGCTGACTGTATCATCCAATGTCATCCATGCTGCATCACTGACTGTATTATCCATTTTCATAATGCATTTTACAATGCAACATTTATTGTCAGTCCATTCAGCTGTATAAATGAGCACATGGCTACAGACAGTGGTGGAAAGATATGAGCAAATAGTCTTTGTGCAGTAATTGCAACATAATAGCTGAATACTCCCCTGATTAGGATGGTGTTTGAATGAACAAGTCTGCCAGGGGTGAAGTGTAAAGCCCATTGAGCAGTCCCAAGGACTAGACACAGCACTGTACTGTAACTTTCCTTTCTAATGTCGCCATATATCGCTGGTGGCAGGCTCTAACATTGGTACAATTGAAAATGCTACAAGCTACATAAATTACATTGGTCTAACTAATACAATTACTGTTTCTGTAGTGAGTGAATAGTCCGAACAATAGCTTGAAGTTGTAAATAGTTGATCTAGTAGAAGCCGATATATTTTGTTAAAAAGTTAATTTGACTGCTGGATCAGCTACAATCTACTCAGTGCCTCTCACATGCCCAACCGGGAAGCAACTCCAGCCACAGGGAGAAAGATCCAGGTAGAAGAATCAGTAGTATTCAGTGTTTGAAAAATGAGTTGACCGAAATCTTTTCGAAATGGCGATATGTGGACTGGAACCTTGTCATCTCAACTGGATCCTCATCATCAGCAATACTTCCTCATCAACATCTCATGTTTCTAAATTACCCAGAATCTCGGCCAGATGTATCATTAATTACACAGCCACAGGAGTGGGTGCCAATAAGATATTATGAATGCCTGCCATTTGTCAGAGTAATGCTAGGGCACGACCAATCACCCGGGAGGAAAACAAGATTAGTTAGCGGACACATTGTCATATGTGAATGCATGACAGAATAAGAGTCTCATAAAGCACATCGTCTGAGTGCTTTCTAAAAAGTGACGGTTCTAAAAAGTGCTCTCAAGCTGTGACAGCTGAAGTGATGACAGCCCGCGTAATGAATTTACTTCCAACTTAATGTTAACATACGTGTGCAGATTGGACTGTCTAGCTGCGTCGTTCGTGTAAATCAAGTTTGTGTGTGCAGTATCTGTCTGGTAAAGATTTATTATAATTGTAATGTATCATACTCTTTTGTGTTTACAGATTTATTGATTTAATCGGACATTCTATTTTATACTGTTCATTTATTACAAAGCCTGCTATCAGAACTCATGATGTAAGGAACATGTTAACTATAGCGAGTACCCACTGTATGCGTAATTCCATGATATATTTAAAATTTGTTTTAATTCTAGCTGTTTTCTTTCAAACCCGTGTGCCAATGTATGACATGTATAAAAGAAATGGCTGTATGTTTAATGGTTTTTAAACAAATAGTTGAATATATGTCAAGTGCTGTTCGTGTTGTCCAGTCATTTAGAAAGCTAGGCCATAATAACTATGCAAAGGTGTATCTATTACAACTACTGCATACATAACTGTTACATAAAATTACTAAAGTATTACATAATCTTAATTAATTAGATTCAGTCCCACCAAGGTACAACATAATCATAATTAAATTCAGTCTCAGACGTAATTTGCGCAAATGCAGTCATTCGATGAAACATCACGGTACACTTCAAGGAACCTGTCCAACACATCATGCTCACATTCAACAATGGCTAATATTGATAGTGGTACAACAAATAGAAGTGAATAGTGACATTGTAAATAGCAGCCGAGTGAATAGTGGAAATTGGAAAGAGGGAACAAATGGACTGCAACATTGAAAATATGGGCCATTGAATAGCAGCATTGAATACAGGCGCCAAGTTAACAGTGGCATTGGTTTAAGTTGGAACCAAGTGAATGATATCGTAAATGGGTTCCAACTGTATAGGGCCATTTTAGGTAGAGGTCAAATTATCAGTGTCACTGATTGACGTACTTGCATTTAGTATTAGATAATCGTGACGGCAGGCATACATTCATTGAGTTGAGGCATTCAGACAATTTGCCTGATGCTGTAATGACAGTAATATAATGAAAACAAATTGTACGTTATTAGTGAACTGTTCTTTAAACAATAACCGTGCTCCACTCAGCTCCACTAAATGTTTGTCAATTTTATTAGACCAACACATCACGCTCACATTCAACAATGGCTCTTATTAATTGCAAATATTTACTTGAAAATAATATTTGTTATAATAAGTCAATAAAGATGCTGTACGAGTCAGCATTTGTGTAATATGATTTATCATGCTGAACACGCAGGGATGAATGACATTTCTGACAGCAGCTTATGTTATATGCTCCAAGGATTACAATCACTGAAAGATGCTCACCAAAATATTGGATTCTCATTCGAAATTGGAATGCTAAAATAAAAATGAATATGTCATTTACCTATGCGTTCCATAGTCAAGAAACATTTATTGTTAGTGTATATCTCATATAGTTACTCATTCTGACAAAGGACAGTCAATTATTTCAATATATCTGCTGACTGCGTGACTTCCAGCAGTGACAAATGTATCATAAGTGAACTGGCAGATACTGGCTAACTGCTGGCAAACCCACAGATTAAGTATAAGCCAATGACAGTCTTTTCCGCAGCATGTTGCTTTGGAGTCAATATTCCTAAATCACATTAACTGCTAATTGTCATTAATTAATTAAGGTGGCGACATTACTACTGAAGCAATCAATCAATAACTGCTAGTTTACTACAGCATCTATCCATCAATAACTGTCAGTTGTAATGTATCATACTCTTTTGTGTTTACAGATTTATTGATTGATTGATTTAATCGGCGATTCTATTTTATACTGTTCATTTATTACAAAGCCTGCTATCAGAACTCATGATGTAAGGAATATCTGACTGAGAGAAACAAGTTTGAAATACTGGCCTGCACTGCTTAAATACCTACTCTACCCACGGATATAAGGAACAGTTTGAAATACTGGCCTGCACTGCTTAAATACCTACTCTACCCACGGATATAAGGAATAGTTTGAAATACTGGCCTGCACTGCTTAAATACCTACTCTACCCATGGATATAAGGAACAGTTTGAGCATGTCACAACATGTTAACTATAGCGAGTACCCACTGTATGCGTAATTCCATGATATATTTAAAATCTGTTTTAATTCTAGCTGTTTTCTTTCAAACCCGTGTGCCAATGTATGACGTGTATAAAAGAAATGGCTGTATGTTTAATGGTTTTTAAACAAATAGTTGAATATATGTCAAGTGCTGTTCGTGTTGTCCAGTCATTTAGAAAGCTAGGCCATAATAACTATGCAAAGGTGTATCTATTACAACTACTGCGTACATAACTGTTACATAAAATTACTAAATTATTACATAATCTTAATTAATTAGATTCAGTCCCACCAAGGTACAACATAACCATAATTAAATTCAGTCTCAGACGTAATTTGTGCAAATGCAGTCATTCGATGAAACATCATGATACACTTCAAGGAACCTGTCCAACACATCATGCTCACATTCAACAATGGCTAATATTGATAGTGGTACAACAAATAGAAGTGAATAGTGACATTGTAAATAGCAGCCGAGTGAATAGTGGAAATTGGAAAGAGGGAACAAATGGACTGCAACATTGAAAATATGGGCCATTGAATAGCAGCATTAAATACAGGCGCCAAGTTAACAGTGGCATTGGTTTAAGTTGGAACCAAGTGAATGATATCGTAAATGGGTTCCAACTGTATAGGGCCATTTTAGGTAGAGGTCAAATGATCAGTGTCACCGATTGACGTATTTGCATTTAGTATTAGATAATCGTGATGGCAGGCATACATTCATCGAGTTGAGGCATTCAGACAATTTGCCTGATGCTGTAATGAGAGTAGTATAATGAAAACAAATTGTACGTTATTAGTGAACTGTTCTTTAAACAATAACCTTGCTCCACTCAACTCCACTAAATGTTTGTCAATTTTATTAGACCAACACATCATGCTCACATTCAACAATGGCTCTTATTAATTGCAAATATTTACTTGAAAATAATATTTTTTATATTAAGTCAATAAAGATGCTGTATGAGTCAGCATTTGTGTGATATGATTTACCGTGCTGAACACGTAGGGATGAATGACATTTCTGACAGCAGCTTATGTTATATGCTCCAAGGATTACAATCACTGAAAGATGCTCACCAAAATATTGGATTCTCATTCGAAATTGGAATGCTAAAATAAAAATGAATATGTCATTTACCTATGCGTTCCTTAGTCAAGAAACATTTATTGTTAGTGTATATCTCATATAGTTACTCATTCTGACAAAGGACAGTCAATTATTTCAATATATCTGCTGACTGCGTGACTTCCAGCAGTGACAAATGTATCATAAGTGAACTGGCAGATACTGGCTAACTGCAGGCAAACCCACAGATTAAGTATAAGCCAATGACAGTCTTTTCCGCAGCATGTTGCTTTGGAGTCAATATTCCTAAATCACATTAACTGCTAATTGTCATGAATTAATTAAGGTGACGACATTACTACTGAGGCAATCAATCAATAACTGCTAGTTTACTACAGCATCTATCCATCAATAACTGTCAGTTGTATCAATCATAGCAGCATAACTTACTATCGTCTTGTTGACAACATTGTGTGTGGGATGCAGTGGATATCTCTGTCGAGTCTCATTCTGATAGAGCCAGAGACGGTCTCAGGTAAACTACACAACCACCCCTTGTACAATCTTATTCTCTATCTGAGCAAGCACTAGGTACAATGGGCATATTTTCTATTGAAATATGTTATTGAAAAACACAGAAACAGCTCAACTACCAGCTGTCAAAAGCTGACAGCCATTTTTTTATCATGATGGATATTATTCGAATATTTAGCATTATCTATTTTACCAAATTATAAGGATTTTTTATACATTTATTTATTTATATATGTCATGTGTGTATTGTTATTGTACTCTATTAAGTTTTCTGTACAGTGCGCGGATTTACCAAGTGGGAATTAATGCTACACAAAATGCATTATTAAAATTTAATATTATTATCTTTCATAAACTGACATTCATTATAACATGACGGCCATCATAAAGGGACATCTGTCATTAGCTTACAGATATCCTACCTGCAACTCCCCTTTTGGCAACCCTAATGCTGGACCCTTGTCTATGCAACCTATGATCCTTGAGCAATATTCAATCAAGCATTCTGGTGAGAATTGCTACTTCAAATGATTGACATTCTAAATGATTGTTTGTTAATATAACAACCTACTCAAATGTATAACATTCTGTCGCTTTTTCTCTCTTCAGAGATTCATGGCTGCCCGATGACACTTTCGCACTGCCCACTGATGCTTTTGCACTGCCCGATGATGCCCAATCACTGCCGGGCGAGCTGCTACAGCTGTTGAATCTACTGAACGCAGTGCATGGGCACACATCGCAGCAGTTGGATGCGCCTGGCAATGGCAGTATGTCTAACATCACTCTGTCGAGTTTGTCAGACCTACTAGCAAACATCACTGTACCATACATTATGGACCAGCAGCTGCAGCAGACACTTAACTTCCAGTACTACGCATGGGGCATCACAGGTAACATCATTGCTGCCCTCGGGGTTTTTGGTAACCTCCTCTCTATCATCGTTCTCGCGAACCCTCGCATGACCTCGTCGACTTCATACTACTTGATCACTCTGAGTATATTTGACTCGATCGTATTGATATCACTGGTGCTCTTCATGGCACTGCCGATTATATACTTTGCAACGGGGCAGCTGGAGGGGTACTACAGGATCTATCCATACTTCCATCCATACGCCTACCCCACGGCCCTTATCGCACAGACATGCTCCATCTACCTGACAGTTGGCTTCACGGTCGAGCGCTTCATTGCGGTGTGCCATCCACTGCGTGCGACGGAGATGTGCAACACGAGCCGCGCGAAGAAGTCAATCCTCGCGATATTCATCAGCTCGATCATCTACAACATCCCACGCATGTTGGAGTATCGCGTTGTCGAGACCCGCAACATTGTCACGAACATGACGGAGGCGATGTACGTGCACACGGCACTCGGGGCGGACCCATTGTTCCGCCATGTCTACTTCATCTACATGCACATGTGCGTGATGCTTGTCATCCCGTTCCTGCTTCTCGCGGTACTCAACCTGCAGCTGTGTCGTGCCGTCAAACGCTCGCAGAACATCGCCGGCAAGGTGACCAACAGCCAGCGGCGCGAGAACAACCTCACGATGATGGTCATCTCCGTCGTCGCCGTCTTTCTCGTCTGTCAGGTGCCGTCCATCATCGACAACATTTTCATGGCGACGCTGTCGTCAAGCATGCTTAACACTCCGCCGTTCGTCAAACTCACGTGCATCAGCAGCCTCATGGTGATAACCAACAGTGCTGTCAACTTCGTGCTCTACTGCGTCTTCGGACATAAGTTCCGCGGCGTCTTCGTGCACATATTCTGTCGTCGCACACAGCAGAACCTGTACTACAACCAGTCGATCTTCCACAGCAAGGTGGAGGGGGACAGTCGTCGATGCCACAGCAATTTCCGACAAACCTCCGCCTCGAGGCTGCTACAACAGCCTAACAACCGAAAGTCATGGCATGGACTGAGGAAGACAAACAACCGGAATAATGGCGCCACTTGCAGCGTCGCCAACTATGGAATTGTGGACAGTGAGACGCAATTGTGAACGGTCGACGGAACCAAATAGTAGCCGTGTGAAGAGCCAAATTAATAATAGTGGTATAACAAATAGGAGTGAATAGGGACATTGTAAATAGGAGCCAAGTGAATAGTGGAAATTAGAAAGAGGGAACAAATGGACTGCAACATTGAAAATATGGGCCATTGAATAGCGGCATTGAATACAGGTGCAAAGTTAACAGTGGCATTGGTTTAAGATGGAACCAAGTGAATGATATTGTAAATGGGTTCCAACTGAATAGGACCATTTTAGGTAGAGGTCAAATGATCAGTGTCACTGATTGACATACTAGCATTTAGTAATAGATAATCTTGAGTTGAGGCATTCAGAAAATGTGTCTGATGCTGTAATGAGAGTAGTATAATGATAACATATTGTACGTTATTAGTGAACTGTTCTCTAAACAATAACCGTGCTCCACTCAACTCCACTCAATTTTCGTCAATTTTATTAGACCGACACATGTTCATTTTACCCATCAAAATTACTATTTGCTGTACTTACTCGCAGTGAAAGAATTCGCAAAAATTTTGAAATCAACTGAGATCATAAAACTATCATGTGCTTAGAACAGCCTTGTGTGCAACAAATAGAGATTTTAGTGTAATAACAGAAAATAATTTATTACTAAGAGCTGGATATTTCATTTTTTTTAAACAGGAAAACTTGTTTGAGGGAAAAAGCAGTTTTTCCCAGCTGAAAGGTGTAATGTTAACAACTTGACACCTGCCTCCAAACATACCCATCCATCAATATTATATACGGATTACATCACATGAATGCATCCTAAACATGCATGCACGTATCCACAGAAGATTTCTGCATTCCCACATCTTCTGAAAGATCATATCGTCGACACATCATTGAAAAATGTCTTCTTGCTATATCCAAAATGAATTTGTTCAATAAACTGATTCTGTTGATGGCCTTGTTCAGTCCAGCTGCCTGACAATTATCTGTAGTTACAATCATACAATACAATTGTAATATCCACAAGTGGTTCATCTGTCTTTGAGAAGTTGGTCACATCACTTTGCAACAGGCGACCTGCATAACGCTTCTAGTTCGGTAATAGCTTCAAACATTGTAATTATAACAGTAATTAAAATGTATATTGATAACGGACTTCATTTGTGGAAAAAGTATACATCCACGATTGCTGTTACATTTGTAACTTTGTAAGTTGTAAACGAACCGCACCAACAATTAGAGAGCTTATCTTTCTGAATCAAAACTTGTCAATAGTTGTCATGACCACAATGTGGAAGACGTACATACAACATGATGACATAAAACCACTGACAAGACTGCTGGAAAACAAGAGACAACAGTAATACCTCCTGGTCTGCCAATGTCACCCGACACAACTCCACCTCGAAAACTTTCATGCAAGGCACTCTAGGCGACAAATTGGCGACACAAAAAAACAAAACTGGAAGAATAACATCATGGAATGGGCCAGGTTACCCCCACCGACCCTGCTGCACACCCTCAGAAGCCAGACCAGACTGACACAGACTAACAGTGGACATGGCACTCTTCTGCTGAGCTACAATGACCATGGTCAAGAGATCTGAGAGAAACGTGTTGGGACAGCATACCTTGAATTCACTTGTCTCGCCTTAAGCTTGGTCATTGAGGCTTGAGCTTTTGTTTGCTTGCACGGAAGACGATATCTATTTTTTTTCTTCGTCGGCATTTGACCTCTCTCAGACTTTCTGCTTCCTGTTGACCTTTGACATGACGACGACCTTTCACCTTCACTCTCATCAGTCTCATCTATATCTGCAAATTAGAAACTGACAATATAGATCCTGTTTGTTTAAAATGCACAGATGTAACAAGCAGACCTGGGGCTGAGTATATTTTCATGAGTACAAGTACGAGTACGAGTACTTTGATGATGGATAAGTACGAGTATGAGTACGAGTATATTGCTAAAAGCTGAGTACGAGTACAAGTACGAGTACATTTTCATGAGTACAAGTAAAAGTACGAGTACATTTTTAAAATATAAATATTAAATAATACGTATTTTAAAATTATTAATTCATCTAATTTATATAACTCAGCACAAGTGAATATGCAATGGGAGTTGATCATTTTTTATGAGGAAAACTAAAAAAACCTCTATTTCATCAACAACGAAATTCACTTCATTGGCATTCATTTCAGTGGCCTTGTATGATCTTATCATATATTTGCCATTGCACTGAATAAACATGAGTTGCTCACAGGTTGAGTCTTTCAGGCTGCACCGTTCAGGGCAGAATACTTCCTTGGCTATATTAAATACCCTTTCAACTGATGAGGGTGGAATGCTGAGATGGTGAGGGACCAACTGAGCCAGAGTTGGAAAACTCAGAACTGCAATGGGTCACTGTGACGATCTGTACATGGCTGCCTGAGGTATTCTTTCACCTCTACAATCAACAATCTGCTGATATTATAAGTTTGCAATTTTTATTTTTTGATCGTAGACTACTAGTTGTTGAGAGGATTAGCACATGTCCACATAATAGGCTCAGCATCCCCTTTGGACTTTTTAGCCAGGCTGCTGGCTTGGGATTATACTAGTGTAGGAGGCAGTCTAACTTGAGCCAACTTACTTCTACAGAGGAAGACTGGCAGTTCTTGTTCTTAGCAGTTAGTACTGTCAGCCACTGTCCAGTGGCATGGTCTCCAGACTACATCAAAGGCATTTCCTGTCTAACTGGTGGGTTAACTGCTAATTGGCTCTTTATGGACATCCTGGTGGCTTAATTTAACAAACAGGTTTATGGCCTGAACTGATAGCCTACAATTATTGTTTGCTTAACAGGGTGTTTCTGACTGGGAAAAGATGCTGCCTGTTGCCATGTTTGGGTATCATAGTCATGGTTATTAGAGAATGAGGATGTACTATGTGTAGGGATGGTAAGGTGGTATTCGATCAGAAATAACAAAGTTTAAAAAAATAGTTGAACATTTAAATATTTCAGGAAAGTTTCATTTTATAACCAAATATATTTATTTTCCACAGTACATATTGAGAAAGTACTCAGATGTACTCGTAAAATCTGAGTACAATGAGTATGAGTACGAGTCCATGACCCACAAGTTTTATGAGTACGAGTACGAGTACTTCAAAAATGTACTCGAGTACACGAGTACCGAGTACTTCGACCCCAGGTCTGTAACAAGTAACAAACAAGGTTTGTCTTTTAAATAAGAATTCTCATCAGCTATAACCGATATACATGTTATATTTTAATCTGCTGATATATAGTAAACCGTCAACAATAAAATGAACAATTATGATTGGCATTTATTGCTAAGCAACACTGTTAATTTGGTTGTGGATGCCTGCAGTTTTCTAAGGTTTGACTATTGGTTAAATGATACTGAATAAACAGTTTTTCAAACTTCGAGAAAACATTCGTCTTAATGGGGAATGTTAGTAAAACAAACATTTTAAAACTTAAGAACATAAAATACTCGTTTCTTATATCTCCTGTTTAATTTGCTGATTACTTTATTTTTGTTTTGTACCGACTTTCTTGATGATTTATATTGTTTAATAAAAACAAAAAAATTTAGTTTTCATATAAAAGGTGTATAACTGGTACCCATAATTAACACTGAATAAAGACCATTATTATTATTTATTATTTTGTGGTTATGTAATTATTAGTTTTGTTGATAAAAGGTGGCTCCATGTCATAATAATAATTACTATTATTATTTCATAAAGCCACACATCCATGCATGCTCACAGCACTGTATATAAAACTAATACATAAAAAGTGCAAATAAAACAAATCAGTGTCACTCTTTGTCTTGATGGGAATCTCCTTGACCTTTATAGTTATATTGCTTCAAGTTGTACAGTAACTACATCGTCTGTCTGTGTGTCTTACCCCTCCTTGCCCTGTGTTGTGTCAACCTGAGGCTATCAGAGGAGCACTCTGGTTGCAATGTCACTCTTGTGTCACCAGAAACCTGCAACACAACCAACAAAACACATCAACACATTGTCTTGGAGGACGCCTTACACTTCTTTTCCCTTTTTGTTATTTATTTATTTTATTAACTTTTTGTATGCACAGTGATTAGCCACTGAAATTACAGATGCCACATCAAAGAGCTTTTTATTGTTATTATTAAATTCCCTTGTGGCTATTGACATACGTATACAGCAGCCAACTTACATTTACGAAACATTTGGAAAAGATTATTTTTAAACATGAAAACCATCGTCTTGAGCGAGCAGCACTATTCTAACACACAGCACATATTCTGCACAATGTATAGACATTACGAATCATTTGTACTTCATCCCACTTGCTGTCTTTGTCGACCTACTCACAGACAATCAACTTCCAAGCTGTAGACCATGTGAAACCGTGACCACAAACACTCACTAATTCTAGGAACCAGGCCAACGTGGAAGAGTCATGATTCAATATGCAACAGTCCAACTGGCCAGCTAAGTGCCCTCATCAGGGCCAATGTTCTGGATTCTTGAAATATCATTGGTTAATGGATGGTCCCTTAAGTTTTACAAAGTAAAAAAAAACAAATATTGTTTTTATGTTGGTCCAAACCACTACCGAGTCCCACCAACGTGTGGTGACATCCAAAACTACAGCAGATTCAACTGATCAATGATACATAGTTGCCAACACGTTACCCACTGCACTGCCTGATATACACAATAGCATCAATGTGCAATAATACACATTCCTCTAAATGGATAGTGTCACTCTAGCAAATTATTTTCACAGCGATATGTGGGGACGACCAAGCAGCCATCAACCGATATGTAATGCCATATATTTGTGAGACTTTTGCAATCACCCCTAAGACCAGAGCTAGAAAGAGGGAGAGAGAAGGCGTAAGAGAGTTGAACAGGTCGTTGAGTGGAGGAAGTCTACGTACCTGGAATGGCAGTTGCTTCAACTGTTCCTCCAGCTTTGCCAGTCGTGCTTCCTGGCTAACAGAGAACTGTGCTTCTTCCTAAAACACAAAGACACAACAAATAAGAACTTACAACAATTTATATCAAAAATTAAACAACAATAGGTGACACAAAAACAGTACTGCATTTCTGACATAGATTTATATACAGAGAAGTTTCCAGTCCGGACAACTGTTCAAAGTTCTTTATATTTCTCCCTCCCTCAAAAGACATGAGAGACGGAGAACATATGCCCAGTTCAGTCCATATTAATTTGATATTATGCACCATGTGTCCACGCCACAGTCAGGGAATGAGTGTACAACTCCATCCTGATATTTACACCTGCATGACCAATTAACGCTCACTGCAACACCGGGAAAGCACCCCTGATTCGGGGCTCTGCAGTCATGAGAAATTCATGCTACAAAGTTATACACCATCGCATCGCATGATTCAGTTCACACACATAAGTTACATTCTTACCCTGTGCTGTGCCACTGCGACATTGGTGTCAGACGTGGGATCTCACTTACTGGTGTCAGAGGTGGGATCCAACATCTGACTCATCGTCGAAGCGGTGTCGGTTCACGTCATGATTGAACTCATACTAGGTAACAGGGTAACAATGAATAAGATGTTCTACCTTAGCAACATCTGCCAACTTCGCAGTTGCATCCCGACTGGCAGCCATGTTTGTGTCTTGCTCACTGCTGTCACCAGGGATGCTGCTCACTTCGGTGGATGTGACACCACGCTGTTTGTACAGCTGAAGAGCAGCATCAATCTTTGGCGTGTCCACCACAACAGGGTTGACATCCTGTGAATCCAATTACAGCAATTTTAGAAATGTATTACAATTATTCAAAGCTCAGACTTGTTCTGCCAAGCATCATGGCGACCGCTCTGAGACACATTCAAGAATGACACAATTACCATGCTGAGGTTTCTTAATAAAACTTTTAATAAAATTTACAGTTAGGTGCTTGTTTCTAGAGCTTAGCAAACTGGGGAAGTTAGTAATTATTGTTGACACATGACGGTATCAAGTTTACATTATCCCACACAAGGAGAGTTACATCTCCCACAAGATAAGCTGGATGCTAGTTCTAGTTGTCAAATTTATATTATGGTTTGTATAAAAAAACTGGCATAGTATTAATACTTATTAAATCAAACATAACATGTGCCTCACAGCACAACCATATGAACATGTGACAGGTACCGTTTTATTAATATTCTTATGAGCTCATAAGCCAGATGTCGCTCTTTAAAATTGATTTCGTTCCATAACAATAATCTTGTATACTGAAAACTGTCAATTTCATAATGTGTCACAGAGACACTTGCCAGAATGTCACAGAAATAATGTCATCTATGATACAATAGCAGCTTTTGAAAGAGCTCCTTAATTTAACAAATTCTCCTTAATGATGGACTTTCCTCACGAGCTCATTATCGGTTCCCTGAATAGTCCAGTGGCTAAGGGGCATGATTGTGTACTTTTTGACAAAAGCATGAAAATTGGCACACATTTAGATTATAATATATAGAATCATTTCAAGCTAGGTACCCATTGCTATCGACATGGTACATAGCCGCCATCTTGATTTTAAAACTAGCCACCACGGAAATCCATTATCCAGATATCTCAGCTTCTATGCAACATACAAACATGTTCTTTGCGTCTAAACCAACATTTTCAGGGTCAAAGAATCCATTTCTGCCATATGCTATATCCTCAGATGACGGCCATATTGAAATTCAAAATGGCTGCCCTGCGTACGCATTTTACAAAAATGATTTTAGCGGCTCTTGAGGTTGAGGAATCCAGGTGATTTATATATGAATATGTATATATGGGGTGCAGTGGCTGAGTGGTTAGAGTCCATGACTGTTGACAGGAGGGACCGGGGTTCGAATGCTGGTGTCGGCCGGGCAGTGGTTCAATACTGGACCACTGTGTCGAAACTTGGGCAATTTTGTTCACTCTATGTCTCCCCCCTTCCAGTCCGCACTGGCCAGCATAGAAGGGTAGGCCAACAAAACCAGCATACAAAGTACAGTGACGCCAAGGCCCCCATTCCCCAGGAACATCGAAAGAGTCTATGACCAAGGAGGCGGTTCGGGTCAACTAGGGCTACATGCAGGAGGTGCTAAGTATCTCCGAGTCAAGAAGAACCGCCAAGAGAAAGTGAGTAAACTGAACATAGCAACATATAACGTAAGACCACTACTAAGAAACACCTTGGTAGAATGGGCAACATCAAGAAAGTACAAAATCATGAATACCATGTTCCTGAAGAAAGCAGGGAGGAGATGGACATGGAAAAGCCCACATGGAGAAACGAAGAGCGAAATTGACTACATCCTGACAAACATGCCAGACTTGGTCACTGACGTAACTGTCATCAACCAAGTCAACATCGAAAGTGACCACAGAATGATAATGAGCAACATCAAACTGGACATCAAGACGGAAAGGAAGAAGTTGATAAACAAAAGTCCACCAAGTGTAGATACCACACAAATAGGAACAAAAAAGATCGAATTCCAACTTCAACTGCAAAATCGAGAGAACTAGACGACATTGACACCATGAGTGAAAACATCACTGAGATAAATAAATAAATAAAAGTACTTATATAGCGCCCAATCAATTAAAATTGCCCTCGGGCGCTTTACATATATGCACACGTATATAATAGTATATTACATAAAAAGAAATGCTAATTAAGAAATAAATATATAAAAAATATAACATTAACTTAAATATAGTTACTAAAAAAGAGAGATCATTAAAAAAGCGTTTACATAAATTAAGACATTTTTATAAAAACTACTAGAAATACATTCATTTATACAAGAAGAATAATCATAAATATGTTAAGAAACTAATAAAACAAAAAATACATTTATCAATAGAAAGCACATAAAATGTCCTAGTCGGTGAATTATAAAAACGCTTGTTTAAATAGGTGAGTCTTCAAAAGTATTTTAAACACTTGTAATGATGTTGCTGTCCTGAGCGTAGGAGGCAAATTGTTCCATAGAACCGCCGAGCAAACCGCGAAACGGTGATCACCATGAGTAACAGTTTGTGAGGCCGGTACGAACAAAAGGCGAGGCTGTGAGGTAGATCGTAGAGTTCTGTTGATGAGACGGTAGCCAATTAACTCACTTATGTAGTCCGGCGCAAGACCATTCAAGGCACAATACGTAAACACCAGCACTTTGTAGGTCGGTCTCAAATGAACGGGTAGCCAGTGTAAACGCTGCAACACGGGCGTGATGTGTTCGTATTTCCTCGTGCGAGTAATTAGGCGAGCGGCACAGTTCTGCACCCTTTGTAGACGTTGCATCACCGTGTGTGGGAGACCATAAAGAAGTGCATTCCCATAATCTAAACGGGATGTCACTAGTGCATGAACAAGTGTCTTGCATGATTCTTCCGTCAGATGTGGCCGAATTCGCCCAATGTTTCTAATATGATAGTAGCAGCTTTTCACAGTGTTGGCAATCTGCTGTTCCATTTTCATGATGATCCAACTAAGTGCGACAAGTGTAGCCAAAGCAATCAACAGACATGTAGTGACGAGAATATCATCACCGACACAAGCACTAATGATGAAATGACGAGAAATGGTGGATAACAGCGACCGTAAAAAACAAATAGAGTAAGCAGAAATATGCAAGACAAAAACATCAAAAAGAAAATGAAGGAGGACATCAGGAAGTACAAACAACAGATCAATGAGAAACGATTATGGCATCAAAAAGTTTGAAGAAAGTCAGAAGAACACAGGCACTAGGCTGAGACAGACTGATTGACACTTCTAGACAAGCAGGGTAGAGAAATACAAGATCAAGATATGATCATGGAATGAATAGAAGAATTCTACACCAAGCTCTGCGACAGTGAACAGAGTACCATAAATCACACCGACCCGAAAGAGGTACCAGAGATAACAGGAGGTGGAAGCAGCGCTAAGTGATGTGAAGAATGGGAAGACATCAGGCAATGACCATGTAAACAATGAAACATTAAAAGCAGGTGAAGGTACCATCTCAAAGACACTGGCTAAGCTGTAAACTACATGCTTATGAGAAAGATGAATACCCACCACATGGAAGAATGCAAAGATGGTGATAATCTTCAAGAAGGAAAATAAGAAAGACTATAAGAACTACAGACCGATATGTCTGTTATCAAACATCTACAAATTACTCACATAGATACTAACGAATAGGCTAGAGAAGACACTCGATGAAAACCAACCATGAGAGCAAGCAGGATTCAGAAGCAGATACTCAATGACAGACCACATACACATCATAAACCAACTGAAAGAGAAGTGCCGAGAATATATCCTGCTCTGCATCGCTTTCGTCGACTATGAGAAGGCTTTTGACTCAGTGCAAACTCAAGCAATACTAACCTCCCTTCAAGAACAGGGGATAGAAGACGTGTACATCAAACTCCTGAAAGACCTCTACGCCAACAGCTCGTTGACAGTCCACCTACACAAAAAGAGCAACAAGATCAACATCAAGAGAGGAGTACGACAGGGTGACTCCATATCGCCCAAGCTGTTCACGGCAACACTCGAAAGCATATTCCGAAGACTGACCTGGGAAACCAGACGCTTGATGATAGACGGAGAATATCTCAGGCATCTTCACTTCGCCGACGACATACTCATATGCCCTACTACACCGAAAAAACTACAAAACATGCTGCAAGAGCTAGCTGATGAAAGTGAAAAACTAGGTCTCAAGATGAACATCTCGAAGACAAAAGTGATGCTAGAAAATGACACACCAATATATATCAACACGACGCAGATAGAGAACGTTGAAAGCTACGTCTATCTTGGACAGCGATACAGTATCAGAGACTAAAACCAAGACAAGGAGATTCAAAGAAGGATCACTGCCGGCTAGACAGTATTTGCTAAACACCGCGACATCTTCAAGGGTAACTTTGGAACCTGCTTGAAGAGACAAGTCTTCAACTCATGCGTACTTCCAGCGATGACATACGGCGCGGAAACATAGGCACTCACCATCCAGACAAAGAACAAACTAGCAGCCGCACAAACAAGGATGGGAAGAAGTATGTTAAACATCACATATCGGGAGAGAAAAACAAACATCTGGGTAAGGCAGAAGACAAAGGTCATAGATGTGATAGAACAAATCGGAAGACAGAAGTGGACCTGGGCAGGGCACATCAGCAAACTACAAGATAACCGATGGACATCGCGTATCACAACCTGGAGACCTTACGAAGAGAAACGGTCTAAAGGAAGACCGGTTATATGGTGGAGAGACGAACTAGACGAGTACTGGAAGGGCACCATCTGGCAGAGGACAGCGCAAGACAGGCAGATTTGGAAACGACATGCTGAGACCGTCGCCCAACCACAGGACACTACAGCTGCACAATGATGATGATGACGTATATATTCACGAGTATGTAAATTCTTGTTGGCAGTTGTTTCTGAGCTATATTCTGAACAAAAAGATAAATTGCAGCGCATATACTGGTGAAGACAAATATGTCATTGGTTAAGAATGGACAACACAAATGGTTACATTTCGAGTTCACGTTAGTGATATGGAAAACATACTCAACATCGTGTTGACAACATTTCTTGAGGTTTACTGGTAGCTTACGAATGGATATTTTGTTGTGCAGAAACCACAACATGTGTTCTCAGCAATAACACTAGGCCGATGTCAAGATCAAGTCAATCACCCACAAAGAGTGACGGTTGTGCTGTAAGTTTAATAGAAATCCATAATCCTGGGAGAGGTGGATGGTGAGAAGTATCTAGATGGAGTTGGAAGACAGTGTTCAAACTGCCAATTAAAAACTCAATAAAGCATAAATGTACTATACTCTGGCATACAAAGCAACTTTGCTAGATAAATATCATCTTTAATGTCAACATTTAAACACTCGTGTAATCTAACAATTGTTAAAATTTGCGCATATGCAGACTCTGAGTACAAACTTAGTCATGGACAAAACTATGTAATGCAAATGGTATACACTGTTAAGAACACATGGAAATATAGTAGAGCAGATTTGCGGACAAAACGACTGAAAAACGCCAATTATGACAAGGATCACAATCAGACTGACTGGTGTACCAAACATAGTATTTCTAAGAAATGGCGGCCATTTTTAATTTCAATGTGGCCGTTATCTGTGGATACTGCACTGCAAATGGATTCTTTGACCCTGAAAATGTTGGTTTGGATAACAAGATCATGTTTCTATGTTGTTTAGAAGCTGAAACACTTGCCTAATGGATTTCCATGGTGGCCATGTTTAAAATCAAGATGGCGGCTAAGTACCATGTCGATAGCGATGGGTACCTAGCTTTATATGATTCTATATATCATAAACTACAAATGTGCCAATGTTTAAGCATTTGTCAAAAGTGCACAATTCATCAAATTTCTGGCTCTTAGTCGCTGTACTAGAACATCTTTAACAAGACAAATTCAATGGCAGTCAATACTTAGTAGCACTGCTAGTCTAAAAACTCATCTTGTTCTATACACCAGTGGAGCAACCAATATTAATATAAGGTAAACTAAACATTAAAACCAAGTCTTCTTATTGTTGAAATTGTAATGTTGTCCAAACAATTCTTGGCAAATATTTAAACCAGTTGGTTTCCATCTAGCAGAACAGAAAAATAATGCGATATATTAGGCTATTTGTAGGCATCATACAAACACATCCACATACCATTTGTGGATCTCAACTATTTTACTAAATTGCTGTTAGACAACAGATAATCCACCAAGCGAACCACTGTAAGACAACATATAATATACTTATTGAATAGCTGTTAGACAACAGATAATCCACTTATTGAGCTGCTGTTAGATAAGAGATACTCCAGTTAACAAACTGCTGTTAAACAACAGATAATCCACCAAGCGAACCGCTGCTAGACAACATATAATCTATTTAATGAACTGCTGTTTAGATAACAAATAATCCACTTACCAAGCTGCTGGTAGACAACAGATAATCCACCAGGTGAACTGCTGTCAGATAACAGATATAATCTACTTAATGAACTGCTGTTAGACAACAGATAATCCACTTATCGAGCTGCTGCAAGACAACTGCTGTCAGATAACAGAGATAATCCGCTTACCGAGCTGCTGGTAGACAACAGATACTCCATGTACTTGTCCAGACCTGAAGATGGAAATGAATTAATTTTGAATGTACAAATATGCACATAAAAAGAATTACAGTGGTATGTAACAATTCAGACTTTATGAAATGTAAACAGTTTGTCAGTTTGTCAACATGTGTTAGTCAGAATGCACACTATTTAAACACCTTCAACAACAGAACACTTCAGACTGTGAACAACTTCAACTGTAAAATTCAGCAGTAAAATTATTTACCAGAATACATGCATGAACGAAGATACATGGATGATGCATTATCCATGATCTTACATGCCTAAAAAAGTTAAATACCCATAGTTAAATTGTGGGAAATAGAGTGGAATGGAACAGTTAACAGTCAAAGGTAAATTGGTAGATCCAGCACGCACCGTTTGCCTGTGCCACAATAACAAATTATGCACATGATCACCATTAAGGTGGCTGCACCGGCTATTATATGCTTCTTTTGAATTAATCATTTCTAATATAAGTTTGAAGATAAGCTAACCATTTTTTCTCAGAGTTTGCCTCAGATACTAAACAATACTCTAGACAAAAAAGAATTGATTTTTTATGTTGTTTAGAGATATTTAAATGTGTTTAAAGACAATGAAAAAAATATAAGAAAAATTTGTTTGTAAGTACAAACATGTTATTGACATTCAACGGGTTTGTTTTGTAAACAAATGCATATTAAGTTTGATACAGCTTCATAAACATTTTGCTACAATGCTGAAAGACAGCAAAAATCCGTACTGCAT
This sequence comes from Escarpia spicata, assembly GCA_963995525.1. Lineage (NCBI taxonomy): Eukaryota > Metazoa > Annelida > Polychaeta > Sabellida > Siboglinidae > Escarpia > Escarpia spicata. The sequence continues at coordinate 12,044,816 of OZ023214.1, read as the reverse complement.
TTTTGGCACGACCCCTTCACCAAGCATAAAACCATCCCGTGCAATTTTGGGTAAACACAAGTCGAGTTTGTATGCCAAGTTATGGCTTTGTAAGTATTGTAGTTTTTATAAAAAGTTACATTAAATAATACTTCCTGGTTGTTACAATTATAAGGGTGTCACCAGATGCTTGTTTTTTGCTTAGAAATGTAACTTTTTTATTGGCATGTGTCTTATTTCAACACAATTTGACAGACACTTCTATTACTGTGATTTCCCCCCAAGGTTTTCTAATGATATCGTGTTACGAAGGGCCATGTGCTGAACTTGTTGTGGTAGACAAGATTGATTGACACCTGCTGGTGTCAGTCACGTGTCATTGCAAATGGCGGTTGAGGTCACGCATTATCGGAGAATAAACAAAACTACCGTCAGTATTTGGTGATTTTACAGCGTGATGCATAGGTAATTATAATACAACAGCATAGTAGAGAATAACCAGACTACATGATCTGCATTCATTAGTGAATGTTTGAACTGGGCTGACGCACAAGTGATCGTCACTATGGAAACATCGTCAGTTTCCAAGAATCTGAAAAGGGACTTTCCACAGACACATTAAAAATACTAATTTTAAAGGACTGATTGATGACATATGGTGATAGTGCCTTGGTTTTTTTAATAGTACACATGTTCATACTGACACCTACTAATGTTCTATGAAGAAGAAAAAAAAAAAAATCAACTGACATGATACCCGGTGCAGCTACCTTAAGCTTTGCTTTGCTAACAATGTTAATAAAAGTAATAGGTGTGCATTTTTTATGGCTTGACAAAGCTTATTGCTAAGCAATGGGTGAGGTCACATGATAGATAGATCAATTACTACTGAGAATCACAAATCTCCAAGTTCTGGTCAATCATACCTGGAATATCAGATAAGATGCTGTCTACTACGGCGGAATGTCCATCTCTATCAAGACTGTTCAGAACTGTCACCTGGGGCAAGGCTTTCAGCAGTTTCATTCGATAATCTACAAAATACATATTTTATACAAGATAAGAGAAATTTAAGCAAGATACAGATGTATTACTTTAAACAAAATACAAAGCCATCAGCACTTACAAAACAAAAGTAACACTTAGATTTTTTTATTTTTTTTATTTTATTTACTTATATTGTATGTTCATATGGACTTTTGCCTGAAATAAAAACATTGTTATTATAATATTTAATGATAATATATTCAGTTGTTCTACATTATGTGCAATTTGATTAAACCATTGTTTACTGCGTACACAAAACATGGAGCAAAGAGAGCCATTTATCTCTGACTAAAACAGAAGTGGGACATACATTTTCTTTCACATTTCATATTTTACAACAGATACTCTACATGTAGGACTGCAAGTGAGTGTGTTTAATAGTTTCTCATCTAGCTTTTCTTGATATTAGTTTTGAGTGAGATCATAACAATAATTAGGCTCATAATGAATAATTAAATAAGTACAGTCTATATGCCTACTCAGAATGCTTTACCAAATTTTACATCAGAATGACATTAACTTAAAACCATTGAGGGAAAGAGGTTGTCAACTTCAAAAAACTTACAGCATTATTTGATAGATGTTACCATTCAGCTCTGATGTGTGGTTATTGTATTTATGTGTCAGTTTTTAATTTAATATGTGCAAATGATGATATTTACTAAATCAAAACTATCAATTGCAGTGACATGACAAATAACGGGATCGGATTTCAGCAACAAAGCAGGGATTGACCAACAATGGAACATTCTTGACGTTTTGCTATATGTGAGAAGAATGCAAAACGTTTACATTCATTTACCTGGCATCTGACATAGAGGGTTGTTCGCTCCGCCTTGTGCTAACGTCATGTGACGTAGATTGCTGCAGCCATTCAGACAGTTGACAACATGCTGAACTGATCCAATCTTGTTCCCATGAAGCACTACATCGGTAAGCTTGTAATCTCGCTGATGCATAACTTTGAAAGCCGACAAATCTTTTACTTGGTTGTAAGACAGATTCAGTTTAACAAGAGATCTACAAAAGAAGAACAATACTGATTGTCCTATAAATGACCTATTGATGTTTTTACATGACGTAAATGCTAACTAAGCATTTTAAACACCTGGAAGTGATCTTTTTGGAAGTGATTTAGATTGGTGGTTTATTTGCAACACCACCAAACAAATTATCAGTGTGGTAGACAGGACCGACACACGAACATTACAAAACATCTATGTGATCAATTATTAATAACTCATTGAGTATGACGTTTAAAGAACTTATGTCAGTGGTACCTCTTACATGTTTAGATAGTTTTGTGAAACTGCATGATATTTCCCATATTCATTATTATGACAACAGTCATATTGAATATAACAAATAATTTAAGAAATAAACAGTACAGTGTGTGTGTGAAATACATAGCCTGAGTACATGCATACAAAAAGGCAGACACAGAGAAAGGTTGAAGGCAAAATCTTGAAATGCAGGGCAGAGAGGGTTTCCTCTCAGCTCTGGGGGTGAGGCCGAGTTGTCCTAATGTCAGGACATATTAAAAGGTGGACAAGAAGAAGAGACAGACTGCGCCTGTGCAATTTTGCTCTCATTTTAGTCAAATGTTTAGTAATATCCAAACTGTACATACCATATGAAAATAGTTATTCATAAACTAAATCCATTTTGTATTGATTCAAGCTACTCAACTCTAAATATTGGTGTATTTATAATTACACACACATTCCGTCCTATTTGCTAAAGTTGAAATTACAGAAATTGTGAACTGGAACATACAAAATTAAGAGATTCTGCATAATTCAGCAATCATTAATTACAAATGCAAATCGTTTAGTCCATGTTTTGCAGTAAAACACACCTTAGATTCCTGAGTCCAGAAACGCATTCGATGAGATTGCATGATAAGTTAATAGTGCGTAATGACACCAAATTATCAAATCCTTCCATTTGCTGAATTTGATTGGATGACAAGTCAAGATGTTGAAGATGTGTTAAATAGTCCAGGCCTTCAATCTGTTCGATGCGATTGCAGTGAAGATTGAGCGACAGCAGCTGTGACTTGAGAGGCACATTGCGTAGGGTGGTAATGCCACAGTCGATGAGTGACAGTTCATCGGAGTCCAAGTCCAAACTTTCCCCACCACTCGTCCACATGATGATGATTTAACTTTAAGTCAGATCTGACTAACGAAAATAAACTGTAATATGGCTTCCACACGCCACGTCAGCCTAGAGAACCAAGAAACTGTAACAAGTACATTGGCAACCAATTCTAGTCCAGTGCGTTCAGCAATCCGGACTGCCTTTGGTTAAATATTTACTGACAGTGAAACTGGACTGAAGTCTGCACATTTCGTTTACATCAAAATTAAAAACTGAACGTGAATACACAAGTCAAAAGTAGTTAGAATAATCAAGTATACAAAATATGGCGTTGCTTAAAGAATTACAGAAATTGAAACAAATAATGTGAGGTCACTCTGTCAAAATATGTAATTTAACTAAATAGCACGATACAAAACGTCATATTATTATTAGGTATCGTAATCCTGCATTATCGCTCAAGATAATTCGAGCAGACGGACAAGCTTGGGCTTGCGTTGTTCAAAACGTTAACAATAAGGCACACGACATACCAATTTGCACGTCTCAAAGAACAGTAAATTATAAAGTTGTGCATGATGCAGTTCTAAATCCGATGAATCTTAAATGGCTTGAAGGAGAAATAAAACGTTCCAAACAAATTTGTTTATAATGACGCGCCAATTGTAGTTAAATTATGTCGCCGTCTAGCGGACAGTTTATGTGGTATTTGCTAGTCGCTCGTCCCCCAAAAATCGTGTTTGTGTGTGTGCGTTAGCAAAAATATTTGCTAGTCGCTCGTCCCCCAAAAATAAATTTTGTGCGTTGAAATATTACTGTGTGTGTTTGTGCACACACACACACACACACACACACACACACACACACACACACACACACACAGCTCCAGACACTCGACTGAGAGAACGTGGGTTCGAATCATGTGTGCGGGGTCGAACCTTGGGCAAGTTCGTTTACTCTACATTGCTTCAGTTCACTCAGCTGTATGAATGAGTTCTGGCTAGAGACAGTGGTGGATATTTGTGTACGAATAGTCTTTGCGCATTAATTGTAGCATGACTGAATGCGTCCCTGAGAAGTCGAGATGTTACACTGAATTCGTTGATTAGAACAGGTCTGCCAGGGAGTAAAGGGTAAAGCGCTTCTTCTTCTTCTTCTTCTTCTTCTTCTTCCGGTAATCCACTACCGTCATTACTGACGACTTCGTGGATGGTGTGGTGTTTGTTGCGTGCGCCAGGTGTGCATATGTGCAGTGCTGGTTGTAACTGTTTATAAAATCATGTGCGAGTGCAAGTTAAAACAACAGAGGTCACTCTTAGTTAGACTTTGTTTGTGCCAGTGTTGGCAAGGCACTGCTTGAAAGCATCTAGGGAGGGAGATTGAACTGATTGGGCGGTTAGGTTATTCCAGGGTACTATTGTGGCTATAAAAAAGGAATGTTGGAAAGCCTGTGTTCGGGAACGTTGAACCATTAATTGGAACGGATGTCCTCTGCGCCCCTCAGCTAAGAGTTCTGTGGCGCAGTGGGTACGCGCTGGCTTTGTGTAAAGGCTGGCATGGATGTCGACTAGGCCGTTTTGAATTTTGTACATCATGTTAAGCCTCGCAAGACATCTGCGCTGTTCTATGGACTGCCATTGCAATTGGTGGAGCATGGAGGTTGGGCTGCTGCGGCGCCGCCAGTCACCATAGACGTATCTGGCAGCACGCCTCTGTACCATCTCTAGTTTGTCGATGTTTCGCTTGGTGGCAGGGTCCCAGACGGCAGAAGCGTACTCTATTGTTGGTCTGACGTATGTCTGATAACAGTACGATTTAACTGGTCTAGGGCAGTTGCTGGTGTTTCGGTTAAGGAAGGCAAGGGTGCTATTGGCTTTCTTAGTGATGGCGTCCACATGGTGGTTCCAGGACAGTTTGCTATTGATGTTAACGCCTAGGTACTTTGCAGTGTTTTGTAGGTGTTCTCCTGTAGACGCTGCCACTTGCCTAGCTTTCTGCTGTTTTGATTTGGGGATGTGGTCTATGGCTAAGGCTAATTTGTGGTCATGAATGAAGTATTCTGAGAGGATAGGTTTAGTTTTGTTGGTGATTCTTAAGATTTCACATTTGTCTGGGTGGAAGCTCATGAGCCATGTCTTCTCCCATTCCTGGAGCCTATTGAGGTCCTCCTGCAGGCGCACTGAGTCTTCCACGCTGCTGATTCTGCGATACAGTAGACTGTCATCTGCATACAGTTTGATGTTTGATGTCACGCAGTTTGGTATGTCGTTGATATAAACTAGGAACAGCAGCGGTCCTAACACAGTGCCCTGCGGGACGCCTGATAGCACGGGGGTCTCTTTGGAAGAGCTTCCATTCACTAGTACTCTCTGTGTCCGGTTGTGTAAGAATGATTCGATCCATTCTAGGATGTTGCCCCGGACCCCGTAGTATTTTAGTTTTAGTATGAGTCTGCGATGAGGCACTTTGTCGAACGCCTTGCTGAAATCTAGAAGTATACAATCCATCATCGAGTGTGTGAGCTAACTCATGTAGGGTTCCTAGAAGCTGTGTCTCTGTGGATCGCTTCTTCCTGAAGCCATGCTGGGCATCTGTGAGGATGTTGTGGTTATCAAAATGTGTCATGATGTGGGAGCGGACTATGTGTTCAAGGAGTTTGCATAAGACAGAGGTTAGGGAGATGGGGCGGTAATTTTCAGCTTTTCCTCTGTCGCCCTTTTTGAATGCTGGTACTACGTTTGCTTTTAGCCACTCAGATGGGGTGTGTTGTTGAATGGAGGCCTGGAATAGGAGGGTTATTGCGGGGGATAGCTCATCGGCAGTTTCTTTCAACGCTCTGGTGAGGATCTCATCAGGTCCTGTAGCTTTATGTGGGTTTAATCCAGCCAGGAGCTTGTTCACTCCTTTAACGGTTATGTTTAGGTCTGGTAGTGTGGGGTATGGGCTGGGGCCTAGGCTGGGTAGGGGGCCTTCTGGTTCTTTTGTGAATACCGATGAGAACTGCTCATTTAGTATATCGGCTTGTGTTTTATTGTCACTATGTGTCTGACCATCTCTCTTAAGGGGGGATATTCCAACGTTGTCACTGCGCTTTGATTTGACATAAGTCCAGAGCTTTTTCTTAGCACTGGAACCTCCATCTGTGATTAGGCCATTGACATAGCGGTCGTGTGCTTGTCTACAAGTGCGCTGTAGCTCGTTTTTCAAGCTGCGGTATCTTTCCCATTTCTGGGTTTGTTTGGCTTGAGTGTATGCTCGCTGCTTACGTTTTGCTAGCCGCTTGATTTGTGCGTTTACCCATGGTTGGTTGCGTCTAGTTGAAGTCATCTTAGTTGGAACGTGTCTGTTTGTAAGGGATTTCAGGCCTGTTTTGAGAGACTCCCATATCTCTTCCACTGGTGATTCTGCTGAGAATTTGTCAAGGATTGATGATGACAGTCTGGCGGCTTCTGCCTTTATTTCTGTGATGTTTACTTTGGACCAGAGGAAGACTTTTCTCCTGGTTGGTTTGGTGCGTGTGACATTAGCTGTAGCTTCAAGAAGGATTGCTGCATGGTCACTCACGCTGACTATGTCCTCAATTCGGCTTACAAGGGATGGTCTGTTTGTGAAAATTAGATCTAAGCAGTTTTTTTCTCGAGTGTTTACGTGGACTATTTGATCCAAACCTAGGTCGGCTTTCATATTCAGAAAGAGCTCATTGATGGGTTTGGGATACCGAACTTTGTAAGGGGCTGGTTTGGTGGAGTCAGTTAGCCAGTCAATGTCGGGCAAGTTAAAATCGCCGCATACCCAGAATGTAGCTCTGGGGTTTGATTGCATGAGGGAGGCAATGGTCTCTCTTACGTATGTGGCCATAGCGACGTCTCTGTTAGGAGGCCGATAGACGCCGACAACAATTACTGGTGGTTGGTTGTATGGCATTTTGATTTTGCATGCTGATATTTCGCTTCCGGTGTGGTTTTCGTTTGTTATAGCGATGTCTTCTGCTACAATATCATCTTTAATTGCGATGAGGGTTCCACCGTACCCATCGCTAATGTTCTCATCTCTGTCTGTTCTAGATATTGTATGGTAGCCAGGTGGTAGGAATTCGGGATCTGTTGTTGTGCTTGTGAGCTGGGTTTCTGTTGCTACAATAATGTCTGGGGAGATAGATTCTGTGGTGAGTGCTAGGGTGTGCCTTTTTTTAAAAATGGATTGGGTGTTGGCTACTAGGATTCTTAGTATGTTTTTGGTAGTGAGTGGTGGTTTGGGTGAGTTTGGTGTAGCTTTGGGTGATGAGGTGTGGAGAGGGCTGCCAGGGTGGTCGTGGAGTTGGTCGGGTTCAGACAGGGCACTGTATCTATTAAATAGTGACACATCTGGGTGGTAAAAAAGAGTTGAATCCGTGAAGTTGGGTATCCCGCATCTGTCGCATTGCCATGGTGTTTCGGGTTTTAGACCAAGGAAGACTATAGTTGACATGCCTAGGCATGATTTATGATACCAGGTGTTGCAGTCGTCACAAGCAACTGATGGATTCGTTTTACACCACGTGACTGCACGTTCGCATATTCCACACGGGAATTTTGGTTTTCGTTTGTTTTTTTGGGTGTATAGGGTTGATTGGGCTCTTTGACGGGGACCAGGGTTCAGCTCTACATCTCCACTGGTGAGGAGCGTGTGAATTCCGGATGAGGTTAGGCCGGAACGAGTGACGTGTACATTTGCATCATCTACCTTGGATCTAACTGTGATCCAGAAATTAATTAGAATGACAAAATATACTTTGAGCAGTCATGAGGACTAAATACCATGCTATATAATTTGTGTGTGTGTGTGTCTGTGTCTCTGTGTGTGTCTGTATTTGTCTGTGTGTGTCTCTGTGTGTGTGTGTGTCCGAGTGTGTGTGTGTGTGTGCTTGTGTGTTTCTGTATGTGTGTGCCTGCATGTGTGTGTGTGTGGTATGTGTGGTGTGTGTGGTGTGTGTATCTGTTTGTGTGTGTGTGCGTGTGTGTGTGTGTGTGTCTGTCTGTGTGTGTTTGTGTGTGTCTCTGTGGTGTGTGTGTGTGTGTGTATGACTGTGTGTGTGTGTGTGTGTGTGTGTGTGTGTGTGTGTGTGTGTGTGTGTGTGTGTGTGTGTGTGTGTGTGTGTGTAGGTGTGTGCCTGTGTGTATGTGTTTTGTGTCTGTGTGTGTTTGTGTGTGCATGTGTGTGCCTATGTGTGTCTGTGTGGTGTGTGTGTATTTGTGTGTGTCTGTGAGTGAGTGTGTGTGTGAGTGTTGTGTTTGTGTGTATGTCAGTGTGTGTGTGTGCTGTGTGTGTGGGTCTGTTTGTATGTGTGTGTGTCTGTGAGTGTATGTGTGTGTGTATCTGTGTGTACCTGTGTGGGTGTCTGTGTGTGAGTGTGTGGGTGTTGTGTGTGTGTTATGTTTGTGTGTGACTGTGCGTGTCTATGTGTGTGTCAGTGTAGGTGTGTGTGTGTGCCTGTGTGTGTTGTGTGTGGTGTGTGGTGTTTGTTTGTTTGTGTGTCTGCATGTGTGTCTCTCTGTGTGTGCATGTCTGTGTGTGTGTGACTGTGTGTCTGTGTGTGTTGTGTCTGTTTCTTTGTGTGTGTTTCTGTGTGAGTGTGTGTCTGTTTGTGTGGTGGCTGTGAGTGTGTGAGTGTGTGTGAATTTGTGTGTCTGTGTGACTGGGTGTGTGTTTTTGTGTGTGTATGTGTGTATTAGAGTCTGTGTTTATGTGTGTATGTGTCTGTGTGTGTGTGTGTCTGTGTGTGTGAGTGTGTCTGTATGTGTGTGTGTGTGAGAGAGGGAGGGAGGGAGGGAGGGAGGGAGGGAGGGAGGGAGGGAGGGAGAGAGAGAGAGAGAGAGTCTTTGTATGTACATGTGTGTGTATGTGTTTGTCTGTGTGTGTGTGTTTGCGTGTCGGTGTGGTGTGGCGTCTGTGTGTGTGTTTGTCTGTGTGGTGTAGTTTATGTGTGTGTGGTGTATCTGTGTGTGTCTGTGTTAGTGTGTCTTTGTGTGTGTGTGTGTGTGTGTGTGTGTGTGTGTGTGTGTGTGTGTGTGTGTGTGTGTGTGTGTGTGTGTGTGTGTGTGTGTGTGTGTGTGTGTGTGTATGTCTGTGTGTGGTGTGTCTGTGTGTGCCTATGTGTACGCGTGTCTGTCTGTGTGTGTATGTGTGTCTGTGATTGTGTGTGTTTTGTGTCTGTGTGTGTGTCATATGTCTGTGTATTGTTTGTGTGTCTGCGTTCGTGTGTGTGTGTGTGTGTGTGTGTGTGTGTGTGTGTGTGTGTGTGTGTGTGTGTGTGTGTGTGTGTGTGTGTGTGTGTGTGTCTTTGTGTGTCTGTGTGGGTATGTGTGTGTTGTGTGTCTGTGTTAGTGTGTCTGTGTCTGTCTTTATGTATGTGTGTGTGTCTGTGTGTGTTTGTGTGGTGTCGGTGTATGTGTTTGTTTGGTGTCTGTGTGTTTTGTGTCTGGTGTGTGTGTGTTTGTGTGTGTTGTGTTTGTGTGGTTGTCTGTGTTCGGGTGTGTGTGTGTCTGTATGTGTGTGTCTGTGTGTGTATGTCTGTGTGTGCGTGCGTGCGTGCGTGCGAGCATGTGTGCAGTAATGTAACACACTACATGCTGAAACAGAACAAATGGCAAATTGTGTTATAGCATTTTTTTGTAAACAAACAAGTACACTGTACAAACAGTGGATTAATTAAAATTGCAGCTGTCCATTCAGGAAATGTGACATTAAGTGGACTTTGCTTCATTTGATGTCAGATGCTTTTTCTCTGTCCAGGCAGTAGACTCTGTAACCTACAACAGACAACAGGACACATTGTAAAGGGGCATGTAGCAGTGGTCTCAACACCCATTTCACACCTCTTTGACAGCACCTCCCCCAATTTGTTTTAGATGTCCCATATCCCACTTTCTTTCACAGCACCTTTGGGAGGTCGTCAGGTGCTTAACAGGTTTAGATCATCACTAATTTGGTTCTTTGATGTCCAATTATGATGTGTATGAATAGTTTAAATAATAAAACTGCTTACATTTTTATAAACGACTGAATTATTTGAATAGATTCTACATGTTCAATTAAATAAGGTATTAGTTTGATGATTCTGCAAAAACTGTTGATATATGAGAAACAAGTTTAACTGAAGCGGCACCTATAAATTAATGTTGATGCCTGGAGTGGAAGGGAAAAGGAGGTGAGGACGACCTAGACTGCATTGGAAGGATTGTGTAAAGAGAAATTTGGAGAGGAGTGGAGAATGAGAGCTAACAATGGATGCGAGTTGACATGGTTGGTGGAGACAGCAGTGAAAAAACAGTGAGGGGTAGAAAACGAAAAAAAAATCGAGGACCTGATTAGAGGCCAGCCTCACCCCAGACATACATAGAAGGAAGAGAACGACAACCCAGTGTCACTGGCATGCAGTGACTGACTCTGTGCTCTACACCATCGTACACTACTATAGAGAGAGGTCCATGTCACAATCAACAAATGGTGATATCTGTGACAAATATGACTTACTTGTTTAGAAGCTGTGTGTCGGTGGGTACGCTGTCATCACTGTCCTCGGTGTCACTGTCGGTGTCAGTCTTTGTTTTGTGTCTCTTCTGCTGCTTCTTGTGTTTCTTATGTCGAGACTGTAACAATACAGAGTGTAACAATACAGAGTGTAACAATACAGCGTGTAACAATACAGAGTGTAACAATACAGCGTGTAACAATACAGAGTGTAATGCAGTGTTCTTCAATATGTCCATCCCTGTGGATAAGATATGATAGGTATCTTTAAATAAACAAAACATTATGGATCCCTTGTGGGGTTGTAGATAACACACAAAAAGTTTGGCGCCCAAGATGGAAAGCATCTAGGGATAGCATACAAACATACATATGCTAGCTCACTTATCATAAGATAAGACAAATGTACTTTGCACAGACTGATACTGTGTGAGTGATAACAATGTACAATGAGACAATGACATATAAAAATCCATATTTTACACCAACATATGTAGATTTAAACACCCACCACAAGCTTATTACTTAAACTTCCCAATGTTGGATGCCACAAGTAACTGACCTCCCCACAATTTGACTTTACAGCCATCGTACAGTCACTGTGAACATGAATAGCAAGCTGCACATCAAGAGATGGTCTCAAAAGTTTGCAAAGTAAAAACATAGTTTTTCATGTTGGTTTAAACCACCACCCACGTCCCATGGTGTGGGATGTATTATTAATAAGAGTAGACGTCTATGGCACCTATATGCTCAGAAATCTGAACTCAGAGCATTCTAAAATGGCTGAAAAAACCACAGACAACTCGGATTTAACAAACGTGGCATGGTTGCACACTACTTGTTCTAATATCCACAATAGAATCAGTAATTTATGCACTAATACTTTGCTCACCTGATGAATAGTGCAACTGTAACTACATATTTTTTCTGCGATGCATGGCGATACATGGTGACAATTAAACCACCGCCCACCCATGCGTAATATAATAATGTCATACATTTTGGACACACTGCAAACTTATGCAAACATCCTCAAATCCAAGCAATAATTTTATAAAACACTGCTGCACTTTCTAACATGAAGGGACGGTGCATGAAACACTCAAACAGAAACACCAACTTACCTTTTTTTTCTTATGAGATTTGTGTTTATGTTTCTTGTCTTTATGTGTGTGTTTTCGTGGTGTATTCATGCTGCTCTGAGCTGGGCCTGAAACACAATTGGTGTTATATAGCTGTGGGAATTATTGTGCTATCAGAATACAAATTGTTATTTGATTATAGCATATTTGGAATTCTGATTCAACGCATTTGTGTGATATCTGATCTTTACAGATTAAGTTTTGCAAATAACTAGTGTATGTGGAATTCTTACACCAATTACTTTTTTTATATTTGAGCTTTGCAAGTTACATTTTCTGAATAAATCCTGACAAAGTTACACTATGCCTCATATACAGGGATACTTAATACTGTTGCAATTAATTCAATGTGATATATTTGCAAAACATGAAATCTATTGATAATCATAACAATATTTGCATGTGGAAAATTACTGAAAATGTATAGCACCTTGAGTTGTTGGTGGTGGAGGAAGTGCAGGTCCGTATTGCAGAGACGCTTTCTCGTCATCGTCAGGTGTAGCCACACTGGTGCTGTCAACAGAGGGATCTAGTCTCTGTGCCACAGCTTCTATACCAATGGTTCCATTGGAAGTCTCTACAAGATACCCAAAAATAATATACAGTCAAACACTGCATTACGGTCACCGCTATAATACAGCCACTTTGCAGTTATGGTCATCCTAGGATGGTCCCAAGTTATTTCCAGCACAGTCCCAAATTATTTCTGTATAGGAAGTTAGTCTGACTAATATGGTCAGCTCATTATAAAGGTAATTTTGGCACAGTTCCATGTGATCGTTGTATAACAGTGACGTGCCACGGTACCGTAGATTCTTCTTAGAAACATACAACATTTAGCTTTCTTCATCAGCTGTGTTTGAAATCCTGCTGCTAGTTTGAAAACACAGTATATTTCAACAAGACAACTTACTTAATTAGATTTATTATCATATGAAAAATCACTAGGAATAACGTCATACTCTATTTAATAACAATGATTGTGTAGAAATCAAACTTCGGTGCCATTCACTTGATTACTGCAGATAATAAAAATTATCATCTGAGCTATGCCCATACCCATGATTGCAGCAGCTGTATGTGGTGGTGGCTCTGTAACACCGACAGTATCTGGTAGAGGAGGCACAACAGCATCTGTCGGAGTAGGCAATGCAACATCCTGGTCCATCTCACTGTCTGAACTGTCGCTGTTGCTGCTGTCTCCAAATATGGCTTTGAAGAGATCCATTGGTGGCCTGGTTCCATCGGTAGGTTGTGTCTGCAGAATAAATGTCATGTTTAATTGAACCTACGTCAGACATATAACTCCAAGATGTCTATAGACTAAGATAAAATTATGTTCTTAACATAGTCTCAATAACAGTAATCGCAGTAGCAAATTATTAAAAGACTAATCTGCAACGTTAGTTAAGAGTTTAAAAAATATTTTGTAGAATACTAAAGTGAAGTATAACAGTTAGTATTTCCACAAATCATTCCACAATGTTGGTACTTAATTAACGTAAATTATTAAATACAAGTACTTATTGTCTGACTTTATACATGGCCTCGTCAACAGGTAAGTTGGTTGACTATATCGCTCACGTTTGATTCAACAACACCAAATGCTGGATCAGCTTTCACTGCCTCTGTCTTCACTGAGGTTGCTTGTGTTGCTTCTGCTGTATTTGGAGGTTCAATGGCAGCTAGAGCCAATGTTTCTTGCTTCTGGTCTGAACTCATGCTCTCTGGCTCTCGTGGAGCACTCAGAAAGTTGAATATCGAGAACTTTTCTCGTTTCACCTTTCTTACTTCACCTGACTCACTGAGGAAGGGAAACAAGAAAACGGTGGTGGATAATTTTTATACTATTTTATACTTTTTTATTATTTATTTATTTATTTGACGTTACTTAATTTTTTTGGTATGTTTGATGTGACTGTATGTTTGTGGTATGTTTGATGTGACTGTATGTTTGTGGTATGCTTGATGTGACTGTATGTTTGTGGTATGTTTGATGTGACTGTATGTTTGTGGTATGTTTGATGTGACTGTATGTTTGTGGTATGCTTGATGTGACTGTATGTTTGTGGTATGTTTGATGTGACTGTATGTTTGTGGTATGTTTGATGTGACTGTATGTTTGTGGTATGTTTGATGTGACTGTATGTTTGTGGTATGCTTGATGTGACTGTATGTTTGTGGTATGTTTGATGTGACTGTATGTTTGTGGTATGCTTGATGTGACTGTATGTTTGTGGTATGTTTGATGTGACTGTATGTTTGTGGTATGTTTGATGTGACTGTATGTTTGATGTGACTGTATGTTTGTGGTATGCTTGATGTGACTGTATGTTTGTGGTATGCTTGATGTGACTGTATGTTTGTGGTATGTTTGATGTGACTGTATGTTTGTGGTATGCTTGATGTGACTGTATGTTTGTGGTATGTTTGATGTGACTGTATGTTTGTGGTATGTTTGATGTGACTGTATGTTTGTGGTATGTTTGATGTGACTGTATGTTTGTGGTATGTTTGATGTGACTGTATGTTTGTGGTATGTTTGATGTGACTGTATGTTTGTGGTATGCTTGATGTGACTGTATGTTTGTGGTATGTTTGATGTGACTGTATGTTTGTGGTATGTTTGATGTGACTGTATGTTTGTGGTATGTTTGATGTGACTGTATGTTTGTGGTATGTTTGATGTGACTGTATGTTTGTGGTATGTTTGATGTGACTGTATGTTTGTGGTATGTTTGATGTGACTGTATGTTTGTGGTATGTTTGATGTGACTGTATGTTTGTGGTATGCTTGATGTGACTGTATGTTTGTGGTATGTTTGATGTGACTGTATGTTTGTGGTATGTTTGATGTGACTGTATGTTTGTGGTATGTTTGATGTGACTGTATGTTTGTGGTATGTTTGATGTGACTGTATGTTTGTGGTATGCTTGATGTGACTGTATGTTTGTGGTATGTTTGATGTGACTGTATGTTTGTGGTATGTTTGATGTGACTGTATGTTTGTGGTATGTTTGATGTGACTGTATGTTTCAACACCAAGACACATTCCTAATGACATGTATTTTATGTTGATCATGGCAATAAAGTATCTGTTTGTTCCTCATTTGCTAACATCTATTTATAATATATATTGTTGCTGATATTATAATAAATATGTTGATGGTATACTGCACACCAAATTGTGTATTGTGACCATGAAACATTGTTCGTAATTTGAAAGTTAACCATGCAAAATTTTCAAATTGTAAACAGAACATTCACATTTGGTATTAATGCTTATACTGGCACATGCTGCTTTGAAGTTGGCTCGTTCCCATGATCCTAACCTAATTGGGACAAAGTTGAAACTATTCAGCGACTTCTTTCTAAAGTAAAGATGACGGACACTGCGATGATATGCTATTGTACATATTAAAAGCTATAGGAGTAATACCATACATACTCTGGGTATGGATTTGGTACGTTGAACCGTTTACACAGTAGTTTGTCTGGCCGCCATTTTGTTGTCTCTCTCGTCAGTTTGCCAAATAGCTTCATCTCGGCTGCTTTCTGTTGAGCACTGACTACTCCCTGCATCATGACACAACATATTGACACCACCTGCACCAGAACATAGAATACTGACTGCTCCATGCATCATCATGATGTATTAACACTCCCTGTCCAAGGCTACAAAATACTAACTGCTCCCTGGACCAGAAGACCATTAACTGGTCCTTGGGTTGATGCACAACTCTGCTTGCTTCCTGCATCAAATAACTACCAGGTAATTATATAGTTTTCTTCTTTTACATCAATACAATCTACATAAAACGTTTTTGAAAAATGAGGAATTAACTATTTTATAAATACAAGTATAAGCATTGTTGTGGTGATAATACTCCAATCTAAAATACTACTACCGGGGTATGTAGAAATACATATAAACATTGCAATACACAAATACATACAAACAACACTAGAGACAAGGAGACTAAGGGCGGTCAGACGAGAAGTTTTAAAGATATTGAATGGGTATGAAAACTGACACTGTCTGACAGAAGTATTTGTTTTCAGACTGAAAGACTAGAGGACATGAAGTAACATCAGTGTTGCAATTATGTAGATAGACATCAGACAGTATTCGTTCTCACAGTGGACTATACATGAATGGAACAGATTATGTTGATTCTGAGGGTGTTAGAAACATGAATATGTTTAATAAAACAACAACATACACCTCTGAAGCGCGAGATACACAAAGATAAAAAAAGTTGTACCATCAATAAACCAAAGGCTTCACTGTCCACCTGCCATGTGGAGTTAATTCTCTGGGTGACAATTTTGTTAAATTTTGTGAACATAAGCGTACAGTAACAACATACCTGTTCTGGATGAGGCAGTTCAGCTGAGCTAACAGTGTCATCAAAGTGGGCCTTGGTGAACCGCATTGCCATGGAACCAGAAAGAGGTCGGTAGAGCTGGGCAGCCCGGGCGAACTCTGCTGCCTCCTGGCGACTCTCCCACTCAGTGAGGGACTGCCTGGCGTACTCCTCATAGGTGTCTGGGCAGAGGAAACATTCACCAATATATGTGTATATATATATATATATATGTATATATATATATATATCTAAATATCAACCTTGAACGTTAGAACCATACGATCACCCAGGCTCTGAGAAGAACTGAGAAGGACTAGTGAAGAACATGAAACTGAAGTACCTGGGTACCTGTAATTGGTATTCAAGAGCACCGTATAGTTTATGACGAACCAGTACGATACAAGATGATCCAAGGTAAAACTTTGATCACTACCACAGCCTGGAGAAATGCGACTACAAGAGCAGCAGAGGGAAGAGAAGGCATTCTGCTCAACACAAGGGGCATGGGAGCCCTAGAGAACACTACAACACACAGCAGAGGGAGAAGTAGGCATTCTGCTCAACACAAGGGGCATGGGAGCCCTAGAGAACACTACCACACACAGCAGAGGGAGGAGTAGGCATTCTGATCAACACAAGGGGCATGGGAGCCCTAAAGAACACTACAACACACAACAGAGGGAGGGATAAGTAGGCAGTCTGATCAACACAAGGGGCACGGGAGCCCTAGAGAACATTACAACACACATCAGAGGGAGGAGTAGGCATTCTGCTCAACACAAGGGACATGGGAACCCTAGAGAACATTACAACACACAGCAGAGGGAGGAGTAGGCATTCTGATCAACACAAGGGGCACGGGAGCCCTAGAGAACATTACAACACACATCAGAGGGAGGAGTAGGCATTCTGCTCAACACAAGGGGCATGGGAGACCGTAGAGAACATTACAACACACAGCAGAGGGAGGAGTAGGCAGTCTGCTCAACACAAGGGACATGGGAGCCCTTGAGAACATTACAACACACAGCAGAGGAAGGAGTAGGCATTCTGCTCAACACAAGGGGCATGTGAGCCCTAGAGAACATTACAGCACACAGCAGAGGGAGGAGTAGGCTGTCTGCTCAACACAAGGGACATGGGAGCCCTTGAGAACATTACAACACACAGCAGAGGGAGGAGTAGGCAGTCTGCTCAACACAAGGGGCATGGGAGCCCTAGAGAACACTACAACACACAGCGGAGGGAGGAGTAGGCATTCTGATCAACACAAGGGGCATGGGAGCCCTAGAGAACACTACAACACACAACAGAGGGAGGGATAAGTAGGCAGTCTGATCAACACAAGGGGCACGGGAGCCCTAGAGAACATTACAACACACATCAGAGGGAGGAGTAGGCATTCTGCTCAACAGAAGGGGCATGGGAACCCTAGAGAACATTACAACACACAGCAGAGGGAGGAGTAGGCATTCTGCTCAACACAAGGGGTATGGGAGCCCTAGAGAACATTACAACACACAGCAGAGGGAGGAGTAGGCATTCTGCTCAACACAAGGGGCATGGGAGCCCTAGAGAACATTACAACACACAGCAGAGGGAGGATTAGGCATTCTGCTCAACACATGGGGCATGGGAGCCCTAGAGAACATTACAACACACAGCAGAGGGAGGAGTAGGCATTCTGCTCAACACATGGGGCATGGGAGCCCTAGAGAACATTACAACACACAGCAGAGGGAGGAGTAGGCAGTCTGCTCAACACAAGGGGCATGGGAGCCATTGAGAAAATTACAACACACAGCAGAGGGAGGAGTAGGCAGTCTGCTCAACACTAGGGACATGGGAGTCCTTGAGAACATTATAACACACAGCAGAGGGAGGAGTAGGCAGTCTGCTCAACACAAGGGACATGGGAGCCTTTGAGAACATTACAACACACAGCAGAGGAAGGAGTAGGCAATCTGCTCAACACAAGGGGCGTGGGAGCCCTGGAGAACATTACAACACACAGTAGACGAATACTTATTGCCACCTTCAGCGGCAATCCTGCTACAACAGTTGTCGTCACGTATAATTGTCCGACCAACTCCGCTGAAGTAGATAGCATAGAAGACACTACAACGACTTAAGAAGGGCGATCGAATCGATACCAGTACACATGTTGCTGGTTGTAGGAGACTTTAACACATGACTTGGCCCAGGGGATGCCAAATTTACCCATACAGACCCTTACAATAACAATACAAACCATAATGGGGAATTCTTTATCAACCTTATCACTGAGAAAAATTTAAAGATCACAAACACCAGATACCGCAAGAGAAATAGAAAGTGCTGGACGTTTATGGATCAACATGGAGGAAAACGACAGCTTGATTATATCCTGGTCAACAAAAAATGGAGAAATTACGTGAATAACTGTGAACCGTACAGTACCTTTGCAAGTGTCGGATCTGTGATCATCGCATTGTCACAGCTACAATACGACTCAGTCTACATAAGAAAAAGTTGCCACCAAGCAAAACGACGTATGACTGGAGTGCGCTAAGCAAGGACTGTGACTTGTAAAAACAGTATACATGTGAAGTACGGAACAGATTTCAGATTGGAGAATTGAGAGATGAAACAGAAACGGAGCGATATGAGCGTTTCGTTTCAGCAAATAGAGCTGAGACAGAGAAAATTATTCCTGTCAGTAAGAAACAAAAAAGAAAATATTTTCAGATGATCCACGAGTAAAAGAGAGAGAAAGTTTAAGAGGCCTATAGGGACTACCAACAAAACACTGTAGCTGACAACAGAATGAGATATGAGCAGGCCAAGAAGAACATGGAGACAGCCTATAACATTGTGCTGGAGGAAGAACTTTGCAGCAACAACGTTAAATGCACTCAATAATGGAAGAAACGGACAGAGCTGGAAGCTTATGAACCAGCTAAGTGGTAGAAAGACAGCTCGTAAGGGACAATTAAAGGGCAACACTGCAGAACAACACAGTGCATGTTTGTGTGCGTGTGTGTGTGTGCGAGTGTGTGTGTGTGCATGCATGGTGTGTGTGTGCACTCACCCGCATATGTACATGTAATACTGTCAATTTCTGTCTGTCTGTTATCTGTTTGTCATCTGCATGACCAGGCATATCTCCATCAGCTTCCCATGTATGGGAGTGACATTTTTGTAAGTGTACTTGCAAGCCTATTCAAGCGGTTCATAGATTTAGAATTTTTTATTTCACCGGGGGCTCCGGTGGAGTGGAATTTTGGGTGCCAGCACTGCCTGTGGCTAATCACACAAGTGCTTCTGGTGTTTGAGCACATGCTATCTTGCAACTTGGCATTAAATAGTTACACAGTACCCTGGTAGTATATGGTTACATTATAGTTATATTAATAGATGTGAACACCAACTCAACATCTCTAGAGTATTCAATTTAAGAAAACATCTACAATTCAACACCTGTTAATTGCCCAATACCAGCTGAGTTAATCAAGACCCTAAGAAAGTCTGTAGCTTTGTATGTGTGTCTCAAAATATATCCATCAGTTTCGAGGCAGAACTGATTTAGGCATGCATACATATTTTGTTTGCAAATTTCACCAGGGAACCCTGGTGTGATGTGAATCTTGACTGGTCAATATTTCTCAAGGCAGCAGTTGCAACTGTGAAATTTAATTTGTTCTACATAATCGTGATGAACATTTTGTGAAGCGCATTGAACTATCATGGAAATGTAAAACAACTTTATTACTGTAATATTATGATGATGATGGCTACAAATCAGTTTACTTAACATATAATATATTTTCAAAACTCACCAGCTTTTCCCTGTTTACGGAATTCCAGGAACTTTTCGTATCGTGCCTGTTTCTCGGGTGTTCTGGCAAATGGCTGGAAGCCTGCAGGTGCACTGGACACTGGAGTGGTGGCCAGTGGGGGTGTATCCAGCGGTTGGTGTATCCTTGGCACTGGTGACTGTGCACTGACATCAGGACTTTCATTCTTCACCTGAGGCGAAGCTGAACCTACGGTGAAGCTGATCTTTGCCTGAGGCAACTTTGGAGGTTCAACTTTCTGAGTGGCCAGCACATCAAAGACAGAGCCTGCAAATGGCGAAATGCCATATTCAGACACATACAAATATGCATTACAATTAAATACATTTTACAAGTGTAAATATGATACAAATATAAACCAATTAACAAATCAAAACAAGTAAAAATTTATAAAACATAATTAAAATAAGGAAAAGGATATAAAATGTTTGGAAAATAATCAGGATATAAAGTGTATGTTTAATCAAGACGATATAATGCAATGCAAATTTTAAATTTAAAAAAAATTTAAAACTAATTTGCTCAACCATATATTTGCTGTGTTTAATGTTTCCCAATATTCATTAGCCACTGTGCATGACCTTACACAATAATAATAATGTTTTTATTAAATGCTAACTCCCCCATAGCAGATTGATGCATTGTACAATAAAGTAAATGTATATTTTTAAAAAGCACAAATAAATAAACCATTAAATAGAAAAAATATATATATCAGCCATTCCAGTGTGACTTCCGAGACAAAAGCTACTCAAATTGTAGTGATATGTTCTAATGCATCTAAATTCCTGGACAAATCTGAACTGTTGTACAGTTATTTAAAAGACCACTAACATCTCTTTAATTTAGCCAAACAATGTTTCAATTCTATCAAACATTTCATGAGAAAAAGAGATGTGAAAGAGTGACTTCTGTGACAGCTACTATTCCAAATACACTGTATATAGACTGAGTACATGTTTCATCCACTTCGTAGCCTCCTAGAAGAGATACACCATTTTGTCTGACATAATTGACTACATGGAGGTTTGAAGATTCCTAAACGAGGCAAGCTATCAGCAATCAGTCAGTTTATGTTTTTAGATAGTATTGGATGTGCGTGACTTCAATGACAGACAAAACATGACTTTCGTGACGAGTAGCTCCACCACTATAAAACCAAATGCAAAAGTTGTTAAATTCTTATTATTCGTTTTCATAAAACCCCAAAACACAATAAACAAATAAAGTCCAAAGTACAGTTTGATGATCAATATTTCTAAAAATATTACAATTTCCAAATCTTCTGTATATATGAAGTAAATTTATGTAGGATAAAATGTTTCATGAGTTACAGTTAAAATTCTGTGGTATGTTCATTAATTCTTGTGACTATTTGAAATAAACAGATCTCTGGTTAGCCTGGTATGCATGCTCAAAGCTAGTTTCCTGACATCCTACAGTGTCAGAAAAAAGTTCACCCCTAATATTATTTACTTTATTTGGGGTTGGTATTGGACTATCCTTGATGGGATTCCAGTTGTAGAAATTACCACTTCTGTACAGGAAATTCAGACAAACATCCTTGTTATTTAGCTGCAGCACCTTGAAGGAAAGGTAATGATTTAATTCAAGAACTGCATATTAACTAAGTCTGTAATGGTACATGTTAATAACACCCACAGTGTAGTGCAGGAGTTATGATAGTAAATACTCATTGAATAACGTACATTGTAAACTTATCTTGTATTACATAATTTAAGGTTTCACAAGTTTTCTGTCAATATATTGTCACTGTTTAATTTATCTGCGTTCTTATTATACACAAGTCCTAGCTGGTCTTCTTTTGTTCATTTAAAAACATTCCCATATTTGCTTCTCTTGAAATATGTTGTCCATCTCCTGCTGCTAACTTTGCATTCGGCAGATACCCTACTTGATTGTATTTTCTCCCTGAGTGACACAGTGAGTGTATGGCATCCTGGCTCAACAGTATTAAGGAACATAATATAAAATAAAAAAGTCCATAATTTGTATGATCATACATGCTTTTAACCAAGTGTATGTGTTACTTGTATGGTTTGACTTCCATGGCAAATCAGACTTCTGTGACAGACTTTCATGTGCATTTATTTATAATAAAACACATTATACATTAGGTATTCCTCAGTTACTCTAATTGTAGGAGATTCATAAACACATCAAACATTTCTACATTAGGTATTTCCTAGGAAATAAAACAAAATACTTCTGGGGTGTAACAAATCAGTGTGACTTCCATGACAGACTTTGAGGTAGATTTCCTAACTACATTAAAACACTTACATTATACATCAGGCCAGCCCTAGTTAGTTTAATACTAGGAAATTTGCAAACATAAAGGATTTTTTATAAACTATATATTTTCCTGGAAATAAAACAAAATTATTATTTTTGTGACTTCCACGACATCAAAATGAGGTAGATTGAATGAACGAACGAATGAAAAAGTTTACTGACCCCATGTATATAAAAAGTACAATTTTGTCATCCTTCATTGTATAAATACAATAAAACATATACAAATATATATATATATATATGCATGATACATCATTCGTATGTAATTCAGTAATTTGCTGAACAAAAATAATTAATATATTTGAAATATAATACATACCAGAGGGGGTCGGTCACTCCTACTAAGTTAAAATGTCGCTATCACAGGAGCCACCATTTACGTTAATAACATAGGTCCTTTTTATTAACAATAAAGTCCATCTCATGTATGTGTATGTGTGTGTATATGTGTGTGTATGTGTGTGTATGTGTGTGTTTTCGTGCATGCGAGTGTATCGTTTTTTTGTTTTGCATGTACATCTACGCATGTATACACTCTTAAGCTAGCGTCATTGTAATCGATTACACATTCTCATTACTTCATTTATTATGTTTTGCTGACATGTATAACAGTTTGATAGTGTGCACATATAATCGTATTTTTGTAAGAAATAATTTTTCGCATACTGTGGGTTTATATCTTTTCTTTAATTAAATCGGGAGTGTTATTTATAGCATGTGGCAAGTTGTGTTTCAAACATTTAATTGAAAACTCATAGTTCTGAAAATATATATTTTGTGTTTTCCGAGTGTTGTAGTTGTGTATGTTATCCTTTAGGACAATTTGCCATTTTAATAAATAATCCGGTAGATTTTTGTGAATATATCTGAAGTAAAATTTTAATTCTTGTAGCTTTAAGATGTCTTCTACTTTTAACAGGTTTATGTTTAAAAAGAAGTGGTTCAGCAAGTTGCATTTGCTTAATGTTATTATTCGCATTGCTTTCTTTTGGATTTTCATAATTCTGTTCCCCTGAAAACCCCATACCACAATGCAATAATTAATGTGAGATAATAGTAACAAGTTATATAACAGAACTTTTATTTGGTGTTGTAGTATGTATTTTAATCTATTCAATATGCCAATTATTTTGGAACATTTATTTGATACTTTTTGATTAGATTGCATCTTCTCAGTTCAAGAAACTGTGAACAACTGTCAAATCAATGGCATTCTGCTGCTATAGTATTGCCAGTTGGCTATTTTTAGCTGCCAATTTCAGCCTGGCCAGATGAACCTTTCCATGAAAAATTCACTGTCCAAAAAACTATGAGCATTTGTTATATTTTAGGGCATTCAGAGGGGCGTGTCGTCCTGGACGATGGTGATAGGATGGAAGTCACATATCCATTGGATATTTCATATTTATTACCCCCAAATTTATACCTTTGTAAAAAGTTCCAGTTTTCAACTCCTGGTGACATTTGAAAAAATTGATATGATGTATATTTTAGCTTGGAATGGCTGATATATATATATAATAAACACTGGTAAGGCAATTTATGCCTTCTACTCCGACTCACCAGTGGAGCTTCTTCTCGGCATCTCACCCAACATCAGCCCCCTCACATTCGCATCCAGGGATTGTCTCCCTGGCGGGGGTACTGCCATGATCACTCCAGGGGTGGTGCTTGGGGTGTGATATGGACGGAAGTCTCTAGGTAGTTGTGGGGGAGGGTAGACCTTCTTTGGCCGACACTTATTGGATGATAACTTAAAGTTCTCTAGGACTGCTGCCACATTGCCTATGGCCAGCTGCACCGAATCTCCTGCTGAAAACACACCATAACTCTCTCAACGGTAAACAACGTTATCTGCTATTTCAGAGATAAACAAAACAGAGGTAGGTTTTATGCTTTTTTCATGATGCGAGCAGACTAGGTGTCTATCTGATACCAGGGCTTCATGACTCAGTCATGAGGGGTGTGTGGATAAGGCTAATCTTCCTGACAAATCATCATTTTAGGGTACATTTATGTAATTGTGGAGAATTTTCCAAATAAAAGTTTTTTGCACGGCAGTGTGCATATTTAAATACAACTTAAGTAAATTTATTTTACTGTTTAAATTGTTTTATATTTTGGCCTACGAGTGGAAGATCGGTAGATTCCGTAAACACTGTAGAAAACGTGGTAGTTGGCATTTTTGCTGTTTATTATCATGCTTTCATTGGCTGAACATCCCATGAAAATGATTGCTTTCCAAGTTTTCTGCATCATAAACACACAAACGACATAATGCAGATGGAATTTTCAACAGCCAGGTACTCATTCGTACAAGTGTACAATTGAGTGAACTGGAGCAATGTGGAAGGAACGAACTTGCCCAAGTTTCAAAATGGCAGGAAGAGGGTTCAAACCGAGAATCTCTTGATTGAAAGTCTGATACTTTAATCACCACGCCACTGTGCGTGCATGCATGTGTGTCAATACATGTGCTTCCTACCCCAGGTGATCAAATGTGCAGTACCTCTGTGTTTGGGGGCTGTCCACCCATGCAACCTGTCTTTCTCTGGCCCACCCAGCTCCCGGTCATAGTTTGACAGGTGGTCGACAGTGTAGATGTCGTCATCTTCTTCCTCAAACGCTCCAATTCCAAACGCCTGCAGGCAAATTGAAGCTCTTCCAATAGAACCATCCCAAGAACTAACAACCTGTCATTTTATTCAATGAACATACAAGTAAAATATATAATTATTATTACAAAACATTGTATTTAATTACAATATATTATTATTATAAGACATTGTAATTAATTAATCAGAAAGCTTCGTTTATTGGTTTGTTTGGTTAGATTTCTTTATGGAAAAATTTGCTGTGTAATAAAAATGCAACAACTTTTAAGAATTCATCACAGAATTCTCACTATGAACAACACAATTTCCACAGCAGTTTTCAAATATTAGATGTGCCCAGCATAACTAATTGTGGAGAAATTAAACCAGCAATGTTCCAAAGACTGCACATACCTGTCCAGTTACGCCTTTCTTTCTGCCAGACGACACAGCGGCTGGTTCAAATAGGCTAACATGACCCGAGCTGCCAAACAGGGCAGTTTTTGGGTCTATGCCATGATACCCAATGCCATGTAGGTTGTCCTTTGGCGTGAAGCAGATCGGATTCACGTCTTTTGGGGCAAACGTAATCCCTTCAGCATATTCATCCTCGTCCGATTCCTAAAAGTTAAAGGTTTGATGTATGTTCCTCATGTTTCAAAGGTGTGATGTATGTTTCTCATTCCCCCCATATTACCATTTAAGTATATAATTTATTATTCTTAATACTAGCATAAGTATGTTGAAGGTATACTGCTACCCAAGTTGTATTTCATAAACCCGAAACTGTGTTCATAATTTGAAAACTGCACCTGCAGAATGTTTGTATTCTAAATAAAACATTCAGATTTTAAACCCACCCTATTAGTACTATTACCGAAACTGCCTGCGTTAACTACAAACCCTTTAATGGTTGCATTTTCCCATACTTAAGATGACCAATTCAGAGAACGTCCTGTTAATACCACCCTGGCTGATTCAGGATAACTGAACAGACAAGCTCACATTAAAATAAAACAAATCTTACCTACTTCTAAACATTTATTTTATGCATTTAGAAGGCGTTTTGTAGTAATATGGCAAAATATTAATTTTGTTTGAGTGTATCACCATGTTTTTTCTACATAATACGTGTGAAATATAAACAAATACTGCAAACACACATATTATTCATTCCACTACGTATGAAGAGTGGCGAGATAGCCCACAGTGACATGTACCAATAACCAGTTAGAAACAACAAGGAGTTAACGAGTTTATAATTGTTATCTCTGGTTCCATGCCGATTGAGCAGGTATTTTTCCGATTCTGCACTATTACTCACCCCTTCTTCATTGTTTCCTGGGGGCAAGGAACAGCCATAAACCTTCTGTTCACTCTCTGAAGTCAAATCATACCATTGGGTTTAGTTTTCTTCCACACTAGCAGATAGCAGTGGCCACTGGTACTGTGGCAAGTTATTCTTTAATTTTTCCTATAAAACATGTTGCTACGCTACATTTTTGCATTGAAAGTAATGGAAAACTAATGGGTAACCAAGTTTGGACCCCCCTTGACCCCTGTTTATGAGATCCTAGACACATCGCTGCATTCTGTCCATTACAATAGAAGGAACCAATTGTATAACTAAGAATAACAATGGTAGAGAACATGCAAAATTGAAATCAATGTGACTAAGATTGTGCGCATGTTATGTTGTTAGTATTCAATCACAATTCAAGTTTAGTTTTATTGACTTGCATGATCCTAGCACAAGAAGGGTTTATCTCAAAACACTGTTGAGAGATATGACACAAAACTGCTTTCATGGGTAGGAGAGAAAGTTAGCCGTTGTTCCGGTTAGTGTCTCAGTCATGAACATGGATGCACAAGAACCATCATTAGAACAAGGCACCACCAAAGATGCAAGCGGCCAAGTAAAGAAGTCTTCAGATTTTTACAAAAAGAGGCTATAGTTTCAGATGATTTAATAGCAATTGGATGGTCATTCCAGATATTTGATGCAGCTACAGAGAAAGCATGGTTGCCAATGATAAGCTTAGTTTTATGTTATTTGAAGTTATCAACATTTGGAGATCATTCCTATACAGCAGAATAACATAACGACGCAGTAACTAACCAGCAGTAGGCTGTTTCCGCCTTCTTCTTGCCTTTCTCTTCACCCGTGGCCCTACCCCCTGGCCTTCCTTCCAACCCAGTTTCTTCAACAGGCGAACTCCAATTGGGCATCTCAAGAACAGAACGTGAAACACATTACAACCTCACACGTTACTTTTAGCTGTGAAACACATCAAATAGGACACTCCAGAACTAGCATCAGCCTTTCTTTATATAGTAATAATATTATATTTATATGTTTGTTTCTGGCAAAATTCTATACGATATATAAATACACCTAAAGTACTAGTATAACAAATTAGAGAAATATCTTTACAACTTCACAACTGACTAATCTGATAACTAGAATTTGATAAAAGAACAATACGAAAATAAGTTACAACTACTTGATATGTTCTTGGCTGTATAAGACTCAATTTAGATTTATGAACATTAAAATTTTACATAGTTTGTAATAAGCATATAATTTGCTCAAATTGTATAAAATTCTTAAATTGTTATTGAAGTTACTGCAAGTTACACGAGTAGTATTATGTGAACTTGTGTGTGATGACAACTGGACATACTTTGCAGGGACTATGATGTCTTCAAGGGGGGATGCTCCAGGTATAACTCCATCGCCACAGACAGCTCCAATCGTTCTCTTCTTCAAAGCTGATGCAAAGTCGTCAGTTGGTGCAACATTCCTTGGTGCAATGCCGTGTTCACCTAAGTCCTGTACACAGCACACAAGTCCAGTCTTTTACCACTGGTTTAACTAATGGTGCATGACATTGGATACATCACTAGCAGGCATCCCACATAATATGTACTTCCCATATATATATATATATATATATATATATATATATATATATATATATATGGGAAATACACATTATGTCGGATGCCTGCTAGTGATGTATCCAATGTCATGCACCATATATATATATATACATACACAATATAGATTCTGGGAATTGTTAAGGGAATATGGCTGTATATATATATATATATATGGTCAGTTATCATGAAACATTAAAACAAATTGTGTTTGGGGGTAAATTTAGAATTCAATATATCATGTTTTCCTTTTAGTCACTAATAAACAACATGTCAGGCTAAATCTTGCATAAATTTGGGTAGCTTAATTACTAAAACTGACTCTTTGGGATCACTTTGAACTTGTGAGTCCATGTTGCTCGATACAGAGCGTATACATGCACATCATATATTTAACATACTTATTATGGTATTTCAAATTTCTGCTATGTATTTTTATTGCTTTTTTTGAGCATGTAACAGGCTTACGGTTAAGAATCGATAGCAATGGCAACTTTTGTAAAATTTTGTTTGTTTTCCTGCGATTTAAAAATTAGGGTACCTTTTCTGTCTGCCGTTTAGAAGAGACAAGAGGTCATATAACTACTTGTCATTCTAAGGAACACTGTTTGCATAATATCACCATAAGTTCAAATATAAAACAAACAATTACCTTTTCAACGGAACAATGTTTGTGCGGATACTATCATGTCTTGTCTTTCTGGTGATGTTTAGAATGGAATTTTTCTTTAATATTTATCAAATAGAAAGTAATGGTCTTAAGTGGAATCTGATTACTGTTCCTTGGCCTCTCTGAGTGTTGCTCAGTGACAGCTAAATGCACTAGTTTCCAATCGTCACCACTTAGGTGAAAATTCAGCCCTACTCTAAGTAAAAAAGTAATGTTTATAGCAAGAGATGTCTTAAAAAACTAAGTATCGTGTCAATTATTTTTTTAATATTTAGGAGGATGAAACAGTCTTCTTTTCAGCTAATGGACTGCGTCACGAAGTGTGGGGCATCAAGTGATAGAAGAAAGTTAAATAGGACAGACAGTGTTTCAATAAAACATGGGACATCAGACAGATCAGTTGTATTGTTTAATAACTCAGTAACAAGCTCATATCACATGATGTTCCATTCTTAACCAAATAAATTAATTAGGTGTAGTCATTGTGCTACATGCTGCTAATGAGGAGAACAAACAACACTATTCTATTAAAGTATTTATTGTTACAGTCATTTCTTACGTTAGTAAGCGAGTAACCATGGCAATCACCTCCTCGTTAAATTAAACTTGTCTGCTACACTGCTACATTACCGTATCGGTAGTCCAAATTCTAGATTGTAGCATAAAACGAAAAAAATGTGTGTTTTGTTCAGCAATGCCTCTTCAATAATTGGCATCATCTGATTATCTTAGTCTATTTTCTCAAATTGTAACAACGGCCATTGCTGGAGTTTGTTTCATGTGGGTCCAACGACAGATCCTGGATGATGGCGACAGAAATATTTCTCCACCCCTCACAATGTGGGTGA
This sequence comes from Escarpia spicata, assembly GCA_963995525.1. Taxonomy (NCBI): domain Eukaryota; kingdom Metazoa; phylum Annelida; class Polychaeta; order Sabellida; family Siboglinidae; genus Escarpia; species Escarpia spicata. Next base: position 12,015,455 of record OZ023214.1, on the reverse strand, counting down.
AATACTCTGCCCATTCCATAGCAACAGTCATGGTAACATGAGGTGCCTCTCATCATAAGGGTGTTGCCCATTGGCACAACAGTGTGAGCCTCTATTAAGCCATTGACTTCATTCGGGCTCCAAGAATCCACTTGTCTTTGGCATCTGGCTACTTCTTCTTCCAGAACTTCCAAGATCTTAAATCGTGTCTCAACCCTGCGCAAGGCTACGCATAGCTCTGCACAGTTCTTCATGATGTGGCCACTCTTAGCCAGGTTGCCGGCTTTCATCTTTATTGACCCTCCTACACCATCGCATGGGCCCTTATCATGGCCGGCCTCCCCCAGCTGGCACGTACACCAAATAACGAGAGGAAACGGCCAAGCAACGTGCAGATGGAGTGATTTTGGTATTGGGAATTTGGAGAGTCGGTCATAAAATGGATGGTGTCAAGTATCTGCATGGTTTGTTGGTGCTCTGAAATAATTGCTTTAAGGAAGGCAAACGTTGAAGGCACTGAGTGGGCCATCACACCTGACAGGCCTACCAAACTCAAAACATTCATATTCCCATCTTCATCTCTGTAGTGCAATACCATGGGGTGGATGCTTACTTGCGCTTTGTCATAGTACACAGACCCTATCTCCTCCATGTATTTAACTTGCCAATTCTCTGCATAGTCCATCTGGCATGTGGCTTTGTCATAGTCCATCTGGCATGTAGCTTTAAGCTTACCTCTGAGATGTCTGATTTCCTCGTACTGTGTGCAGATTCTGCCACAATGAGCTCCGAATTCTGGGAGTTCTTGCACGAGTGTTTGAAGGAATGTATCAACATCCTCTACCACTTCCTGTATCTTTACTTTCTTGATGAGAGTGCCCTTGTATTTCACTTCTTTCTTCATCCATTGCTCATATTTGTGTCATCTAAATTATTCAGTTTCTCCCTTACGCCTTCATCACTCATCACAGTTAATTCTGATGAGGACTTTGGCAGTATCTTGGAGGCGGTCGCCTTCATGGACATGTTGGCATGACGCTGGCATAGACACAGATGTCTCTGGGTGTATTGAACAAGCCTGACATTTGATGGTCTCCACCTGCAGAATGCAGTAAACGACATCTTAATGTCGCTGTATTCAAGGCAGAACTTCGTGTAGATATTTTGCATAGTATCTGTCAATGAGAAGGTACCTCTTCCCCTGACTTGATCCTTCTTTCCAGGTAACTCATTGTTGTTTTCTGATCTCCTAAGAAAGTCAGCTACCAACATCTTCTGTGACTTGGCTATTGTCTACCTCATGTAGTCCCTCGACAGGGACACTTTCTTACTGAGGGTCTTTCTGAATCTTGTACTTAGCATTTTCTGTTTAACATTGGGGTTTCTGACTGGATCAAACAATGCTTTCTTGAGTGATGTCCTTGCGGACTTTATACAAGACACTGTCGTTGTAAAGGGGAGTAGTTTTCATCTGCTGTCGATAAACGACGCCTGCCGGATTGTCTATGTGATGGGCAGTCACTTGTATTGCCGTAAGATGGCAGCAGTACGTCATTTTTGGAAATATTTGATTGGCATACCCTCGGTCTCGTGCATATGCTCGGTATTGTCAGCGTTATAAACGTCATAACAAATAGGAAAAATATGACACTACTTCTAAATTATCTCTGTTATGTACCTAAAGGGATAACTGGTAAGTGTGTTAAAAAAACGTCTACTAATATTTAAAATCCTGACCAGAAACAGTATGTCTATGTCATCCGCCCGGTATCGTCAAAAACTACCCCACGTCAAAATATGAGTCTACTAGGCTTTACTGTAGGTTTACATTTGTTTGGAGGTCAATTTAACCAATGGTCGTTTTATCTAAACGGCACTATCAACACGCTCGGTATCGGCCAAACTACCCCACCACAAATGTTGTCCCCACGACTCAACCATTCAACAAAACGCTGAGATTTCTTGAAGACTCTATGTTGAACTATGTACTGGTATATAGGAAAACAAATCACACACTTGTCATTATTGTTTATGTATAATTCATGTTAGTGTAATAGCACCAAAGTAAAAACTTCAAAAAATGATGAAAAAATACAATTTATTTCGCTATATTTTCCATAGTTTTGAAGATATTCACATAAAAATTGATTTCCCATGACACCTTTCACTGAGACGGTTGCTGTAAACACCATTACAATACTGTGCTGTATATTTTTGTAATGGTTATATCAGACAAAAACTTTGTCAACGTTTCATGATAACTGACCATATACATAAACAAAATGGATTCTGTGGATTGTTAAGGGAATTTTGCTGTATCCCATTTTAATACATTGCAATTTTTCAAGAAACCATTTTTAATAACTGACAGAACATAGTAGTGGACATTCTGGCAATAGTTTCTTCTGATCTACCAGTAACCACAAGAAAGGTCATATATGGACTCAAAAAGAATCAAATGAACCATTAGTACTGTAATAGTTTCTACAATATAACAAGGTAATATGACTTTGAAGACTGTACAATAACCTACTTCATCATCCATGAAATTCTCAGGCTTTCGTGATGCTGGCGTGTCACATTTCTTGTTTCGAGATGACACAAATGTAGACGGTGTCCACCCTAGTGAGAAAATAACAAAAAATATAAATAGTACATTAGTTCTGCCTCCTACTTTTGGTTCATTGATTGCAAGACCAGTGCTAAAAAAAGAAATGTTAATTTTATATTATACATGAATTTTTTTATTGATATAAGTGCATTGATATTGTCAGAAGTTACATTAAAATAAGAAATAATAACAAAACTGGTTAAATAAATAATCAGTAAAATAGTAATTCTTAGCTATAATAAACTATATTTAATTATAATATAGTCAATTAAAATAATAAAATATACTGTGATAAAAATATGTGACATGAGTTTGTATATTTGCCACCCAACCTTACCCTGTTCTGAGCCAACTGTGTTGAAGTAACCGGCCGAGAAGCCGCCCGTAAATGCACCATGGAAACGTCGTCGACCTTTAGAGTCATGTGCTGTTTGGTCTTGAACTCTAGTTGGCTTCTTGACAACTTCATCTAAAACATATTCATAATAAGGCTTGTAAGTCTCGCGCCTCGTTTTCACTTTGGAGTCAGCTGGCGACATCCGTTGCACTGTCACTTGAATAGGATATATATATATTCTCATTTGAGGTGTAATCACAGGAATGACACAGAACACTGATGAATGTTCCTCTTTCTGATTGATGGAAAGATATCAAACAGGTGTGATAAGTTTTGTAAGTAACAATGTTACAGTAATCAAGTTTAGAGTTGGTTATAACTGGATACCTGCAATATTGCTCAGGTGATGTGTTTATGTCATAACTTGACATAATGCAGTTTGTGCTTCATTCGGGGATACAACAGTCACATGAGGTATGTATACAACCGATCTCATTAACACTGTTCTGTTTTCATGGGCAGTTAATGTGGTGGGGAAACTGTTGTAGGTAATTATGTTCATGGTAAACGAGGGTTTTATAACATTGTCACCTGGGCTGTATTACAGGTATCCAGCTATAACCAATGCTAAATCGATTACCATAAATTGTTTACTTAATAATCTTCCCCAATCGCTTTAGTTTAAATTTATCAGTCAGAAACCAGAACTATTACCAGTATTTATGTCATTCATGTGATTATGCCCCAAAACAAAAAACATCCTACTGCCTAGGCAGGCGCCGAGTTACTTCCTGTCACCAGTCAGCTCATTTGCGAAGAATCTCGCCATGTATCGTGACACACTTACAGGCCCTATAATTTGGTATACTATGCTGAAGCCTTTTGTAAATTCTGTACTAGCAAAGAAGTTTTGGTTTAACTTTGCAACTATCTTTAATTCCAGTTAGTTGTGAAAGTGCAGCAGAAAAACAACTGAATTTGAGAGGAAATTAAATTGCATTATGATTATCATTAATAAACTTGTTGGGTGTAAAATTTGAAGAAAAAAAGCGACTTAATAATTGTATATTATTTTTGAGGTATAATTGAAACGAAGGCGTAATTTAGTAATTGAAAATTGGCAATCTTGTGACTGTGGAATCAGTGTGGTCTGTGCCTGTGTGTATATCCAGGACCAGGCCAAAGACGGGGCTGCCAGGTCCAGGGCTAACTATCCCAGAGGCAGAGGGGTCCCGGATGGTTTGGCCCACGACGTGTTCAGTCCATGCCGACAGATGGTTTGGCACGGATGTTTTGGCCGATGCTGACGGATGGTTCGGCCCACTTCACCAAAAGTTGCTGTGCGGTGTCGGATGTTTTGGCCCACGAATAATGATCAAAGCAGAGGTCGACTCGGCCCACTGCGTTTGATTCGGCTTGTTGCATTTGAAGATAGTTTCTAGGATGTTTCACAATAAATTTCCTACCACGTCTTTATTGTTTGTTTGTTAGAAATGTATGATCACACTTTCAAAGACACATTGATGGAGGTGTTACTCTACATTTCACAGCTGTATTGTAACGATTTGTCACGCCTTATGATGTGTGATTGTTTGTTCTACAAACGGGAACAAACTGTTTCAGTGTTTGGTGGTTTCAGGTAATCTGGGATAGGTTGTTATTATGACAACCATTTCCTAGTTAGAATATACGTAACTTGTAAAACGCAATTCGAAATAGTTACAAGTCCGCGGTAAGAATACGCTAAAGCCTAGAGCTGAGACAGAATAACGATTACACCGCACAATACACATGTCGCAAGTCAGATTTCACAATAGAAACAAGACGGATGGTTCGGCCCAGACACACCCGATTGCACCGGTTACACAAACGGTTAATTCGGCCCATGGTCCGAACACGTTTTGGGCCGAAACATCCGTCTCACAGGCAGAGCAGAGCCTCCAGACTAAACTAGGCAGACTAGACTAGGTCTAGGGTAGAGTAGAAACCAGGGCAGAGCCTGGCAGAGGGAATTGGAATCAGGCCAGGGTCCGAGAAATGCAACGTGCAATCTAGCCTCCAGTATGCTGTCTGCAAAAATGCAATTTAATATACCAAATAAGGCATTGAATAATTATGTCAGCTACCTTCTTCATACGGTTCTAATGGAGTACCGATTGTCACAAACGTATCTTCGTCCTCCTCGTCGTCCATCGTGTTTTACGTTGGTTTTACCAGCCGAAGTTGATGCGTTGAGCCTATTATTATCCAATAGCGATCGTTGAATTTCTTATGTCCGTATTCACAAGGAAGTGATGTGTGCGCATGTCGGAATTTGTCAAGAACAACGCCGATGTGTGCGTAAACCAAAAAGAATGTTGATTTTTCACATATTACGCGACACAAAATGTTGATACTCATTGGATGGTACAGTGATAGTTATTAACACAATGAAGAAGATCGCATTTAAAGGGTTGAAGTTTCCTTCGACAAGGAAGGAATCATCAGCCTCGGGCGATGAAGATGGGCGTAATGCAGAAAAAGCAAATGTGTCACAGTTAAACGCGAGGTTGGGCGATCCTGACCATCCTGGCAGTGCTGATGGCGACGGAACAGGTGTCAGACCAAAGATGTCGTTAAAAACGTCCCAGATGAAAAGCTGCGGTCCACCAAAAACGCGGTCAAGAAACGGGATTTTCAGTACAATAAGACGGAAGTTTAGCCAGTATACGAAAGGAGAGGGGTGCGAAGCAAGAAACGAAACAAGACCGTGTAAAAACAACGATCGTGTACGTGGTAATGGCAGTGTACACAGTCGTTCACACAATGCTCTTTCATATAAAATTCCGGTAAACGATGACAAAAGCAAATCTGGCAGTTTACGTGTCTGCCCAACGAGCATTGAGATACCACTGCGAGCAGCTTATTCTGAGGAGCTTCTTAACCTGCCACTCAATATGCACCCACAAACACACAGTCGTGATTGTGAAGTGTCTGAACATTCGATTCAGATCCATTCCAAAGGTAGCAGCAGCACTAGTGCAGATGAGAAATCACCTATTGACACAATATCTGCTGAACCGTTTCCTTTGGATACTGAATATGGTCATGCATCTGCACCAGTGACGAATGGCCTGGTGGGTTGTGAAGGGATGACGCTTGACAGAACACTCTGCGATGCAAGCAATCCCACAAACAACTTGGACGACTGCTTTGAGGTCCACAACGCATCTACTCTAACGACGTCAGTGCAGCGATTTCAGCCTGTCTACGACCAAGTGAAGGAGGGTGCAAAAACGTGGTGTCTCACCCAAGAACTGTTCAAACTGACAAAGCACGGGTGGTACTGGGGCCCTATCAACCGCGAGGAGGCCGAAGAGAAACTGTATGATCAGCCAGATGGTGCTTTTCTCGTGCGGGACAGCTCGGATGAACGTTATCTCTTAAGCCTGAGCTTCCGGTCGTACAACCGAACCCTGCACACCCGCATTGAACATTGCAATGGGGTGTTCAGCTTCTACGCACTACCAGAATCCGAGGGCTACAGTTCAATCGTGGACTTAATCGAACACTCGATGAACGACTCGCAGGCGGGGGTCTTCTGTTACTCTCGAGCCCGGGTGCCCGGATCCCCCTCATTCCCCGTCAGACTCACAAAGCCGGTGTCGCGCTTTTCACAGGTTCGCACACTGCAGTACCTCTGTAGGTTTGTCATCCGCCAGTACACTCGCTTCGACCACATACAGAAGCTACCACTGCCAAACCGCATCAAAGGATGGCTGGAAGAAAACCAGTACTGAGTTGGATCTATCGGAAAAACGAATGGCAGAGCTGCGGGCACCAGGTGTCGCTGACAGTTGGACCTAGGGACAGGCGGTGCTTGTGTTAACATGCAATTTATTTTGCATGCATGTCATCTGTTATTTATTATATATATATTTGGAATATTGTGATCTTGGGGCAAGTCTCACTTCCAACTGAAACTTGCAACATGCATGCAATACAGTGTACCACACATTGTGGTTATGTCAGCTGCTGTTTATGTAACATCTAAGTTATGGCAACAATAGTTTACATACATATTTTATGATCAGTCCGTGAACTTTGATCTACAAATAGCAAACATTTGGTTTCAGGAGACGCTGCTGGTTTTTTAAATGTATGTTTGTGTTGGCCTCAGCATTTGGTTGAAACTTAATTTGAGCTATGTTGGATTGTGCAGGAACAGTGGCAGAACTGTTTTAAAAAAGGCTCCGTATGATGGTGATGATACCTTAGTCCTATTTTTACAAGTAGTTGGGCTGATGAGCGTGTCCGTATCTACTGATTGATATTCATATATGTGATGTGCAGTTGATGCTTTTGTAGCTGTTTTAGAAACGGCTTTATTGAATTGGCAGCATCCATGTGTAAGTTATTGAGGACGTTGTTGTTTGTAATGTAGGGTATGCCGGCCTTTGTGAAATGCCTAGGTTGTTGAGTCCATAAGAGGAACTTCGGCATGGCGGTTCAATAGCCCAATCGTAGAACAAGCTGTGATCATTCACAGGCTGTATCAAAGACAAATGCAGGTACCAAAGTTGTTGGTAGCAAGATTGAGACCGACTCATTAGTTGGTACCATCTTACTGTACCGGTGTGGCATAAAATAGCGTTCACCTGTTTAGTTCAGTCAGTGGTCAGTTCCAAGTGACATGAGTCCCCTTATTGAAACGTATCTACATACTTTCATTCTGGCTTTCCTCTTATGTAATATGAATGTGTATATTTCTTTTCCATAATAATAGCAATACACTATATTCACGAGACAAAGAAAGGCTACATTTTCACAATGTTGAGAGTTATGTTATGTTACACAAACCTAGGGCAGAGCACATTTGTACAAATGCAACCTCGGCATTGTTGGCCCCAATCATGTATTATTTTCTGAGAAATGATTAGCACTTTCTAGGGCACAAGTCACTATGTACACAGTTTAAGAATGTCTATATGTCATCACTGGATAGACTTGAAAATGGGACCTTTTTAAAAGGAGGTAGTCTGTTCCTAGTTTTTCATTTAGTAATTAATATAACGTTCTTAAGACTATACTAACAACGTATACTACCCGCCAAACTGTATTTAGTAAGCCCATAACCATGTTCACAATTTGGAAGATATGCTCTGGAGCACGTTCAAATGATAAACAAAACTTTCAGTTTCAAAACAAGCTGTAGTGGCAAATGGGCTGAGTTAACAGCAATACCCTTTGATGTTCAACAGTTTCCAATTTTTATTTACACGGCAGACTTCCCATTACAAAATTACAACGCTGGCTAATTCAGGGTAGAGGAACGGACTGGCTCCCTCAAAGAAGTATTCTAGTCGGTGGTACAAACTCAAATATCATCAGATGTCTATCTACATGCCACTATAATATAATTGTCACAATTGTGACTAGCTTAGCCATCCACACTTTATGTTGGGCTGGACGTACGGTTTTCCTGTTTCTTATTGGCATGCCTTGTAATCCATTGGGTGTGCGGGGTAATGATAAAGGATGGTATGCATTGTAGCTGTGTTATGTGATATGTCAGTAACACAAAACTACGGCAATATATACACCTGACGTTCTTTTAAAATAACCATCAATTGCAGAGCAGAGGACTGCTAACAATGCTATTCTCTCTGAGAAATGTGTTCAGCTTCCTGTAGGAATTTATATGAAACTGGTTTAATATATTGGGCAACTGAGCAATTGATTAATTTGATGCAACCCAACAATGCAAACAGAGACTATCATCGTAATAAAAGCTGGATAGGGTGTTGATTTAATAGTGTTTCTTCAAAATTCAGCTATCTGTCTGGTGCCCCCGTGATGTTTAGTTGAATATTGTATAGTCCATATCGACATGAGGGTACTAATTTAGGTTGGTGTTATCACTGTTGTGTATATATTTAATAGCTTGGCTTGTTTTTATTTTTGCCTTGTAACTACTGCACATTTTTGGCTGCTTTAGCAGAATATTCTTTTTTCTCTCCTGTCTATAATTTGTGATTGGCGTGAATAAATATCTGTCCTATAAGACATTGTCGCATCTTTCATGCAAACTGCATTAATCAAGTTTTACACATTTCATCCATTGTTTATTCCTCAACAACAATTATAAAAGGGACTATTTGTAATAGTTGTTACAAAAAACTGCAAAAGGGCATCACTGATAATTGGCATGCTTGCACATATAGCAAACACACAATTATGTTAGTCAATACCTGATGACATAAGCTCTATAAACACCCAGTTGCTACCATTCGGTAGAGGGTATTTTATACTAAAAAACATCTTTCAATTCTGAAGAGCAAATAGTTCTGAGTATACAATAAAATAACATTCATTTAAATATGTAGCAGAGTATGTGTATCTGAACCCAACAAATCTACACTCACAACCTCCTTAAAATCTCTTGGAATAAAACCAACAACAAAACAAACAAAAACAAGTCGCTCTATCCTTGTCTAAACACCCTACTAATGTTATTCACCCTTTTTAAATGAACCACGCTGGTTTGATCCAAGATTAATTGAAATATAATTACCATCACCCCAATATGTCAATAATTACAAAATAAAATTCCCCTCATCAAGTGATATCCTTATACAAGTATTTTATTAAAATAATAACAATACAATTTTTGCTAAGCGAATCATTTATTACAATAACTTCATAGTTTAGTTGAATTGTGGCATGCAAACTGTGATGTTGAAACCTACAAAGCATACTTCCTCAGAAAGCTGTCAGTGTCAATGCCACCATAGCCCATAAGTTAGTCCCCCATACTATGGTAAAACCAAAATGCAGACTATTACATATTTCTGCAGTAGACTCTGATACATAATTTCTTCTTTCATGTTCAGCACCAGGGTATATTTTTATATGAACTGTTTACATTCCTGATTAGTAACATTGGCCGATGTGTGATGTCCAAGCATGTCGGCACTGAACGAAGTCATCTGTTTCGTTCGTTAAGTCCCATCATGTTTCTTGTCTGCAATGGGATAACAATAAATTCAGCATATATACATGCAATTTTGTATGTGATTAAATAATCATCTTACGATCAGTTCCACCAATGACTGACATGAAAGAAGTTATAAATATTATCATCACATTTAATCTTAAATATACATCAAAACCTTTTCAGTGTACGTGGCATACAATGAACAGACACTTATATTTATGTATACAAACATCACATAATTCATATTTACATAGTGATATATTTAACTAATTCATTAATGTTTATTTATATAATTTATTATATTTAAAAACGTTTTACTATGCATTTTAATGCTTCTGAATGGACTGTGGCCCCATATATGGGTAATTATTTAGTAATAACTCACAATTTCAATGGCACCGGACATGAAGGTCCCCACACCATCAATGCTACCTGGCTGCATCTGTAAAGTAGGCAAACAATACAGATGTCAAACTATGCAACAAGTATACAACATCATTGGCAGTATTTCAAAACTGTGCAAAACCCGGCAATGCATTCACTGCTCAGGGTCAAATCTGACATAATCGCTGTACAGGACTGCAACTGGGTCACATGACATTTATTACAAACTCTATCATTATCAGTAGCCGACAACATTTTGTTTCTAAATGCTCAGCTGGACTGGAACAGGCATGGTTAGTTTGATAAATTGTTGACTGTTACTAAAGTAAACAAATCAGTTATGATTGTCACACTTGATGTCACTAGTAATAGTAAGTATATAAACAACCTATTCTTGTGACTAGTAAAGCTTGATGTGGCGTTTGCAGCAGTATAACTGGAGAGATTGTCCTTTCCTAATACTTGGGTGTAGCATGACTTGCCAGTCACAAGACTGTCAAATTGTGCAGAAGTATACCATCAGCCTTTGGTGTAAGATGTCCATGATGTACCACACTAGGAATACATTATGGGAAGAAGACTACTAGATGACACAAAGACAGAAAAAGATGCCAGGTAACAGATGATGGGTAACACCATGACCTATGACTCTCAGAGGGTGAGGGTGATTGCCAGTTAGCCCCTCACCTGACCCGCCAGGTCACCCAGCTTCATGATGTTGTTGATTCTGCGCTGCATGAAGCTCCAGGTATTGCGGAAGTCATCAGAGCTGTCCTGGAGCATGAACAGCTCACTGCTCTTGTAGACTCCGGCCACTGACACCCTCTTGCTGTACCAGTTCATCTACAACACGAGGGAAGAGGCTGGGATGACACGGGGGAAGAGGCTGGGATGACACAAGGGAAGAGGCTGCGATGACACGAGTGAAGAGGCTGGGATGACATGAGGGAAGAGGTTGGGATGACATGAGGGAAGAGGCTGGGATTACACGAGGGAAGAGGCTGGGATGACACGAGGGAAGAGGTTGGGATGACACGAGGGAAGAGGCTGGGATGACACGGGGGAAGAGGCTTGGGTGACACAAGGGCAGAGGTTGGGGTGACACGGGGGAAGAGGCTAGGATGACACGAGTGAAGAGGTTGGGATGACAGGAGGGATAAGGCTGGGATGACAAGAGGGAAAAGGCTGGGATGACACGAGGGAAGAGGCTGGGATGACATGAGGGAAGAGGTTGGGATGACATGAGGGAAGAGGCTGGGATGACACGAGGGAAGAGGCTAGGATGACATGAGGGAAGAGGCTGGGATGACATGAGGGAAGAGGTTGGGATGACACGAGGGATGAGGCTGGGATGACATGGGGGAAGAGGCTAAGGTGACACAAGGGCAGAGGTTGGGGTGACACGGGGGAAGAGGCTGGGATGACACGAGGGAAGAGGCTGGGATGACATGGGGGAAGAGGTTGGGATGACACGAGGGAAGAGATTGGGATGACATGAAGGAAGAGGTTGGGGTGACACGAGGGAAGAGGTTGGGTGACATGAGGGAAGAGGTTGGGATGACACAAGGGAGGAGGTTGGAATGACATGAGGGAAGAGGCTGGGATGACATGAGGGGAGAGGTTGGGATGACATGAGGGAAGAGGCTGGGATGACATGAGAGAAGAGTTTGGGATGACACAAGGGAAGAGGTTGGGATGACACGAGGGAAGAAGTTGGGGTGACGCGAGGGAAGAGGTTGGGATGACATGAGGGAAGAGGTTGGGATGACACGAGGGAAGAAGTTGGGGTGACACAAGGGAAGAGGTTGGGATGACATGAGGGAAGAGGTTGGGATGACACGAGGGAAGAGGTTGGTGTGACATGAGGGAAGAGGTTGGGATGAAACAAGGGAAGAGGTTGGAATGACATGAGGGAAGAGGCTGGAATGACATGAGGGAAGGGGTTGGGATGACATGAGGGAAGAGGTTGGGATGACATGAGAGAAGAGGTTGGGATGACACAAGGGAAGAGGTTGTGATGACATGATAGAAGAGGTTGGGATGACATGAGGGAAGAGGCTGGGATGACACGAGGGAGAGATTGGGATAGAAGTGGTAGACTTACATCAACAGAAGCTATGAAGGTGATTTAATAAGATTTAACAAGATTGCCATCCAGAAAATTAACTCTAGATGGCAAGTGGACAAGGAAGGCTTATTGAGGGTCCAATACTTTTTATCTATGTGTATCCCGCCCTTTTAAGGTATGTGTTGATTTTATTTTTAAACATATTCACGCTACTAGCACCAACACAATCAGGAGATAATCTGTTCCATTCATTTACAGTCCTTTGTGAGAATGAGGACTTTCTTATATTTAATCTGCACTGCTCCTTTACTAATGTAACTTCATATCCTCTAGTCCTTCTATCTTTCTTAACTGAGAAACAAATATTTCTATCAATATTTTCATAACCATTCAATATTTTAAACACTTCTATCTTATCTCCTCTCAATCTCCTGGTCTCTAGTGTTGTTAAACCACATTTTTAAGGCATATTTCGTAAATAAGATCCTCTGTACTCTTCCTAGCATATCCATGTCCTTCCTGCGATATGGCCTCCATGCTTGAATACAATATTCTAAATGAGGCCTAACTATTGTTTTGTACAGTGGTATTATTAGCTCTTTTTCCTTATACGTTATGTTTCGCCTAATTAATCCAAGGATTTTATTTCCCTTTGAAGCGGCAATACCACACTGCTCTGAAACCTTCATATCAGCACTAATGGTTAACCCTAAGTCCTTTTCTTTTACAGTAGTACTTAGTACAGAACCTCCCATTGTATACTGTACATCTTCGTTCCCATGTCCTGTGTGGAGGTATTTACATTTCCCAAAATTGAACAACATTTGCCATTTTTCAGACCATTTTATCAACCTGTCAAGATCATCTAGTAAATGCTGTCTATCTTCATCACGTTTAATCCTTCTAAACAATTTTGTGTCATCTGCAAATTTCAACACCTTGCTTGATATATCATCCTCCAAATCGTTGATATATATTAAGAATAATATAGGTCCCAGTACTGATCCCTGTGGTACCCCACTCAAAACTGATTTCCAGTTTGAAGCCTCCCCATCAACTATTACCCGTTGTCTGTCTATTTATATATTTTTTCAGTAATCTTTGATGTGGTACTTTGTCGAAAGCTTTCTGAACATCTAAGTAGACGATATCTGCTGGTGATCCCTCGTCTACCCACTCAGTGATGTCTTCCAAAAAACATTACATATTTGTTAAACATGACCTCGCTTTTAGAAACCCATGTTGAGATGGGTTTAACAAGTTATGTTTAACAAGAAAATCCACCATGTGATCTTTAATTAGTCTTTCCAATAATTTGCAAATCACTGACGTTAAACTCACTGGTCTGTAGTTCTCTGACTTGTTTCTGGAAGCTTTTATAAATAATGGTATAATGTTTGCTTCTTTCCATTCTAAAGGAACCACTCCCTCGTCTAATGACAAGTTGAAAACTGTTGCAAGCGGTAAGCTAATTTGTTCTACAATTTCCAACAGTAGTTTGGGCGGAATCCCATCCACTCCAGGTGATTCATTATCCTTCATAGCCCTAATTTTCTTATCTACCATTTCTGGGGTTACAATTAACCGTCCTAAATAGTCTGATTCTGCCCCCTTGAACTTAGCCTCTGGTACTGGCAGTGAACTAATATCTTCCCTGGTAAACACTTAACTAAAATACTCATTCAGGTCTTCTGCCATTAAGAATCTCTCTGATATTATATTTCCACTACTATCTTCTAGAGGACCGACCTTATCCTGAACTTTCTGTTTGCTCCGAACATAAAAACTCTTGCTGTCTTGTTTTATATTACAAGCTAATTTTTGTTCGTAGCTTCTCTTCGAATTTATAATTTCAGTTGTAGCTTGGTTAAGTGCTTCTTTATAAATGTTGTAGTCTTTATCATTTCCAGTATGTCTATATGACTTCCACATCGTTTGTTTGTACTTAATTTTTCTAATGGCTTCTTTCGATAAGTATTTCTTTCTGGACCATTTCCCTTGTTTTTTCAAGGGAACAAATTTAACGACTCAATTTCACTCTTTAAGAGATTCCAGCATTCTGTTGCTGACTTATTTTTCAGTGTGTTGTTCCAGTCTATCTTTGCTAAAAATTACCTAATTTCCGTATATCTTCCTTTGTGAAAATTTCTACACTTACATCAACAGAAGCTATGGAGGTGGTAGACTTACATCAACAGAAGGTATGAAGGTGATACACTTACATCAACAGAAGCTATGGAGGTGGTAGACTTACATCAACAGAAGCTATGGAGGTGATACACTTACATCAACAGAAGCTGTGGAGGTGGTAGACTTACATCAACAGAAGCTATGAAGGTGATACACTTACATCAACAGAAGTTATGGAGGTGGTAGACTTACATCAACAGAAGGTATGAAGGTGATACACTTACATCAACAGAAGCTATGGAGGTGGTAGACTTACATCAACAGAAGCTATGGAGGTGGTAGACTTACATCAACAGAAGCTATGTAGGTGATACACTTACATCAACAGAAGCTATGGAGGTGGTAGACTTACATCAACAGAAGTGTCACCGGCGTAGAACCAGATGTCATTGGTGACAGTTTTCAAGTTCTCAAGTGCTTCTGGTGCATTCCATGGCAGGCTCATTAAGCCCATCGCCTGCACAAACAAACCGTCTCATTGGAAATGTTCATTGCCATGGTAACACACAAGTAAGTAAATGAGCCCATATTTCACACATTATATACTATTCATTTAACTAATTAGTTCTCAAAATCTAGGTAAGATATATACTTATAATTTACAGAGAACTGGCCTATTAGTCGTATGGATGTTTTTAGGTAGTGACTACCCTTAAATGATTATCAGTTAGCAGTATAGTTGTAGATTTGTTCTTCAATATGTTGTTTCGCGGCCCCATTGCGCCGTCGGTAACTTTGCAGACTAGTAACTTTGCTGCCAGACCAGTATCTTTTGGAAGTTGCTGGTCCAGGTGACCAGAACCTTTTTGGGGTCAAAGTCGAACACTGGATTTGATGTCCCCCACATCAGCTGACTGCGTAGATGTTTACCTGCGGCCACTTTGACAGATGTGGGATGAGCATCCTCAACCTTGTCTCCAGCGCATCCCGGATGAACAGCTCTGTACTCTTCTTTCTGTTGGTAGTCAAACAAAACCACTCTCAGATAACATCTTTGGTAAATCTACCATAAACGTGCAAAATATTAAAACAAATTTAACTAACTATGTAATAATCGTACAAATCAAACAAGTCCAAACGATGTGGAGATATATATGTATATATATATCATAATTGTAGCAGGAACATTGACTGCACGAACACCATCATGCACAAATATTGATGCTGCGATCCAAACTTGATTCCTTATTAGCTGTTTTGTTTACACTAATATTTGTTTAGAACATTACACTAACTGTTCTTGATACAGCTGCTATGACATGCATGTTGGTGTTACCACATGTATGCCTATGGAATTTTCCTTATGTTGAGGACTGAGTCTGAAATAAATCTGTTTTACTCTTATTAAAATTTCATTAAATTTCATATAACCAATGTCTAGTACTAGTGCTATGTTTATGTTTTAAAAGCATTAATGCAAAAACAGAAGCTATCACACTTCAGTAACTTCTTGCAAGTAAAAGATGACAGGTTGGAATTAAAAACTATTAATGATTGGAAAGTCGCACACATGAGATGGATGGATGAGATCAGCGATGCACCAAAGCTGACAATCCACGAGTTGCAAAAGACAAGGGACACGACTAGCTGGAGACAACTCATTGTGGCTGTCACCAAAAGTTGTATGACATAACATAACAGGACATGACATGTGTTTACTTACTGTGCTTTGCCATCTTGTGTGAGCTTGGTCTCCACAGCCAACAGGTCTGCCAGCTGCTGATTGGACGATGCGTAGAAGTACAGCACCAGCTCAATGCCACCCCTGGGAAACATGCCATGGGCAACAGATGGCAACCCCTCTATCTCAGCCCCTGTAAACACATTAATATGCCGGCCTCAGATTAGTCATTGTTTAATTACTGTAACTCTATACAAGTATAAACACAAAAATACAGTCACTTCTCAACATGGTGAACTGTACACAGTTTCTACATCAGCGGTTCTTAACTTTTTTAGTTGGCGACCTAAATTTTGGTTGCAGTACTTGCTTAGCGACCAATTCAAAATTATAAGTAAATAACATAGAACATTTATTAAACTATCTTGCAGTAAACACGGAGTAAAGGCAAAATCACCGCCATTCTTCGGTGTAGACTGTACACACTACTGACATAGAAAGAGGACACTCCTTGTAAATCGAAAGCAGATATGGCGAACAAAATCGAGAAGATCGTATGATTTTGACAATGTTTGATTACATATTACATTAATTTACTTCATGTTGGTGATAACACAGAGGCAGTCAATCCGATTGACAATACAATATGCCTGAATATCTCTCCGGCATCGGTAGGTCTTTACCACTGTATCACGAGGCCATGCAATATATAACAGCACACGTTGATACAACCTGGAGCCCTATTTAGACTTCAGTGGTGCGCTAAGGTGCAATATTTATATGACATCATATGTCTGGAATGATGTGCAAATACTTCTACGAAGTCATATGCCTGGAATGATGTGGAATATATACCTAACATAATGAGATATCACACTGGGACCAAAATATAGATATAACGATAAAATCGACCTCTGACATACATTATTCGTTTTGCATGCATCTATGCAAGAGAAACAATGAAGATAAGTTCAGACAGTCACTGGAGACTCTTGGCGACCCACTCAAAATGGCTTCATGACCCCGGGGTTAAGAATCCCTGTTCTACGTATTGCTGCATGTTCTGTATGTGTGTGCATGTGTGTGCATGCTTGAAATTGATTAGCAGTGTTCAGTTAATCAAACTTGTTACAACAAATCATTGATAACTAACACAGCAATTAAAATAAGCTTAAATTCCAAGTGTGCAAGAGAATTAACATAATAACAAATTTATACAAAAAATTACAAAAGCAACAAAATCATAAATAGAAATTTAGGCGTATTACTTCAACTTGTTTGTCAAATCATCCAAGTTTACTGTGGCTCCACCTACCAGCAATGAGGGCATTCCTTGACCACCCATGCTGTGGAACAAAGGTGAGGGCGGATCGGAGAACCCGCTCCCTGACCTGGTCCTCCCTGTCTTCTTCACTACCCCTGTTTTTTTTAATTAAAAAAAATTCAGAATTCATATAAAATTGAAACGATACAATTATACAATTATAAAATATTACAGACTTCAAACATATATGACTCCATTACAAGGGACAAGCTACATTAACCGCAGCAAACACAAAAATATGGCAACTTGTTAAATACATATAATTAAATTAGAAAAATTGCATTTTTCTAACAACACCAGGATTAAAAAGGAAGCAGTTTCATATTTTAAAAAGTGGTTATGACAAGTGGCTGCTGACATCGATAGTGATTTTTTCGCCAAACTAACTGGATTGATCTCCACCAGGTGGCCCTACCTGTCTCGAGTGCTTTGTTTCCCACCCGGGCCGCGGGTGGCTGTGTCACGTGGATCGGTGCACCTGTAGAGCATCTGACTGCCAGACAGCCATCTCTGTCCACCTGTCACAGTGTACCACATTACGACAACGTAACACTGAGAGCGGACTACAGGAGAATATGGACCTAATGGGAAATGGACAAAACCCCACTGGAAAAAACTCACTCGGACATAACCCCACACAGACAAAACCCCACACACATATACAAGCCGACTCGCATATACAATGAGGATCATGGCAATTAGTTAACAATTAACAAGTTTTTTCCATTACATTAATGAATATTTTTAATTCATGGGATGATTTATGACTATATAATTAAATAGAGGTTTTAATATATATTTAAGCATTAAATTAACATCACATATTTACCGCCACGTCTGAGGTCACACCACCTTTACAACTAAATGCAGTCCTGCTGGAACACTCCCATCTGATATTCTTCCTGGCAGACTTCTTAGTACACATGCAGCCTTCATGAATCAGCTTGAGACCACCCTTGCTGTTCTTGATAATCTCCACGGTTGTATTTGATTGTTTCAGTATTGAGGGTTTTTAGGGAATGATTAATGACCCAGTAATCTTGGACCTTATAAGGGGTTCATCTGGTGTAGAATTTGTGACTTACACCCAATCAAAATCACGAAGCCCAAAATCCATGGTTTCCTTGATCTCTTAGATATTATCTTTTCACCCAAGTGAAAACATTCATGGCTTCCTTGATCTCAATAGTTCAGATAATTAAGATAGTTAAGTTAATTAAGTGCAATCAATGCCCTACTTGGCTTAATCAAAGACATCAGTCATAATTTTTGTTTCTCCAAAATACAAATGTCAACTTTATTCTAAATCAAATTTTTTTAAATTTTATACATAACATTTTTACAGTGGGGTTCTGTCCATAATTCTCATTAGTGAGTGAGGTTTTGTCCAAGTTGGTTTTTTCCGAGTGGGGTTATGTCCTGGATTCAAACCTAATACCCACCAACCATTGCAAACATTTAGCACTCCTTGATAATAATTGTTCCCTTTTGATCGATAATAAGTCCTCAGTGCTAATTCATGAAATAATTTGCATTTCCACATGTCGCATTTCCACTTAATTTTCAGGATCAAAAACATTTGCATTTGAATAAAAAACACTTGCATTTGCACTTGAATAAAAAACACTTGCATTTTTATTATTTACATGTGTCAAGACAAGTTGTATAACTGGTTCGAATTTTTTATTTAATTTCCTTATTACCAGGGAGGGTTCCATACTAATCAAAAACAATTTGTCAAGACATTTGCCTTTTTATAAAAAAATACATTTTTTTTCTAAACACTTGCATTTGCAGTTTTAAAACATTTGCATTTGATTCAATTCAAACACTGCATTTGCATTTAAATGCAACCGTGTATCAGTGCACTTGCAATTGCATTAGATTTCTTTCAACCATTTGCATGTAAATGAGATCACTCTCATTTGTTTTGAAACTAGTTGTTGTGTTTACTATTTAAACATACTCTGGGGTCATACATAGAAACAGGCTGCCTCATTTGAACAGATCAGATAATGTTGAACACGTCCCTCACTTTCATGTCACCTCTGAAATGTATGTTGTTGTTCCTCTCCTCTTTCTTCTCGGATGAGGCTGGCCGGATTTTTATTTTCCAACTGATCTCATATTTCACTGCCGTCTCCACCACCCACCTCCACTCCTCTCTACCACCCACCTCCACTCCTCTCTACCACCCACCTCCACTCCTCTCTACCACCCACCTCCACTCCTCTCTACAACCCACCTCCACTCCCCTCTACATTTGCTCTCCTCCTAATCTTGCCAGATATCTCCAGACGCAAGGTATGCAACTATTAAAATATTTGGTTAAAAGTGGCTAATATAACCTAGTGGTGTAGTTCTAGGACAACAGCTGACTATCAACATCCTTGGCACCCCACAGCTCACTACCACAAACATCAATACTGCAAACATGAATTATCAAACACTTCAGACAGTGTCACATTGTATGACACTTCTCCTTCTAACATTACATTCTGAGATCATCCATCTTAAACAAACATTTCCAGTGAATCAACATGCCCATACAGTTTATATCTTTCCTCAACACAACATCAACTTTTTTGGCATAATATGCAATTTTAAGATAGAACCGCGCAAAAAAAATGGTGACTGGTAATTTCGCAAAAGCATAATTTTTTTAAAATCACATAACCAATGCAAAAGTTACATACACCCCGATATATGGTTGCAATTAGCAAATATGACCAAATAAGTAAATATTGTTCACATTGTACATACATTTTCTAAAAGACGGTAACAAATGGTAGTAATTACTCAGAATGCAATTTTAAGTTAAAGCGTATCTGTGTCACACTGTCTATGTTAGTTTCTCTGTAAAAGCAAAAGATGCATGTACGCATGTGTGTTTCACGCTGTCACTTGGGCTCTCTGGACTGTCTAATTTAAGTCGTAGCTGTATTAATTCCCTCTCTATAAATTGTTTTCAGTGACATTTATGAAAGGGAAGTTTAAATAATAATAAAACACATATTGAAGCACCAACACTGTTGCAATTTTATTTTAAATTAATACATTGCATTTCTTTACTATTGAATATCTGTACATTTTTATTTGCAATCGATCGGACCCATTTGTTTGACTAGCAACAAATCAATTAAGTAAAACATTATGTTTGTGTGTACACATCTGTATATTTCTTAATAAAATAAATATCAAAGGTTGCATGACGATATGCTCCTCCCATCATTAATTCAAAACAGGTGTTTTGCACATTAATAGCATTGTTTTAATATTTATACAGAAACTATTGCAAAATACTTAGTTACGTTTTCTTTAGTGCACGAACAACAAAACTGCAACTAAATGAATAACAATGACCACTTACTAATAACTAAATAATGCAAATGCAGATTTTAACTGCAAAATTGAGCAAATGCAAGTATGTGAAATTTCACTCTGCTCCCAGTACCGCAGACACAAATGACAATTATTAACATTTCAATATCTAAACAACAGTAAGCACAGGACGCTAGGACTGTCCTCAAGTCATGTGACCATTTATGCACTGGCTCATAGTTCTAAGCAGTGTCCACCGTTCTTGCTTTTTTCTGTATGTCAATCAGTTCGGTCACTCGACTCAGAATGCTCTGCATCATGTCAAACGTATGGAGGGCTGACGTCAACACCGACATTCTTTGGTGGTCATCCATTTCTGGCATCATGTGACCGCCAACACTCAGCGATGTATCCAGCAATGAATCAGTCATGTCCTCCCCTTTGGCTGTCCTCTCGATGTCCAAGGTGTAGTGCGCATGTGACATGTTGATGGCAGTCTGTAGTGCCTCGCAATACTCCCGTTGTAGACGCGGTATCTGCTGCCATATCCCCGTGAAGTCTTCGGTTGGTTTGTCACGCAGTACGAGATAGCGCAGTAGATTGAGAGCAGCCATGACACAATCACTCTGATCCAGGAGATCTGTCTCGACTCCCTCCGGCAGAGTGAAGATCAGCGCCAGGAGCTTCTCCAGCTGACTGCCACAGAAGTACACAGTTGGTTTGTCACACTTAAGGTTCTGGTCTATTTCGTTCTTCAGCAGTTGGATGACGTAGCCGGTGACGCCGGCATGTGTTGAGGTCTTGAGGAGAATGTGGAGGAGTCGGTAGCGGCCGGCCAACTCAAACTTCTGCAGCAGACTTGACAGTCCCTTCACCGCAGACTGTCGGATGTCCTTCGGTGGGCAGTACACAATGACTTGGAGTAGGTGCTGGAGAAACTGCTTCATGGGGGCAAACTCCAGCAGGTGTGCGGACAGGGTCAACGCAGACATGTGCTCCAGTAGTGACACAAACAGTGACACTCCCTTCAACCTGACCATGCTTTCAGGCGTCTCCAACATCACATTCACAAATGGAAGGTTAAACTCGAACAGGTACTCCAGTCTGTAGACACACGGCATGTTGTCCGTGCACAGATGCTCGCCAAACACAAGATATGCTAAAGTGCCCAATCCAAGCATGGACACTGGTTCGGCGGTGAGTGCATACAGCTCATCCATATCTTTGAGGGAAGTCTTTCTCCGTTCCTGTGTCTGCTTCTGTTCCTTCTCTATTGTGACATTGTCTTGCAGGATCTGAACGAGAGCTTTGTGGAAGTCGGCTTGCAGATACGACATGAAAGTAACCAGTCTCTCAGCACATTCTCTGCCCCTTGACATGCCGCTGCTTATGACAGACAGATCCATATAGGTCAATGGGTGGCTGAGAATTTTCACCAAATGCTCTGTCAGTTCTTTCACCTGCTTATTGGTAGTTCTTATCACTGCCTTACTGGTGCTGATATGTCTGTTTTTCCATGAAACTTCCTCTGCAAACGGTCTAATGAAAGAGAGAATAGCAGAAACGCAACTACAGATTCGCAGCACAGTTTCATCTGCTTCCAGAAGCTGTCTCTCTGCGTCTTCCAACTGAAAGTCTTCGGGAAGTGGCAGCTCCTGTATGTGAGCACACAACGTCTCCAAAGCAATTCCCAATGGATTACCTTTCCTGGACGGCAGTCGCTGCAGACACATCTGCACCGGCTGCAGAAGAGCTTTGAACTTGATATCATCTTTGAACATGTCTGCCTGTTCCAGTAAGACAAGCAGCAGTTCTTTGGCATTGCCAACGTCACTTAGATATATCAGGATCTCCTCACATGCATTCAACACACTCATTGCCTCCAGTTCCCGCTCACTCGTCAAGAAGTTGCACAGTTGCGGCACAAGATCCCACGCAGCTTCCCTCACTTTTACGAGATTCGCCGGATCCTTGACCATCTTCACGGCAGGCTTAGTGTTGACTGCCTCCAGGAGCTCAACCACCTCCTGTAGAAGTGCCGGCTGCGCCACTGCACCACTGGTCTCTAAGTTAGTAGTCGCCATTGTTCAATACTTGCTTCTTCCTCCAAACACACACACAGTCACTCTGCAAAACAGACATGACCAAACTTCAGCATATTTTTTTCTGTACTATTACCACAATCTATATAATTAGGCAATTGATTCAATTCTTTGCTGGTGTAAATTACTACAATTGATGAGTCTTTGGGAAAATTGTTGATCATGTCTGTTTTTACAGTCAGTCAAAACATTCATTCAACAAATTCACACAATGCACGGCTGTCGACTGCTTTGTGTGACATTAAAATTGTCATAGCTGAACACTAGGTGTGCCAGTGTCTTTATTTTAAAATAAAATTCCAGGTGTTGCATTATATTTTTTACAAAGCGTGGGTGACATTGCATGTTCTGACTTGTGCTTTCTTAGGGAGTTTGACTCCAAATAACATGTTGCCCCTGGTGCGCTAGAACATTGGTTGGTGCTTTGAAGTAATCATGGTATACCGTTATCAAGTTTCATCATGTAGACAATATTTATTGTTTCATGTATTTTATTATAAAAAAATGAGTATTGCGCTTTGAAGCCCAAACAGCTCCGGTATGCAAAATCAAATCAAATTGATTGATACACCACATATCTCTGCACAGCAGATTCAGGGGTGTTCACAACTAAAATATGATATAAGAATACAATACGTATTCGTTATATTATATTACAATACATGTGTTACCACTTCAGCCGTGGGTTAGAGCATGCCAAGCAAGACAAGAGCAATACTGAGCAGGTTGGTGGATGCCATAATGCTATTTGGACCTCAGACGTACTGGGCAACAAACAACTAATTTCACATTGCATAATATAATGACAATGAAGTGTGTTAACCAGATTTTTAACCACCATTTTACATGGTTTTTATTTATATTTCGATAAGCTAGCATCACATGCGCATTAAAATATGTATATTACCCAGTAGTTGAGACGTATAATTATGGAATGAACACAGTGAGATTAGTCATTAA
This sequence comes from Escarpia spicata, assembly GCA_963995525.1. Lineage (NCBI taxonomy): Eukaryota > Metazoa > Annelida > Polychaeta > Sabellida > Siboglinidae > Escarpia > Escarpia spicata. The sequence goes on along the minus strand of OZ023214.1, from coordinate 11,991,582 downwards.
ATTTTACTGGTATCAAATTAAGATAAAATGTATTTATAACAGTGACCAACAACGAAATTGCTGTTCCAAAATGTCTTGTTAAATTAGGCCAACAGTGATAGTATGGCAATAACGTGATATCAATAGCATAGCTGCTGTTTTCAGTATGACTAAAAGGCGCATGACCAAAATGTATGTAGTGTTGGTAACCAGGCGGGCTGTTGTTGGTGACACGTTGGAGGTATGTGTGCACTCGCCAAATTTCAGATATGTTCTTGACAATGGAGTAATAAAATTCACAACTCGTCGGTTCCATTCGCCAGGTGGCGTTACTGTGCCAAGACTAAATACTCGTCCGGAAGGTCTGATAAAATGCTTAAATTATGTAACTGCTGGGACTGGGTGAAATACATTTACAGTCCAGACTCAGAATTTTTAATAATGCACACAAACCATATATATATACCAGCAACTGCCAAACTATCTACCAACACATTATATTACATGGACGTGCGGGAATGCGTGGTCATTCGTGGTCGTGCGCCATTTAATTAAACCCGCTGTTTTGGCAGAATTCATCAAAGTATAAACTGCGTATATTTGACTCATTATCGCCCAACTTTTAAAAATGTACTTGATGCAAGAATAATCTGAATTCATGACATTAATATTAAAAAATCGATCGAATGCATTACGTGAATATACTTCACTATTCTTACCTATCGAACACAGTCTCGGGATAACTTTGCAACATTTAACGCAAAACATGACAGTTGCAAAATAGCCCACTGGGACAGTTTTGGATAACTTTATCTTTAGTACAACATAATCCAATAGGTGGCGAACTCACGTTTCGTTTTTAAATTAGCCGCCAGACGGGGATAGACCTGTAGCATTTGGCAATTCATGCACATTCTGTAATTTTTTGGGATGACGTGAACGGGTCACTTGATGATAATCGAAGACGTAACATATATATATATATATATATATTATATATATATATATAATTCATCAAGTGATAAAAATATATATATAAAATGTGCATATATATATATAATAATTATATATATATATATATATATATATGCACATTTTATATATATATATATATATATATAGATATATATATATATATATATATATATATATATATATATATATATATATATATATATATATATATATATATGTTATTAACCATCTCTTTTTATTTCATGTGTGTCTATATATTTGTATTATATATATATATATATATAAATATATATATATTTTTTAAAACTTGTATTGTATGTATATATATATAATAATAATTCCGTTTTTTAATATAGCGCTTTTTAAGTAAGTAAATACTAATCAAAGCGCTTCACATACTAAAATGACATGTTGACTAAATGCTAAAATATAAATTTATTAAATAAATAAGCTGAAATAAAAAAATACATAAATAAAAATAAATAAATTAGGGTGTAAAAATACAATTTCAAACAATGAAATTAAAAACCAATCAATAGTATAAAATAGAAACCAGTGTCATTTAGATGTGGCAGCAGTGCTCGCATCAAAGCATTGTAGTGCAAGCGAAATAGATGGGTTTTAAGTTGTTTCCGGAAAGCCGCCAATGTTCCAACCTATCGCACACACGTATGTGTCGATTTTATTTTAAAACATATTCACACTACTAGCACCCACACAATTAGCAAATAATCTTTTCCATTCATTTACAGTCCTTTGTGAAAATGAAAACTTTCTTATATCTAATCTGCACTGCTCCTTTACTACAACTTCATGTCCTCTAGTCTATATTGTGGCAAGGACATTTGTTTGTATAGGAATGGGACAGTTCTTCTGATTATGTTTGTCATTCTGATTACTCTTTTAACTATTTGACTGATGTGATCATCAAATAAAAGCTTTGAATTGATAACTACACCTAAGTCATTTTGCTTTTCTGTGGTGTCTAGTAAGTATTTAACATTATTGGTTGTCATTAAATATTTGTTTGCATCTGTATTATTTTTTACCAATTTCCATGTATTTACATTTGTCTGGTTGGAATTTTAACAACCATTTATCACTCCAATGTTCTAGTATGCTTAGAATGCGTATATGAATGAATGAATGAATGAATGTTTTTATTTCAGGTACAAAAACCCATAGTACATATGCATGCTAATAGGAATAGAAGGTACACCATCAAACATAATAATTAAAATATATATACATAAACATATGTGTGTGTGTGTGTGTGTGTGTGTGTGTATGTGTGTGTGTGTGTGTGTGTGTGTGTGTGTGTGTGTGTGTGTGTGTGTGTGTGTGTGTGTGTGTGTGCGCGTGTGCGTTATGGGTGAACTTTAAACAAGTTAATTTTCAGCAATTCGTTGTTGCATATAACAACTCTTTCAGGATATTGAAAAATGTGTCCATGAGATGTAGCGCTAGCCAAATGTGTGCTACAGCTAATGTCAGCTCATGTAAATATGTAATCAGAAAGGCTATTTTTAGCCTAATGAATAGGATTGACATGTCTTTGAATCCCATTATTTATAAGATTAAAACTAGCATCATGTATTGTACTTAGAAACTGTGGCACCAGCGGGTCCGGGATTTATATACATGTTGTTCTTATCGATGTATTTTTATATTTATTTACATACTTTTTTTGATGTATTTTTTATATATGGACAAGATGATTGTCTGAAATAAATACATTATTATTATTATACATACTTGTTAGATGTGATGACATATTTCGAAATAGAATTGGTCATCCGTGTAGCATGAATTTAGAAAACTTAGCCAATTTTTCACGTAACTGGTAATGTCTTAAAGTGAATACGCTAATAATTAAGTGTGTTGATTTCTCTTAGCGGCCGCGGGCAACTGGCTTACTTGTGGTCTTCGCCCAATACGCTCGTTAATGTTACTGCCATCGAGGCATTTGATGAAAAATGATCAATTCTACATGTTTGAGACACTCCCTCGGACCAACAACAGGAAGGTGGCAGATGAGTTGTCACTTCTATTTGGTTAACTAAATCTGAGATAACTTTAGTTATGTTAAATTGATTTGGCAACTGGATTACTGAATAGTTAATTCATATACTGTTTGCTCTTTACCAGCAAAATGGGAATGGAGAATAACGTCCCGGAGGATATCGAAGGTATGCAAATGTGTCCTACTTTTTTGTTTTCTCAAGCAGGCTTTGATTTTGAATCGTTGGCTTTTAATAACCTATAAATTAACCTTTAATTTGATTAGTTGCCCTTGCTTGCTTACACCATTGTTTTGATTTGAGCTGTTGTTCGGAACAACCTTAATGTCTTTGAACCTGTCAACCACTCCACAGACTGACACTGACTGAGTTCCGAGTGTGACAGAGTCAGAATTGTTCCTAGCCAGGAAGTGGTGACTAATATTATAGCACTTCGAATACTATATAAGCCTAAGGCTTAAAGTAAAACTGAGACTTGTGGCTTTTGAAATGTTAATTTCCACAGTTTTATATCATGATAATGGTGGAAACACAATTGAACTTGATAACTCATTAACTGTTTTATATTGACGTTATTGTTAATGTGGATATTAAAAAATTGTTGGCGATTTTTGGCTCTTTTGATTTATTAAATTGGTTTTCTGGGGTAGAACTTAGTGTACTGGTGAATATAATTACTTCTGACATAAAAGTCTAGAATTGATACATACAAAGCAGTAATTTGTTACCAGGCACACATGTGTGTCGAAGAAAATGCCAAGAAAGCTTTCAATGTACTTCTATTAACTTTTGACCTGAAGGACATGTCCCAAGTAAACAAATCAAGACCACCTATAAGGTGGATCATATATTTTTTGATTTTGTTCTCATTCCAGTCAGTCATTCCTGACATTATTGTAATTAATTCTTTGAACTTCCAAACTGCTTCCCTAACAGTACACAAATATAATTAATGCAATTGCTCAATGGGGAAAACTCCTAAATTACTTTTGGTGGATCAAGATCCTGATTCCACAGTTGGCACCAATACCATGTCTGTAGTACTGCTCATTGTAGATTGTATATGTTGGTATTGCACAATCATTTTTATTTGACAAATATTACAGTTGACATGCAGTAATTGACCACACTGATGTTGATTGCTGTTGTCTCTTATCATACATTAGGGATGATATGTTTATATGTTGTACTTCATTAGCTTGGACATTACTAGTAAGCCATGACATGTGGTGGCTTACTCGGGATACAACATCACCATTTTATGACACTGTTAACTTAATACTTTTACATTGGTCCAATCTTGCTATTTATTATTATGTCATATTCACCATAGATATATCATTTTGTGTTGTATGCTGTGTATACATGTGTGTGTAATTACGTAGTTTGGTATGCATGCTAATGTGCATTAAGTTATTTTAGTAAATAATGTTGCACATGTTTTAATAGTCCATATTATGTAAAATTTAACTGTTATAATAAATATTTTTAGCTTCATTTTTTATTTAATTGCAACATTTTTACATTTCATTGCCTGTAATATATACATACTACATGTTGTAATTTCATAAATAAAATATTATAAATATTTTGAAACTGAGTAGTACAATATAATTTATTTATGAGTACTTCAAACCATTAGGAATACTATATATGTGAAGTTGGGCTTTGATCTGTTATAATAAAAATGATACTTCTTGAAGTTTTTAATTAATACTCCAAAGTGTTCATAAATCATGCCATGACTTGCAGAAATGTGCAAAGTTATAAACTTGGCATCACTGAATGATATTTATTATAATATAATAAATTCTTGAAATGGAAATGACCTGCATACAGAATTGAAAGAAAATGCATTCATTAAGACCATTTGATCATAGAACTTTAGATGCATTACATTGGCATTTATGTTTAGTTAAAGTTAATAGGTATTGTTATTAGAACAATCTACATAGCAGTGATAACCAACACCGCATACATATGAGAGTTCAAGAGACAGAGACTTGTATCTGTGGCACTTTATTGTATCCTAACAAAAGAACAGTTGACACCAACGACAGTATGATGAGAGGGCAGATGTCTTGTTATGATACTAGGAATTCCCAAGGTGGGTCTGTTATAAATGAGAGATGACTCATCTAAGATAGTGGCAGCTAGCAGCAACATTAAGTGTGTTCTCAATTCCATGTCTCCCAAGGGTTCAAGTCTTGGTGCACATAATAAGATTTAGTCAGGAGGGAGTGATCTGCAGATTAGCTGTACTGCAGGATTACAGCTTGACTTTGGTTTAGAAGCTTTGTCATGCTGAGCTTGTGTACCTTGTGTGCACAAACTAAATATATAATTAATGATCCATGACTGGCTTGGCCTAACACTGTGCACATCTTATATAATGTTTTCTGATTAATTGATTTATCTTGCTTAAAATGTATCCAATTATGCAAATAGTCACTGGTTTATTTCCTCTTTTGTCATAGGTCCATACTGTTTATAAGATTTAGTCACAACATGATTAAGGCAGTAAAGCTTTAAGAATGTGTGGAGTCCTACAATACTGGGCCAACTTGGTGTCCTTGTAACTTACGCTATATTTACTTCATAACCACCTTCTTTGTGAACAGTTCCTGTTGATAACATTTGTGTAGTATCTGAGGCCCATGAAGAAAGAAGCGACACAAAAAACACATCCTGTTTGTTTATTGTTGTTTAAAAAAAATTGTGGTTGTGGACAATGTGGTAGATAACGTAAGTTACAGTGTCCACCATTTCAGGTCCAGAGTGCTCTGATCATTCTTAGCATTTTAAAAGTCTTGGTTGGATTCTGATGAGGTACTAGCATACATCAGTGGAGCAAATTTTGATTTCTGAAGGGTTTCACTTTCTCATATTTTAGTTAACAGACACCATGTAACTTACATTATGAACTTTACTTGGCATTGTGCCACATAACAGTGAGTAACGAGATCTTATCTTCTTCTTTAATTTTAGGTGTAGATGTATCTTGATTACCATCTAAGTCAGTTTTTCATTTATTTTAAGAACTTTTTTGCACTTTTGTTTTAGGTGTCCATGTTCTCCTTTTTTGGCCCAGTATTGCCACATCCCCATTGATCATTAGCGACTGAGAGCCACATAACCTGGTCTGTCTTGCCATCCTGAATCATCGTCTCCACCGATCACCTTCCCCTGTCAGTCTCTCACCCTCTTGGGTGTGCATTGTTCACCCCTGTCCTTTCTTCACACTCTCTCTTTTATTTCGGTCTTCCCCATGTACTTCTACTACCCTCTTCCCTTCTGTGTGCTCTCATCAGTATCCCCTCACTTGTTCTCTGTCTGTATCCAGCCCATCTCAGTCTTAAGGTCCAATGTATGACTATTTGTGCATTGTTGTTTTCAGAGAGCATTGTCGATTACCTCGGGACAAAGGACATCAAGTTTATGATGTTGCTGCAGGTGGAAACAAAACAAGACAAATTTGAAAACAAAGTTCTGGTAGGTATTAGACATACATATAACAGGTCATGCCATTTCAGGCTTCAGACTGTACGGTACATTTGGCGGTATGGGGTTAAGATCGTCATGTAAAAGAGCGTCATTTCAGTTTTACAATGACACCAATGTGATCCACGTAAATCAGTTTGTTGCAGGGTTAAATGTGGTTGAATTTACCCACCTGAAGAATTCAAATTTTTAGACAGACAACATAAAAGTTAGTTATCAGTTTTGTGTCACATGCCATTTGATCCCAAACATGCATCAACACGCTTTCAAGGTAATTCATTTTTCACCCTGCAAATTGTGTTGGCTTTTCTTCAGTTTTGTGGAATGCACCAGTACCTTACTGTCTGAACTTATAGTGCAAACCTTTGCAGCCTGTCACAAATAGACTGCTATAAAACACTAATCTGGTGGTGATGCAACAATCAACAAATACCTATGACCATAATATTGTGATCTTACTCGTTGACCTTTGTCCAATATTGATGGTTGTGGTTTCAGTAATAGTGTAACCAGTGTTGGCCACTTGTATATAGTTCACTGGTGAATGTTCTTAGTGTTGGTTATTTCTAACTTTAGCCTGGTGTACTGGATGCATGCTCGAGGCCATGCTGGGTAAATGGAAAAATGTACATGTGCCAATGTAAAATAATAAATAGTAATACACCATTCACACCTGTGGAATTTGTCCAGGTTATGTTTACGATTGGCCCTGCACTATGACCTGAGGAGACATGTCTCAGTGACTGAATCAGGAAATGTTTTCACAGGCTTATCTTTGTTTCTTTTACTCTGTCTGCATACTAGACAAAGATCAGTTCTCCTAGTCCCCCTTCCCAATTTACAGGTAGATGATGTAGACTGTTGCTGTTGTATATATTCACTGGTGCCAGAATGAAATTAATAATGGGGGGCTGAGCTGTTAATTATGGGTGGGCTAAGCTGGCTGTTGTCAGACCATGGCATCGGAGAAGGGTGCTGTTAAAAAATGTTTGTGGCTCCAAAAACCTCCAACTACACCCCTTTGCCAAATTATTGAGTGACTAATCCTATCTCCAGCCAAAATCAATTGGGGGCTCAGTCTCCACAAGCCACCCTGGTTCCAGCGCCTATGATATTGGGTCAATTTATTAATATTTTAAACTAATTACTCTGATATATTTTAATGTTTGGCTTGCAGGTTGTCTTGGACTATCGATTGAACTTGTTCTCTGCTAAAGTCCCCACCAAGGTAAGAAAACTTTTGTTCAGCTGTTCCAGAGATGGTAAAATAAATGCTGTATTTTGGACCATGTTTCCAGAAGAACGGGTCTGGTGTATTAACAGAGTTGATTAGCACTGCAAGTCCAGCGTTTCAGTCAAGGTCAGGCGTTGTTCTAGCCAGACCAGGTCAATCCTTGCTGTGTACTTTCTAAGTTTAGATGCCATTTGCTTGATTCCATAGAGGCATAGTCAGGGCTGGGGAGTCTGGTTGTGTTATCAGGTAATGCACCTAACTGGTGCTAATATGCTCCATGACAGATACTGCTGGAGTCACAGAGAGTAGAGATTACAGACACTTATCAGTGGGTTGAGGGAGGTGTTCAACACTGTTTGGATACGGGCACCCAGGGTTCACAGTCCAAAGGTGTTGGCATGTCAGATGATAATTTGACACAGCATTAAATATCTGTATGTCACTCAGAAAGCCAATGTATTTTATGTTTGGTCTTAGCCTCTAGTATTTACATTTTTTATTACTGTAAAAAACTGACTGAATGTTCTACCTTGTAATTTGTGACCAAATGTCTTGTGTGACTAAATATCTTGAGTTGAAACCAAACATCTTGTGACCAAATGTCTTGTGATAAAATTACTTGTGACCAAATGTCATGTAACCAAATGACTTGTGATCTAAGGACATGTGAATTGTGAATTCCTCCCAATCAGGTAGCCAGAGACTTTTAAAAACTGCCAGTTCTCCGGAATAGATAAATTTCATATTTGGACCACTAACCATCAGATCAGAATCAATGGACCACAAACTTTACAAATCTTTTATAGCACCCATTGACTCTGCTAGATGAACTTTGTAAGGCACACTGTAGAATTATTCATAGGGCTTGTAAATTACCTGGCCATATTGATTTAAGATACACACATTGTTTAAATACAGTCACAACCAATACCACAACAAGCTTATCAGCTGTGCTCTGATAATAAAACGGAAACGTTTCCTCCATTCCTGTCTGGTAAAATAGATAAGCTGATGCATTTTGTTTTAGAACTCTCTATAAGAGCTGCACGGCTGTTTGTTTTGACACAATACAGTTACACTGTCTATGTGTTGTGGCTTTCCATGCAACTGTCGTTTTACTGAGGTACTAAACCAGTTATTATTACGTTTGCAAAAAAGACTTGGGGACAGGAGCACTTGAACATGTGAACTGTGTAACTTGTCAAGGATACAAGGCCTGATTCTGTACTGTACACGAATGTGATTATCCACCATTGACTGGCTCTTCAGTTCAGAGTTAGTGAAAGAGAAGTTGTCTGATCCATTTACTGAATCAGTTGGTCAGGAGCACGGAAACAAGCCAACGGCTGTTTACAAATTGAATGTTTTGTGGGTGTGACTTTCAAATAACGAACATTGTTTTAGGGCTTACTAATTTTCTGTTACAATCTGGTGGGCATTATACCTTCAATATAAATATGAATTCTATTGATAATAAGAAAATATGTTAATAAATAAGGACGGACAGTCTTAAAAATGCATTCATGAAATATAGAGATGTACGATTTCATCCACAAACCAACCAATTTTCTATTTTAACCAGTGTTGTGTTTTAATCACCCCTGAACATGTTTTATATCTGTGTATACAACATAAGGCACAATAACAATTATTATTACTAAATGAATGAAATGAAATTTATTAGACCAATAATTACAAATACATATTATAGCAGAGTATGTATTCTTACAGAATGGCAGTACTTTGTATGTGAAGCCATGTACCATCTGGTGATTTACAGAACACAGCCAATCAGCCTATTTATAATGACCCTGTGTTTGATATTGACAACTCCCAACAAAGGGACCCTCCTTGGACATTCACACAACAGAGACCAACTGTGACCCGAGACAGATCTATAATCCATTTTTAGTATCGAACCTGTGTGACCTCAATATTTAATTTAGCAAACCTGGTGGTCCGGGGTTGTGAAATAATAATAGTAGACATTAGAGGTGGCCAGGCATTAATTATAATCCTGCTTACTGCTCTGTTGGAGGGGCCTGGCTTAATGAATACAGTCTGTTATTTAATGAAACTGCAACATTGATGAGGGCTGAGACACCTGTCCAGTATTTCACGTACTGGTCACTTTATAACTTATAAATATTATACTGTACATACTGGTCACTTTATACCATCCACTTTATTTAGAAAGCTCCTTGAGAGGGCTGTCTGTCGGTGTTTAAGGGTCTATCTTGTTGGGAGTCAGAACAGACTTGTGTGTACAACTGTACGTGTACTGCAATGCGGATCCTGACCCACATTATAACTTTAATGGTCTTGACTGCTATGCCCCTTTGTGCTGTGTAAATGTACTGGCAGTTAGTGGCCATTTTGTGGTAGATATACCATCTCTAGTTGGTCATTCTAGGGCTGTTGGTGTCAGATATCTCTGCCAGTTCTTTAGTGTAGGGCATTTCCTCTTCCTCCTTTACATATCCCACCCAGATGTTTCCAGCAACTGAAATGAATACATGGACATGTCGAGTGTCATTTCCACATTCTGATATGTTTACTCATAACATTGACAAAGAAATAATTTGTTACTATTGTCATTTATTCTGACTCCAAATCCACAAACTCATACATGACACTAATGTCACATAATAAACAATGACAATATTCAGTAGAAGGTAATATGACAAATGAATCAAATAACAGATGCACTTACAACATTACCACTTAGTTATTGTACTGTTAACCCTTTATTGGATGAATTATTTAAACTTTTCCAAATAATTAATTTTTTCACCACCTATGTTATAATGTTGTATCCAACAGACCATACACAGAACACATCTGAAATAAATATTTATTTACACTAACTTAAAATAATATGGCAGAACCAATTTTGCATTGATTATAGTTTTTTCAAAAATGGCAATAGACCAAGCAAAAAGTATAAAACTGGTATGTTGCCTCAGGACAACACCGTCCAATAAAGGGTTTTAAACATGTACAGGCTGTCAGATGACTCTGCCAGTGTTCCATGGTATGTTGACTCAGTAGTAATCTGCCTACTCCCTCAGACTGGCCTGCTATAAACAGGGCTGTTATTGATGGGGACATGCTGATATCTCATCTACTGCTTCCACTATGTCTGTTTTGCATAAAACACCAGACAGCAATGACACCACTTGCTGTAAAAAGTTACATGAGTAAAGCCTGACAGGTGCTATCATCTTTCACTGACACTGTTTGTCAACTGAATCTGTCAACTGCACTGGTGCAGCCTTTTCCTCATCTTTGTTTGGCTTATGCAAGGTACTGAACTGACCCTACATTTATTATTTTACATACAGCTGTATATAACTAAAAAAATTACACTATTACACTAAAATTGTTGATTTGGAATTTGCATGTATTTACAACATATTTTGTGTCACATACCTCACTGAGAGTGAATAATTGCAAAAAGTACACAAAGTAATTTCTTTCACCCAAATATTAATTTTGTTTGTCAACCCAAAGTATATATATATATATATATATATATATATATGCTTAGAAAACATGTCAAACATTGCTTGTGTTTTTACTATAAAGTGAAAAGAAATTAATATAAAATTCTGCATGTTTGTGTTGATGGCATGAACAAGCTTATTTTCTATCCAGAACCATCCTACCAGGGACTGTGCCCTACACATGTAGCCCCTTCAGGACCATCCTACCAGAGGCTGTGCTTTGCATGTAGCCCCTTCAGGACCATCCTACCAGAGGCTGTGCCCTGCTTGTAGCCCATCCAGGACCATCCTACCTGAGGCTGTGCCCTGTGTATAACCCATCCAGGACCATATTACCAGAGGCTGTGTCCTGCATGTAGCCCTTCCAGGACCATTCTACCAGAGGCTGTGCCCTGTGTATAACCCATCCAGGACCATATTACCAGAGGCTGTGTCCTGCATGTAGCCCCTCCAGAATCATCCTACCAGAGGCTGTACCCTGCATGCAGCCCCTCCAGGACCATCCTACCAGAAGCTGTACCCTGCATGCAGCCCCAGGACCACCCTACCAGAGGCTGTGCCCTGCTTGTAGCCCATCCAGGACCATCCTACCAGAGGCTATGCCCTCCATGTAGCCCCTACAGGACCATCCTACTAAAGGCTGTGCCCTGCATGTAGCCCTTCCAGGACCATTCTACCAGAGGCTGTGCCCTGTGTATAACCCATCCAGGACCATATTACCAGAGGTCGTGTCCTGTATGTAGCCCCTCCAGAACCATCCTACCAGAGGCTGTACCCTGCATGCAGCCCCTCCAGGACCATCCTACTAGAAGCTGTACCCTGAATGCAGCCCCAGGACCATCCTACCAGAGGCTGTGCCCTCCATGTAGCCCCTACAGGACCATCCTACTAAAGGCTGTGCCCTGCATGTAGCCCTTCCAGGACCATTCTACCAGAGGCTGTGCCCTGTGTATAACCCATCCAGGACCATATTACCAGAGGTCGTGTCCTGTATGTAGCCCCTCCAGAACCATCCTACCAGAGGCTGTACCCTGCATGCAGCCCCTCCAGGACCATCCTACTAGAAGCTGTACCCTGAATGCAGCCCCAGGACCATCCTACCAGAGGCTGTGCCCTGCATGTAGCCCCTACAGGACCATCCTACTAAAGGCTGTGCCCTGCATGTAGCCCTTCCAGGACCATTCTACCAGAAGCTGTGCCCTGTGTATAACCCATCCAGGACCATATTACCAGAGGCCGTGTCCTGCATGTAGCCCCTCTAGAACCATCCGACCAGAGGTTGTACCCTGCATGCAGCCCCTCCTGGACCATCCTACCACAGGCTGTACCATGCATGCAGCCCCTCCAGGACCATCCTACCAGAAGCTGTACACTGCATACAGCCCCTGGACCACCCTATCAGAGGCTGTGCCCTGCTTGTAGCCCATTCACGACCATCCTACCAGAGGCTGTGCCCTGCATGTAGCCCCTACAGGTCCATCCTACTAAAGGCTGTGCCCTGCATGTAGCCCCTCCAGGACTATCCTACAAGAGGCTATGCCGTGCATGTAGCCCTGCCATGACCATTCTACCAGAGGCAGTGCCCTGTGTATACCATAAATTTCCAAATATAATACCCTCCCCCTGTATAATATGCACTCTGACTTTTGCTAAATTTTGTTAGAATTTTTATATCACCATGTATAATCCCCGATTTCCCCGCTTCTAATATTTTGCTTGAACCCATGAATCCATCTCAGAATCGTAAACATGTCACCTACGCAAGTTACAGCATTCCTGCCGGCTTGTCGCTTGCTAGTGACTAGTGTGTAAGCACTACATAACTTGTGTTGTAGCTTGACGGTTACGCAACTGATTAAATCAGCGCTGGTAGGACTTAAATTGTGTCGTTCTGATTTCACTTTTAAATTAACACCAAATTCTATTCTGAAATGCTACATGTATGCAAACCTGGTACTTTCAACTGCGAAGCATGCATGTGCTACATCCGTCTTTATTTACATTCATAACATTTGCATTCACAACTTTAAACATGGAGTCACTTTTTTTTAGCCTTAGCACCATGTATAATACGCATCCCGACATTTGAGTAAAAAGTGAAGGAAAAAATGCGTATTATACACAGGAATTTACGGTAACCCATCCAGGACCATATTACCAGAGGCTGTGCCCTGCATGTAGCCCCTGGAAGACCATCCTATCAGAGGCCTGACTTACACATGTTCAGCAGTTTGTAATCATTCCTGATGACTAATATCACTACATATATAGGAGGGAGGTTGACACAACATGACCTCAATGGGCAAACCACACCTAATCTGTCCCCACTGATGTCTGCCTTACGTTGCACAGCTGTACATACAATTGTATTGATTGTGACTCAGGAAAACTAATGTACATCATTAAACATACACTCACACGAAAATATTGTAGCTCTATTTATAACTTGCTGAGTATACCCTGTCACACATAGACGTCTCTTAGGGCAGTGTCACTGTACACAAGAAATTTGTATTTGATTTAATCAATCTCAGGGCCTCCCAAAAAGCTAAATGTTCACATTTTGTCTGTTTCGCTGAGTGCCAATTGATTGTGTATTACACTGTGGAGCTAAGATTCTCTGCCTGCCATTGTTTGATGGAAACTGTGACTAATCTGTAATTGGTCACTGGCAGAGGCTGGTGTCAACAGACAACAGACCCCTGTTAAACTGGACAGTTGCTTGTAGGTTTTAAGCTGTGTCAAACAGTGGACTGTCAGTAATGTGTAATGGGAATCCCTATTGCACTGGTAGAACCTGAGGAACTTCAAAACAGCAATATACATAATTATCAATGCAATATAAAGATATGACCTTTAAAATTAAATAACTTACGTATAAAATAATATATAAAATAAAATAACATAGGTATACCCGAAAAGGTTAAAGCATATTTTGTCAAGATGTTTTACTATACATGTTCCGTCACTCCAGTTTTGTCAGTATTACGTTTTTAACTGTCATTACTACTGTTTTTAAGTCAAAATGCATGCTATGCTTTGTTAACAAATAAAGTTTGATCATAGTTCATATCTTTCTTCTTCCCATTCTGGAGGAAGGTGGTAGGGGCAAAATGAGAACAGATAATGCGTGTGCATTTTCTTAAACAATGTTTTACTGCGCTACATGCGAGATTGCAGCTCACCAACTCTCCTGCAAGGTTTCTACAACCACTGGAAATCGGCCTAAATAGCAGAGTATCGGGATAAAATCCGACAGTATTTTTTAATAACACATTAACTAATATATACAATATTCACAAAATGGTCTACTTGAATACTTTATTTCCAGGTGTATCTTCACTGGCATGCATATAGTCTAGAGAGCTACTAAACATGTCAACACTTTAGTTCCATCATAACTCTTAATGATCTGTAACTATGATTCACCAAAAAACATTTCATTAATAATGACAAACTCACAATATAGTCCAAAGGACCTCTTGGCCCATTTTTTATTCATTTGGAACCTAAAGTGAGTGACTCAATTCATACACTCCGGAGCATGTGGCTAATGCGTAATCACACATTTTTGACACATGTAAGAAAGTGAGTCTTTGAAAAAGATTGGGGTTATAATGAGCTAAAGTTCATTGAGTACTTCGTAGTGTTGATAGTGCTCAGCACTGGGTGTTCACTGTGTGTTTGTGGCTTGTGAAACATAACCTGCCTTCTGCAGTGCTCCAGTCTCAAGTAGGTCTGGCTGAAGTGGGCCAGTGTTCTTATGAACTCACTCGAAACAATCCCATCACAATGGCTCGTCTGTGGCAGAAATTGCTGCAGAAGTTGACCCCGACTCCTGTGGCACTTGCTCTCTCTGTTGTCAGTAGTATTAATTAATAGCATGTACGATTGATAGAGTCCTGTCAGTGTAGTTCTAAACGAATTATCTAAGTTGGGGTATTTATGTCTGTAGCTTTTCCTATTCTTCTAGAGCTCTGTCATTTATTATTTTTGGCTATGTTGGTATGAAATGAATGGACCCTAGAAGGAAAAGGTAATTTTGTAAAGTTGTTCAGAATTAAAGTTCAGTTCTGTAGTTTTTAGCCCGACTCAAGAATGGTGTCTGCTACAGGTCACTGTATATTTGCTGTACAGTGGACACTTCTTAATCCAGATCCTGATAATTAGGAAATCTTTGCATTTGGATGTAATTTAATTTCAAAACACTACTACATCACATCGTGCGCATGATTCAGTTATCCAGACAAAAACTTGTTAATATGGACACATTCACTGGGGACCAAATTATACATATTAATGAGGTTCAATTGTACACACATGTTTATTCTGATCTGTAAAATGTTACACAATTTATGTTATCTATTTAAAACATTGTGATAATGTACAGTTTGATTAACCATCTGAAATGTTTAATTGAGTTCTAGGATCATGTAAATATATATATATATGTTTTGTAATCGTTTCTAAAAGTGGCTTTTAAATAACAAAAAGCAATCAATTGCCATTTTGAGACTTGGAACAGTTATATCAGGTAATTGCTACTAAATACGCTAGAGAAAATCTAATTTTGTTGCAATTTGTGCATGGGATGAGATCCCATCATTCATGTCAGTGATATTACCACTCATCGTGGCAGTGGGGAGAATGTATGTTTCACAGGGGAGTCAGTGTTTCATTATGAAATATGTAGTTTCAAGTAAATATTTAATGGGAGGGAATATTTCCACAGATGGGCCCTGTTCACGTTGTGGCTGCCCAGACCCACTGTCAGTGTCTTGCGAAGTGTATTAATGCCTAGTGTGTTGTTAAATGTGTGAGTGACTAGGGGTGGGTGTGTCACAAGACATGTAAGTTCCCCTTCCTTCTACACACTATGCCTGTAGTTTGGTGTCTAGATGACTGTAAGGTAGTAGACTTCATTCCATGGCTGTAACCATGTCACATTTATTATGCAACTTTCAATGAGCCATCACAGTGAATCGCATACACCCTTAACACCACACTTACGCAACCTGAAAGAAGTGAGCCCACAAGGTCATACATATTTACCCCCTGTGTGAGATCTCTTACTTGCATAAAAACCAGTTAGAAGGGACCTACGGCGTTTGCTGAAAGACTGGGTCTGTGTTGTGGCGTATCGTTGATGACTTGTGATATTTGTTTACAGCTTGAGCTCAACATGGCCCTGCTTGACATACAGACACTTGAAAGCAGTGCTCTGAACAAGGTAAACCCATTATATCTCTCTCTACCTGTCAGTCGATGTTATTGGGTCTGTTTGACTGGCTCTCAACCTTAATCTAACTACAATGACAACTTCAAAACACACACTTCAACTATAAGCGCATCTGTTTGAACCTATTTCATCATTATCTTTGTAATTATAATAATCTAACTGTAATTGAGCAAGCATGTGTGTATATTTTGTTGTGTGTGTTGTGTTAAAAATTTTCTTGTAGACTGTTTTCGTTTCTGGTGCCAATCTTTCATGGGTTCATCTGTCACCCTTTGGAAAAAAGGAACAACTCTATTTTTTCAAAATTCCCTATTGGTTAAGAGTTTATGGTTCCTACCAGTTTTAGGGTTTGTACCAGATGTTAAATGGATGTAAATTTATTGTTCATAATGCTAGGCATGTTTTTGCAATTGTTCTAAGGTTTGCCAATCAGTTTGGGGATGCTTAACAAAACTTAACTGGTTACATTTATGTAATGACCAATGTGGGTATGTAGAGCCATCTGGAGGATAATAATAATTTGTGTAGCACCTGAATCATGTGTTATGTGCTTTACGTAAATGGCATACATTAAAATATATATTATTTAAAACAAGAACAGCTCAAAATTAAAACTTACATTATTTGGATTTGGAGTATTTTGTACCCCAGCTCCTGTTTTGCAATATTTTTTTCTTGTGTTATTATCAATAACTAATACAGAAATAGAAGCATACAAATACTTAGGAATACCCATACAGATTTATCCATGGTAATCTACAACACAACAACAGATACACATATGAGAGTTACTCACAAATTATTTTCCGCCCTATGAGAACATAAAATAAACATAGATTTTTCTCATGCCAATTAGTATTTATTTGATTGGTGCAGACAAATTCTTGTTTGTATTGATGGGGTAAGACCACATTTACATTTTACATAGGCGGCAAAATTTGTCATGATTTTCTTGAAAATCTCACAGCATATTTAACCTCAATTTACACAAGTGCTGTGGAAAACTCGTGAAATTCTCTTACCTAATTTTTCAGAAAAATCCACCCAAACCTGACACCCCTCAATTTCATCCCAATCTGGTGACGGATTTAAAAATATTGGTGCGTTCTGCAAAATAACCACTGTGCTACTACACGAGTGACTAGCATATATTTATTGCTGCCTCGTGAAAGATCTAATGCAGTAGTACATTCAGTATGCACTGGATTAACATGTGCCATGTCAAATGGCTAAAAAAATTCACACATCACACCAAAATGTTTTTTTCAAGGGCACTCTTTCGGTAGGTAATGGCGGACGAATCCTTAATGTGGTCTTACCCCAAATAGGTCTCCTGAATCTTGCAAATCTTCACGAAAGTTAGATTTATGTCAAGCTATACACATAACTAGATTAACCACAAAGGGAAATTTTCACTGTCTCAATAACAATTAAAATATGAGTTGGTTTATACATGCTTATTCGGTACCTTATACCACATGTGACGTTTGCCTGATATGAATGGTACTGAGCACAACATACAAGCCAACGCAGTATCTTACCGATGTGGGAGTAAAAAATTTAGAATATTAACGAAATATTTTTTCAATTTTTCATAAAATGTAATTTTTTGCAAAAATGGACATACAAGTTGCACATCTTCACGAATTTTGGTATAACGTAATGCCCACAAACTATGTTAAATAATATAGTGCAATCATGAACTGTGTGTCACTCGTGTAGGGCACCACTAAGTGTCAACAGCACAAACCAGGCACTTCAACAATATTCACAATATTGAAAGGCACATAGGCATCTTTTGATGGTAACTACAATTATATTGTAGATAACACGCTAAAACGCTGGGTATAAATTGAGGTATATACATAGTACATTATGAAACCAAAACTGGGATGCCCAGTGGAACGTATATATCTTGCGTCACACAAATTGTCATCCTAGCCCCCTTCAAATTACCATACTTTTACACAGGCACAGATCTCTGTTTGATACAGAGTGTCCACATATCGCCACACATCAATTACTTCTTGTTAGAGTAGTTGACATAAGCCTACAATTAGTTTAAGCTGCCTTGCCTTGTGCAAACTTCAGTATAATTCAGTTATATTACAGCTGAAAAGTGCATGACTGTCAACAATGATAGCACGCCAGTCCATGTACACAATTTCAACATATGGCACTTCTGTTAGGTGACCAGTTTTAATTTTTATGGCTAAAATTCAGATCATTGCGGTTGCTGCATATTTGGAGAGTCACACACTGCTATGATATTCTCAGTCACACTTGAGGTGTATATTTATGCAGATTCTCCAATGTTCTTGTTGTCTCAGTTAGTGTATGGATGTTACTGTAAAAAACCGGTGCTAGATGCCTGATTAGTAGAAGTGTATGGCCAACCTGCTTCCTATGGTGGCCAACTTTTCACAAAAATTAGGGGGGAGTGGAATAAAAATGTTCCCTGCTTGCTCATTATTGCTTATTGTGCAATCCAAGTATGATATATACAAGTGCCATATAATTAGGAAGGACAAGTTGGAACAGGAGAAACACTCACGTTAGTATTGGAGTTAAGAAACACTCATTTATAGATGTTGCTTACAAAAATTTAAATGATATAACTGAGGCAAAATTCATCTTACTGGGAATTACTGGAAATATGTCAGTATTGTCGCACATGATGCAGATTTAAAAGAAACTCCATGCCCTGACACATATGCACTTTTTACACAAGCTTTCGTGGTACTCAGTATCATAGAACATACTTGGAATGTAGTTTTTAACATTCACACCAACTAAATTATCACTATTTTCCATGCATGTATTCCTAATAACGGGCTTATTAATTACTTTTAAAACCTATTTTAGACGTAGATGCAGCCGAAAAACCATCACCCGTCGCTCAAATCACATTTTGGCAGTTTTCGTGATAAAACAGGCCGTATTTCTAATGTGGGGTAAGACCACATTTAGATTTTCCTTCATTTCTTTCCTTGCAAAATTTGTCATACGATTTTCTTGTAAATCTCACAGCATATTTAACCTCCATTGTCACAAGTGCTGTGGAAAACTCGTGAAATTCTCATACCTGATTTTTTGGAAAAATCCACCCAAACCTGACAACCGTCAATTTTGCCCCAATCTGGTGACGGATTTTGAAATATTGGTGCGTTCTGTAAAATAACCACTGTGCTAATATGCGAGCGACTAGCGTATATTTATTGCTACCTCGTGAAAGATCTAATGCAGTAGTACATTCAATATTCACTGGACTAACATGTGCCATGTCAAAGTGCTTGAACAAAATTCACACATCACACCAAAATGCTTTTTTTCAAGGGCACTCTTTCCGTGGGTAGTGGCGGACGAATCCTTAATGTGGTCTTACCCCTGATTGGTTGTCTGATAGAAACCAGCACCTATATGTCAGCATGTGTTGTTATCTCAGCTTCTGTCCCTGAGACATTAATACCTTGGAGGAGGATCACTGCTATATTTGATGAGAAGTGTTATTTGTGGTTAAATTCACATAAATCATGTCAGGGATAAAGAGTGAGGCTCATCTATTTTTGGTATTTTTTTCTGGTTTTCATTAGTTTCTGGTCGTTTTTCTAATAGTACAGGGCAAACAGTATTTATAGAAACATTTTCATGAATAAAGATACAATTTATGGAACCAGCCGGTGTTGGAATTCAAACATATGTTACACCGTTGTTATATTGTTAAATAATTATGTAGTTTAACTACTTGGCATTTAATTGAGAATGCCTTTTCTAATTTATAATTTTTTAGGTTTAGTATGTTCAACCAAATGTGCAGTATTGTTATGCAATTTATGTTTAATTAGATTTCCGTACCTCCCCCCATGTAAGGCTCAGGCCAGTGTACGTCTGTACATGTGTATACCAATAGTCAGCAATCAAAGCACTTTACAATGGCTAATAATTAAAATACCTATTGATTAATAATAATAATAATAACATGTATAAATATAGTGCCCAATCAATCAAGATTGCTCTCAAGTGTTTTATGTACACATAATTATAACTACATAGATTTATATTAAACTAAAACATAATCATTCTAAAAATCTAAAATGTAGACCATGAAAAAATAATTCCTTAATAAATATGAATAAACATTTAAAAAGTATACTATATGTATTAAAACAGATAAGTTAATTTAAATATATAAAATAATAATAATAACAAATTAAATATTTGATAAGCCAATTCATAAAATATATAATTTGTTAAAGTATATTTTAAAACAATAAATAAATAATCAATACTGTAAAATGTAAAGTAATGTTGCTTATTCGTGGAAAGACATATAAATGACATTAATATTGTTATATATAATGACAGTATTATATCAAATGACAAAGGTTGCTTAACAAGGAGAAAATAAACAGAGAAGCATATATTCTTTGTTGGTCTTTACCCACAAACATGTTGACATAAGGTTAGTTCAAACTAGATAATATGAACAACATTAACTTGGAATAAATAGCTTACACCTGAAGCCAGGATTTATCACTACTACACTAGTGAAACAGGAAATTAATGTCATGTTTTGACATGTTTTCATCAAAAGGAAATCTAATATTATTCACCTGTTGCAGTTGTATGTCATTAATTATGTTATCTGATCCAGACCATCTGATTATGTTTAACACATCAAATGGATCCTTCTGCCGGCTACCTTAAAAGGCTTAACCCATCTTTTTGTGAACTTGTGTAACACAAGACCAGGTTTTACATCAAGGTATGACATCAACAGAATGATGTGCTGTTATATCAAGGTGAAGCAATCTAAAAAGCAGATACTATAAATGACCAGCATTAAAAACACTATTTTGAAATGAAGCAGGAAGAAAATCCATGTGGTGAATGGAACCAGCCACTTAAAATACTGTATGTAAATCTAAGCAGTACATTGGTTTGATTGGAATCATTTGTAATTTACAAAAAAATACACAAATATTAAGTAAATTTGAGAACTGGTAAGACACATTCCACTGTATGCTAATATATATATAAGACCAATTTGTAAAGATTTGGTATTTATTGTAAATAGTTACAGTACCAACCTCTATTGACTAACATATTTTCTATTTTGTCTTCTACCTTGTTCCATTCATTCCGGCGGGACCACCTACTATAGAACGTTGTTCATTTATTACATCCATATCAAAACAACATGGATACCATCAGGAATCATTTCTAACTCAGACTGAACAAGTTTTTGTTTCTCTCTTTTCCAATAGACTTGGAGAAGATCCTGTTGTCAATTCTTCTTTAGTGCCCTGTTGAATTCTGTTAGCCATAATGCGTAGATATATCATTTATAAACATGACAGTATTCAGCATAACTTTCACTGCAATTAAAATTGAGCCATTCGCACTTTAATTTATTTGTTATGTCATTACATTTATATTATGAATCTTTTTATAACACATATCATGATAATATCATTTTTATAAGTATAACAAAGTTACACAATTACTTTTTCGTAGCACTAAAAGTTTCAGACATTGCAGACATTTGCAGCACTAATTGACATCACAAATGCACTGTGTATAGGTATCAGGGTGGCAGGGTGACACTACCCCAATGTTGATTCCACTGTCAAAACATTTCTTGTGCAGCTCATCATGTAGGAAGCCTTGTTGACTGAACAGGATCTGGACTGACAACCATTCCTATCCAAACCTTTTGTGTCTCTTGGCCTTTTGTGTCTCCTACCCTCAGAAATGTTGTCTTTAGAAATAGGTTTATTCAGGTGTGTATATTTGAGCACTCAGCAGGAGTCATTGTTCTATTCAGCTGTTTGTCCAGGGTGGGGTGTCTGTCTGTGGCTATCCCTGTTACGGTGTTGGCATGGTGGTGTCGTGCACACGTGGCGACTCCTATATGACTTATTCATAACTTCTACGGCTGCTGTCTCAACTGACTTAGCACACTGCAAATTAATACATTTAAATCATATGCAAAGTCAGTTTAATAAAAAGCGTACATTTCTTTTAATGGTTAAAAAATATGTTGATCATTACATCTGGTAACTTGCCAAAGCCAATTGCCGGGCCGACATTTAATGACATGATGTTTAAGAGAGAGCAAGTTGACAACAAAGTTGACAGCATCAACACTGAAACATGTGCATAATCATTCATATTGTGCATTCACAATCGTGAACATTTTGTTTTTGTTAACTTGGATTGATTTTGGATCCAGAACTAAATAAGTTAATAGTTTGTCTGATGATTTTACCCAAACTTCTTTCAAAATATTGCACAAGCATGTTGTAGTGGAAACGAGGAAGGTTAATATGTTTTACTGCTAATAATATAGTCAATCATTATTTCAAAACGTGTCTAAAAATCAACTCTCGCAAATAATTTAGGCAGTTGGCTGCACCAGAGTCTCAGAAGCAAACCAGTGATTCTACAGTTTGTTTACGTGTCTTATGGATTTCTGTGGTCTGTCTTGTAGGTGTCCACCTCTTAGGGTTGGCATGCAGTTGTTTTTGCCTCATGATCGTAA
This sequence comes from Escarpia spicata, assembly GCA_963995525.1. Lineage (NCBI taxonomy): Eukaryota > Metazoa > Annelida > Polychaeta > Sabellida > Siboglinidae > Escarpia > Escarpia spicata. The sequence goes on along the minus strand of OZ023214.1, from coordinate 11,968,583 downwards.
AGGAGTCCAGGACAAAAAGCCACAGAACATAATTCCACAAAGTAAATATTCAGACAAAATGCCATGAAAAATATAAAAATGACTTCATCTTGAAAATGACAAAAAAAATTAATTAAATTGTACAGTTGTCGAATAAGTAGGATATAGGGATAATCACGTTGTAGCACATTCTGTGGCATTTTGAGACTATTTCCCTATTGGCAAACAGTAGCCAATATTGGCCCATTTACTGCTGCAAGGTGGGCCAGGATCAAGCCAACCTGGCTAGCAGCTGCTTTGTGATGTTTCAGTTATCATTAGATAATCATTTTTGCAACATGTGTCACCTGGTATTAAATGCAAGTGACAGTAACTTGAGTAAGCCCAAACTGAGCAGTGTTGTTGCAGGTGTATTTTGGCTTGGATGAGCCAGGTAGACAAGGCTGCTGCCAGCCTGAGCAACTGTGGTGTCGTCCTGGATGTAACTATATCTGTGCACTGTGTCTGCAGTTGCTGCTGACGTCGACCACAAAGAAGCTGTCGTGTTCTGTCGCCAACAATGAGACGGACTGCATAGACCGGGTGATCAGCCACATCGCACACACCCTCGCCATCGTCTTCCCCTCGATACCCCTCGAGTAAGTGTCTGTGTCAGAGGTCTGTGTCACTGATCCTCAGTGTCAGAGGTCTGTGTCACTGGCCCTTAGTGTTAGAGGTCTATGTCACTTGCCCTTAGTGTTAGAGGTCTATGTCACTGACCCTTAGTGTCAGAGGTTTGTGTCACTGATCCTCAGAGTCGGAGGTCTATGTCACTGATCCTCAGTGTCAGAGGTCTGTGTCTTTGATCCTCTGTGTCAGAGGTCTGTGTCACTGGCCTTCACTGTCAGAGGTCTGTGTCACTGATCCTCAATGTCTGAGGTCTGTGTCACTGGCCCTCAGTGTCAGAGGTCTGTGTCACTGGCCCTCAGTGTCAGAGATCTGTGTCACTGATCCTCAGTGTCAGAGGTCTGTGTCACTGGCCCTCAGTGTCAGACGTCTGTGTCACATGATAACTAGACAATGATCTGTTTCGACCAGGTGTCCACAATAACTAGAGGTGTGTTATGGCTTGTGGTCCACTTTGGTTAAATGTATGTTATGATTGGATGTATGTTATGGCAAGATATCCATTATGACGAGTGACATGTCTCTTGACACATTTCTCCTGTTACAATGTCACCTGAAATGATGTCCTGTGTAATAAATTGCTTATTACTCTGTGTCACCTGTGGTGGTATCCTGTGTGTTTTGCCAATTATTCTATGTCACCTGTGATGATGTCCTGTATGTTTTACCTACTGTGTGTCATGTGAGATAATGTCCCATGTAAACTTGCTGGAAGTGTCTGGTGAATGTGGAGGTCAATCCTCCTATGTGTCACGTGAGATTATATCCCGTGTAAACTTGCAGGAAGCGACTGTTAAATGTGGAGGTCAGTCCTACCACGTGTCACGTAAGATGATTTCCCATGTAAACTTGCAGGAAGCGCCTGGTGAACTTGGAGGTAAGTCCATCCGAGCGATGGTCCAGCCTACAGAAGAAGCTGAAGCAGATGAGAAAGGAGCCAGGACCCTGCGGGGGGTTCTCAGCCACCTACTGCTGCATGTGTGACTACCACATCTTGCCCTTCATGGAGGACGTTGCATGGGTGGGTTCCTCACTCCTCTCCCATCACTGCATTTCTCTTTCACAATGCACAGTAGCATATTCGACTAGTTGAATGTTAGAGGTTCATTCTTTCAACTGAATAGCAATAATAATCAAACTATTATCGAGATAGCGTATTTATGTATGTATTCATGTGGTTATGTTAACAAATTTCCCATAGACGGTTTGCATCATGGGCATCAAATTTTCAGGACATCTTCTGCAAACCCATGAAAGAAACGTAACGCTTTTTTTCTTGGGGTAAGGCTTCTCACCAATTGTAGGGTAAATCAATTGTTTGAAACTGCATGTTGATTGTTATCTCAGTTTAAATATCGACCTTGCAATTAGTCTTATGGGATATGACATATTGATTAGGAGATGTTAGTCTTTACAGGATATGTTGTAAATCTTAGTTTTTACAAAATGAGTTCATTAGAGGATACAAGCTAGTATCTGACAGTTCCCTCAGTGGCAGTGGGCCACTGCAGTTGTAATCTTGGTGTCTAAACAAATGCAAGGTTTTTATAATATTAATGATGTTTATTCTATCTAGCGCCACATCCAATGTAGTTCTCAGCGCTTTGCAGATACATAGAAAATAATAAAAACAATACTTGTTGTACAATAGCTAAAATTATGAATAATATATTCCTATCAAGTAATAATAATAATTAAGAAAATAAATATAACATGAACTAATGATATAAACATAGACCATAGTAAAACTAGTAGAATATTGACATAAATATCATGTAATAAAATTAATTAGGTTATATGTTTATGTGAAGACAGCAAGAGAAGAATGTGTGATGACTCAGTGTAACATTCAACTGTTTCTATCTCTAGGACGTCGACACAATCACTCTCTCACAGAACAGTCGTGAGTTGAACCTCGCTGACTTTGATCACCTGGATGGAAAGTAAGATACACAAGATTGTACTGACGTATTTCGTAATATTGTTGTTGGTGTTGATAAAGACATATCTTATCATTTATTACCTACAAACTTCCACCATGTCGTCCATGGGCTTCTTTTACTGAGGTACGATGGGCTCGTGCTCTGGCCTATAAGCTACACGGCTTGGTCTTTATCACCATTATTATACTATTTATAAATAAACCAAACATGATCCAGGTTAATTGCAACAACGAGGCAAACACATGTTATCAGTGAGGACAGTAGGACAGAGGCACATCATTTGACAGTTTTATTTCGATGAACGGGCATGGTTGATGATTGAAGCATCAGTATTCACTATTTAAAGTTGACAATGATTCATAATCATCCAACAATGATGTGTCTGTTTCACATAAAAACTGGAAAAAAGATGGTCTGCCCGTTTCATAGTGTTGATTTCACAATTACATAGCCCTTTTGTTGATGCTGTCACCATATGTTGACAGTTTTATTTATATCGTAAAATAATTTTATACACAATCTGTATAACAGTGATCCTGGTATCAACATGTTATTACATAACTGATGCATTATGGAGCAAAGCAATGTTTTAATACCAATGTCATGAGATAATAAAATTAAATGGTCCCTGGTGACAATCTACTTTTGTGAAGAGTGTTGCATGCTGGGTATTTGTCTGTGATTGTGCAACAGTTAATGATTAATGTCCGGAGACAAGTAAAAGCAGGAAATGAAATGGTTAATGCAGTGTGACTCACTTCACCACATGAGCACATGTATGTACACTGTATGTGTGCGTACATGTAGACACTAGATGCACTCACATATCCATGCATGCATAGTCGCGTGCACATTCACAAACACGTGCACACATATGAATTCATGCATGCGCGCGCACACACACACACACACACACACACACACACACACACACACACACACACACACACACACACACACACACACACACACACACACACACACACACACACACAGAGACACACACAGACACACAGGATCACACATGCACACACACATGCACGCATGCACCCACATACAAACACCACGCATGCACGCATGCACGCACACACACACACACACACACACACACACACACACACACACACACACACACACACACACACACACACACACACACACACACACAGGAACACACTAACATGAACACCATGCATACAACTATGTATGCATTGAGTTGCCACTCTGAGTTAAAATATGTCTAAGGTGTGGCTGTGTTTTGTTTGTAGACATCTTGTGCCCATAATCCTAGCCCTAGAACACAACACATGGTTCACAAAACTCAACGCCACAGGGCAGAAGTTGGTAAGTAAACATTGCACTTAGTATATATGCATATTTATGTGCAGTACAGATCTTCAGAACATTATCGAAGAAAACTTGAATAATTAACTTGCAAGGGACCTTTGTAACTTCATCAAACATTCATTATTGTTCACGAAAGGCCTATGTTGTGTGTTCTTGTTTTATGTTTTGGCCATTTGGCAACAAGTTTGTAGACATTTTTTGTATACCAAATGATTAAATTCAATTATTTATATAGCTTTAGCAAAAGTAATAAACTCTTACTAAGAGAGAAAGTAAGAGATACATTTTATTTAGATCAATCATAACCACAACAATTAATACATGCTAATTAAGAATACAGGATGATTGATCTATGGAGACCTGCACTAAGACCTAAAAGATCGCAGATTTGCAGGCCACCTCTTAATAAAGTGACAGCACATGTTACTTAATATACTCACACTGCATATGTGAACAGCAACAAACATGTTTCCAGGCGGGCACCGGAGGAGTGGTGGGTTTGTTTAGAGTGGATGTTGACTGGTGAAACTGTTACAGATGCCAGAAGCAATACATGTCCTGCTGTGGGTTCTACGCCAAAACTCAACCATCGAATCACTCGTGCTTAGTGACATAGGAGCAAAATGGTGTGTACCAGTTTGCGTTAATATACATCAATTGATTCAGTCAAGAAAATATTCGGTTGATTGATAATTAAAGACTAGTCTTACCAAGAATGATGTTATTAAAATCATGAGCACATATTTGCAATCTTGCTTATTTAAAACTGTGTTTGTATATTTTTAGTTTAACAAGATTATATATATATATATATAATAAATAGCGGCTATTTATAGAACAGTGTTGTGCAGGCAATATGATTGCCGTTGTTAGTTTTCGGGGACGCAAGACAACTGTGCGCTGAATCTAGTGATTGTGTTGTTGATAAGGATTTATTTATGACATATACCTAGAAACTATAGCAATGACAGAGAAACAACAGGAGGGGATACAAGTGTGCGAAAACAACTGGGTCAGGAGAATTACGGGTGTAACGAGAATAGATAAGTGAAGAGTGGAAGAGCTGAGGGAGGATGTTGGTGTGAAAGAAAGTTTCAAGAAGAAGTTGGTGAAAAGTCAGTTGAACTGGGCAGGACATGTGGAGCGAATGGGAGAAGAACAGATGGCAAAGAAAGCAGATGCCCGGAGAGTGGAGGTAAAAGGAAGACGAGGGTGACCGAGACTGAGGTGGGAGGATTGCGTGAAGAGAGACCTGGAGGGATAGAAAGGGCAATGGAAGAAAAGAGCAAGACCGAGGAGAATGGAGAAGGGTTATAGAGAAAGTAGTGCAAGTGCAATGAGGAGGAAGAGAAAGAAAGGGAACGATGAGGAGAACAACTGTTGCAGACTAACTACTCTAAATAAATAAATCCTTATCAACAACACAATCAATAGATGCAGCGCTTGCTTGTCTTGTGTTCCTGAGAACTAACGACGGTAAACATATCGCCTGTACCACACTGTTCTATAAATAGCCGCTGATGCCAATTGTCGGCCAACAAAATACTTCTGCCGTGGAATAGCGCAATCTATACAGTGCCCCTTTCTTTGTTGCATGCAACAAATTACATATAACAACTAAAAGATATTGCATGGAGACTGTCTTGGCACAGTCTGTCATTACTCGATGCAACTGGTCACTGCTTTCAGGGATTTTGCACACAAGTTGTCGATGGCTCTTCTAGCGAATGAATCATCCGCACTGCACAGTCTCGACCTGTCAAACAACATGATTGAAGACCGAGGTAAACTATCTCCACAGACAGTAGTCATACAGACAGCTCTCCCCACACCTGTAGTTATGAACAAGATGACTCTGTCCTCCACTAATCTCCTTCGGGGTGTTACAAGGTGCAACCACTTCATCTGTCTCCACCAATCACCCTACACACGGGTTGTAGTATCACAAGTAGGGCTTGTCTATGTGAAAATACCAGTCTTTAGGGTTGTTATTGTAATGAACATTGTAATGAACAATGCAGCTACTTTAGATGTATATGAACAAATATTTAACATTTACATCTATGAGCTTGTGTTGAACTTTTGCAAGCTGTGACTACCCTTGAATGACTAGCCAGGCTTTGAAAAGGAACTTTATATCCATTTTGAGTGTGTGTAATACAGTTTGTATGAATGAACTAGACACGGCAAACTGATTTAGTGACTATGTTTGTGTATTGTGTACAGGATTCATTTGTTTGTGTGTTTATGTGCACTTGACACAACAGACTGTGTGCATTAGAGACAGTGTCTGTGTGTGTTTGAGTTAATGTATTTGTGAACTAGACACATCAGACTGTATTAGTGGTGGTGTTTTTGTGAGTGTGTGTGTGCGTGCGTGCGTGTGTACAAGTTAGTGTGTTTGTGTGAACTAGACACACCAGGCTGCATTAGAGACTGGGTTTGTATGTTCAACAGGCATCAATAGTGTGTCAGCAGGTGTCAAGTGTGTGTTTGTGTGTCAATAGTTGTGTGTCTGTGTGTGTCAACATGCATCAAGCATGTATTTGTGTGCGCTTGTGTCAATAGGTGTGTGTTTGTGTGTGCCTACAGGTGTATGTTTGTGTGTGTGTCAACTAGTGTGTGTTTGTGTGTGTCAGCAGACATCAAGTTTGTGTTTGTGTGTCAACAGGTGTGTGTGTTTGTGTGTGCCAACAGGTGTCGTGCACTTCAGTGACTTTGGCAGTGTGCATACACCCAAGTCCGTGCACTTCAGTGACTTTGGCTGTGTCCACATGCACAAGTCCCATCATCGTGCGGTCTCACACAGTCAGTACTTGATTCATGTTCCCGCCTTGTGCTGCTTCTACAAAACGCATGTCTTCTCTCTGTGGTCAAGGGAGGGTTGTTAGTGTACAGGACCACAACTTTTATAGAGACTCCCCAAAGTTTGTTCACCAGAACACCACCATGCTTAAGAAGAAACAGCCATCATACATTCCTTGGCAGACTAGCTTCCATCACACATTCCTTGGCAGACTCTAGCTTCCATCACACATTCCTTGGCAGACTCTAGCTTCCATCACACGTTCCTTGGCAGACTAGCTTCCATCACACGTTCCTTGGCAGACTGTAGCTTCCATCACACATTCCTTGGCAGACTCTAGCTTCCATCATGCTTTCTCCAAACCTCCTGTGTTCCTTTCATGTTCTAGTCTGCTGACATGTGTATATATCTCTGGTGGAGGTGTTCTGATGACGGGCCAGTTGTACAAGTATGTTTACGGAGTGTCTCACCTCATTGGTTCTCACAAAGACAGAAGTCAGCTGCAGGATGCAATCTCGTCGTTACACTTACGCTCTCTTTCCGATATTTTGGTGACATTTTCAACCAGCCTTTGTCGTTTGATATTGATTTTTTTACATTGGTCCTCTCTCAATTTGACCAGTCCTCCTTGTGTGCCCCGTAAACGGTAAGCCATTCTTTGTTCATGTTGTGTTGCAAGAAACTACATTTCATAGTTTCTAATATACAGTGCCTTGCCCCTCTTTACCGATAGGGCTATTGATGATGGCACTTGGATTTGACAGAAATAATCCTATTCTTCAATATGACTATTTGTTACACCTGAGTGACAAATACAGGTGTCATAGTCATCTGTCCATCTCTGTCCTCACAGCATGCATATCTACATCACCACATCACCTAACCACAACACAGGCCTGTTGTTCTTGAGGTACTGAGGTGATGAAGTAGCTTTGTCTTAGCGTGTGTGTCGTCTTGTTATCAGGTGTGCTAGGAAAGACACACAGGCTCCAGATAGGTACATACTGTTTCTGTGTTTCCCGCCACTCACTTGTTAACCATTTTCCCGTTACATGGCTCCACTAACTGCTGTGTCCACTAATTCCCTCTGTTTATTTGTTCCTGCTCTGATAGCTTTTATTGTCTTATTGTAATTCTGGTTGCTCTCGAAATACAGAAACACGCCACATACACACACATGTACACACATACACACACACACACACACACACACACACACACACACACACACACACACACACACACACACACACACACACACACACACACACACACACACACATTCACACACACAGACACTCACACATGCACACACGCACACACGCACACACACACACACACACACACATACACACACACCTTGAAGCTATAGAAACTTGAATTGCCAATGAATCATGGTTTGAAAGGTGTATCTTATTACTCATTGTTGGGATCACAATCAACTGGCAGTAACATTGGTTAGAAACTGGTAATTTCTTTGTAGTTCATGCAAAAACACTACATCATTGATAAAGGGTAGCCAGAATGTGTTCATTAGATTACCCTATCTCCATCGTTATTTCTACACAGTTATTCAATAGTTTCTTGTCCTAAGAAATACTTTTTTTGGCCACAATAATTGCTGTAGTAAGTGGCTAATATTTACATATTTATTAAAGCCTTTCTAAGATTAATGACAATTGCAAAATTGACAGAAGGAATACATTTTAGAGGGAGCTTGGCTGACAGGTGTTTAAGATACTTTCGTGCATGTACGTGAGGCATGTGTTGTGTTACTTGTCAGTAAGACGTGTGTGGCCAATTCTATTTTACTTACAGCATCTGTTTTCAAAGATTGTGCACAAAATACTAAAATTGCATGAGTTTTCTATGTTTGTCATTAATGACTTTTTCTTAAGCTATGTCTTAAAATCTCTAATTAGACATGTACGTAATATGGAAATCTGTTATTTACCCTCCTTCATATTTCTTTTGACTTCATTATTATGGAAAATTCATGAGTCTAGAATGTAACAAATATTGGTGACGTTATGGAGCTGCTTAATAATAATTCTTGTTTGCTTTTGGGTATTTTTAGTTTTAATTAATAAAAAATCATGGTTAGATGATATTTCACTTTTAAATTTTTATTATGTAGCCATGTAATACGACTAGATATTCTAAGAATAAGGCACAATCTAAAAATGTCTTCGATTGGATGGTTTTCATGTGATTGGGGGAAATTCAAGTAAATACGATATAGATAATCTGTCATGTAAAATTAGTTTATGAATGTTAAACCCCAGATAGCTGATGAAGCCTTTCAGAACAACATTTGTGTTTCCTGTTTGTTACAAGTTCTTAAATTTATTTTAGAGAATGTATTACAGGTTCTTTTCTATTGTTTTTCTGGGGGAAGGCAAAAGGCAGGCATCTGAGTGTCTTCTTGGTAATTTGTTGGCGAAGATGTCACATCACCCACAGTGTATTCAATATGAGAAAAAGTGATTGGCAAACATTTCCGTTTTGTTGCATGGTCACAAATAAATGTTGTAAGAACTTCTACGTTCAGCTACATTTTAGTGTCGATCAGGTAACTGGAAACATACGCTATTCTGAAAGACCTAAGCAGAGTTTTTAAATTGTACGGAGCAACTCTGCAAAGGAACTGTTAACTTGTGTGTCCACCACTGGTGTGCTACGGTGTGGTTATTGGTTACTCCTGTGTCCTCAACTGGTGGCTGCCCTTTTGGCTTCCGAGGGCAGCTTCAAATGGAACCTCAGCATGCATGGTGTACAGCCGACATTGTGGTGGCAGCTTCCTATGTTCTTTGTTATATAAACACTGGCTGGTATAGCATTAAGAAGAGATATGGCAGCTAGATAGGACATTTTTTTAAATGCATAATAGGACATTTTTTTAAATGCATGATTAATGCAATGTGTTGTGCCCAAGTTGTAGAGTATGTCTTATTGAATAAAATAGATTTACATGTTTTTCTGCCAGACCCCTGTTTCCATGGTAACGATCAAAGATGGCCACCTGATAGAGAAAATATAGCATAATTTGGGAACATTGTAGCACCTCCAATAATGGAGTAATCAGTGTAATTATTTCTACGTACAACACCCCATTCTGTGCAATGTCGAAGAGATATTTTATGTGTTGTTATTTTTTAATATTAAAAAAATATGTTTCAATTTTGTTGGTAAAAAATTGAAAATTTTTATTAAGATAATTATGTTCACCACATAACTAAAATAAAATAAAAAGTATATCCTCGACATTTAACAAGATTTAACATAGAGAAGATAGCAACGAACACATCAGTCAAAATTTCATTAAAGGGAATAAAAACACCTATTGCTTGAATTCATGTTATATTACATCCTGCTATCTATTTCCACGTCCACCAAGCCAAAAAAAGAATAATAATTGATGAATTAGAAATTCCACATTTTTTGCTGTGCATCTGGACATTTTCGAATATGCATATTTTTTGCACACTTTTTGGGATGCCGAGATGTGACGTCACTTATGACTCAACCTCGCATCAGGCCGACCCTTTCCATGCATTCAGAGCAAGTTTACAAGTATAGCTTTTCGATCGAAATGAGCATCAGAATGAGTTAGAGTTATTGTGCAATATTCCGACGTAATATAAACACTAGTGATCATAGAGGAACAAGCAGATATCTTATGGTTCCACATGAATTGAATTTTATTCAAAACAATTAATGCAATTGTGCTTACAACTAGTACAAGTCGACTAGGTTTCGCCGAGCTTGGGCTCGTTTTCAGAATAATTATATTGAATGCAACCAACGGGTGATAATCTACACCAATAAACATACATAGCAAACATATATTGTATCCAGCTACAGAAAGTAACGTGTATAATCTCATCATAATAATACAACTAGAATATCGATATATGAAAGAGTTATACAATTTATCATAACTTAAATCAGTCGGTGAGTTTTCGCTGGTGCCGCTAGCTCAGTTGGTAGGCGCGTTGGTGTCTTGTCACTTACTTTACAATCGGGCGACGCCGGTTCAATCCTGACACCATGCAAATTATTGATTTTCTTTACACTTTTTTTGTTTATGTTTTCACCAAGTAATATAATTTTATACTATAATGCACTGTTTGTAAATAATAATAAAAAATTAATCATTATTTATTCGCCACAAAAATGAAAAATATGGTCATTATAAATTATAATGATGTTTCTTAATTTTATTTATCCAAACTAATATAATGAAAGGTATATATAATTGATTAATTGTACATAAATTGTACGGTAATATATTGTAATTATATATGTGAAATTATGAGATTATACACATCATTTTCTGTAGCTGGATACAATATCTGTTTGCTATGTATGTTTATTGGTGTAGATTATCTCCCGTTGGTTGCATTCGATATAAGTATTCTGAAAACGAGCCCAAGGCCAAGCTTGGCGAATCCTAGTCGACATGTAGGCCCATTCGCATTCATTGTTTTGAATAAAATTTGATTCATATGGAACCGTAAGATAACTGCTTGTTCCTCTATGATGACTAGTGTTTGTATTAGGTCGGAATATTGCACAATAACTCATTCTGACACTCGTTTCGATCCAAAAGTTATACCTGTAAAATGCTCTGAATGCATGGAAAGGGTCGGCCTGATGCGAGTGTGGGTCATAAGTGACGTCATGATACCACGTGATCGCCTAGCTCATTAAAATTTTATTTTCCACGGGAATCGCTTCACAGACGGGTTTAAAATCGAATTTATGCTACAAATGTATTTTTCTGTATTTTTTTAATGTTACATACAATGTTAAACTTTGTGTACACATGGAAAAAGGATTTTAGCTAATGCCTTATTTGTATTTCCTTTACTGTAGCATCATTACTTAGAGATATGATATTTCCCAATTGGAAAAACACCGGATTTAGCAAAGAGGTGTAAGTGGCTATCAAAGATTCGGTAATGAGATTTATTACCTGACAGAAGCACACTTTATCCATGAATATAAGTTACACTGTACTTAGAGGTTATGTAAATGTTCTAAAAGAGATCTTTGTTAATAGTAAACATTAAATGCTGTCAGAATACAGCAGAATCACATTTTTGAAAAATGTCATTAGCGGCAGTGTTTCTCCTAAAGCTGTGGAAGTACACACCAGTGCAGTTGTCAAATACCTGCTCAGTGGTTATTAATTGAAGCCGCTTTGTGTGCTTATTTAAGGTGTAAGGTTTGACATTAATCAACATTTTCGCATTGATCTCATGCATTTATTGATAACATTTGCTAGGTTAACGTTTATTTGAGAGCAAGACATTCATACATCTTGTAATGTAGTTAGTGTCGGTTAAATCTGTCGGTTACCATCTGGAGTTTTTGTCAGTGTCAGAAAACTTCTATAAATTCTCAGTGAATTTCAATAAACTAATCCCAGAGGTGTTAGTATGTAAGTTGGTGCAGGACTCTGTTAATATTAGATTTCTGTAATGGAAGTACAGCTGTATACGGCTACCTAAGAGAATTTTTATTTGGCGCATGACGGAGCCTTCAGAACCCTCATGGTGCCTTACTCACTGTCAGTGTCCGCTGCTCTCGGGTGTCATGTGACCATATTGGTGGTTGTCACATGTGGTTGTCACATTTCAAGGATTACAACCTTCCGAAGATTCTCATGGAACCGCTGTTATGCGACAACCACAAATGTGGTGACATGACACAAGAAGACAGCTCTCAGTGATGCTGTTGAGGGGACTGTGATGTTCATGAATGCTCTGCCGAGTACCAAACAAACTGTGAAAGGCAGCTATGCTATCTTTAAAAATAATCCCAGCATATTTGCATAGGCGATACAATTACTGAACCACTTCGAAGTGGAAGAACCGTGTTCTCTGCGACATGTGGAATTGTAACACATCTCTGTCTCTGCCAGGTCTGAACCATGTGTGTGGGCCGCTGTCAAAATTGACACGAGGAATTGTGCATCTGAACCTTGCTCACACCGGCATCACAGCAAAGGGTGTCAACAAACTCGCTGAGGCATTGCACAGCAACAAGTTTGTGCCGACATCGCTCAAGTCACTCGACCTGACAGAGAACTCACTAAAGGGAGAGGAGACTTCAGTGAGTGTCTGGTGACAGGCTGCAGCTTTCTTGTTCTCCACTTCTCCCTGAATGTCCGGAGTGTGGCTCTCCTCAATATTAGCCTTCAATTTTTTTTTTTTTTTCCCCTTGCTGTTCTTGCACTGCTGTCTCCACCAACCGTCTCCACTCCCCTCTATCTTGCACTGCTGTCTCCACCAACCGTCCCCACTTCCCTCTATCTTTCACTGCTGTCTCCACCAACAGTCTCCACTCCCCTCTATCTTTCACTGCTGTCTCCACCAACTGTCTCCACTCCCCTCTATCTTGCACTGCTGTCTCCACCAACCATCTCCACTCCCCTCTATCTTTCACTGCTGTCTCCACCAACAGTCTCCACTCCCCTCTATCTTTCTCTGCTGTCTCCACCAACAGTCTCCACTCCCTCTACCTTTCACTGCTGTCTCCACCAACAGTCTCCACTCCCTTCTATCTTTCACTGCTGTCTCCACCAACAGTCTCCACTCCCTCTACCTTTCACTACTGTCTCCGCCAACAGTCTCCACTCCCTCTACCTTTCACTACTGTCTCCACCAACAGTCTCCACTCCCTCTACCTTTCACTGCTGTCTCCACCAACAGCCTCCACTCCCCTCTATCTTTCACTGCTGTCTCCACCAACCGTCTCCACTCCCCTCTATCTTGCACTGCTGTCTCCACCAACAGTCTCCACTCCCCTCTATCTTTCACTGCTGTCTCCACCAACAGTCTCCACTCCCTCTATCTTTCACTGCTGTCTCCACCAACAGTCTCCACTCCCTCTACCTTTCACTACTGTCTCCACCAACAGTCTCCACTCCCTCTACCTTTCACTACTGTCTCCACCAACCGTCTCCACTCCCCTCTATCTTGCACTGCTGTCTCCACCAACAGTCTCCACTCCCCTCTATCTTTCACTGCTGTCTCCACCAACTGTCTCCACTCCCCTCTATCTTGCACTGCTGTCTCCACCAACCATCTCCACTCCCCTCTATCTTTCACTGCTGTCTCCATCACCAGTGTCCACTACCTGTACCTTTCACTGCTGTCTCCACCAATAGTCTCCATTTCCCACTATCTTTCACTGCTGTCTCCACCAACTGTCTCCACTCCCCTCTATCTTTCACTGCTGTCTCCACCAACAGTCTCCACTCCCTTCTATCTTTCACTGCTGTCTCCATCAACAGTCTCCCCTCCCTGTACCTTTCACTGCTGTCTCCACCAACAGTCTCCACTCCCTGTACCTTTCACTACTGTCTCCACCAACAGTCTCCACTCCCTTCTATCTTTCACTGCTGTCTCCATCAACAGTCTCCCCTCCCTGTACCTTTCACTGCTGTCTCCACCAACAGTCTCCACTCCCTGTACCTTTCACTACTGTCTCCACCAACAGTCTCCACTCCCCTCTATCTTTCACTGCTGTCTCCATCAACAGTCTCCACTCCCTGTACCTTTCACTGCTGTCTCCACCAACAGCCTCCACTCCCCTCTATCTTTCACTGCTGTCTCCACCAATAGTCTCCACTCCCCTCTATCTGTCACTGCTGTCTCCACCAATAGTCTCCACTCCCCTCTATCTTTCACTGCTGTCTCCACCAATAGTCTCCACTCCCCTCTATCTTTCACTGCTCTCTCCACCAACAGCCTCCACTCCCCTCTATCTTTCACTGCTGTCTCCATCAACAGTCTCCACTCCCTGTACCTTTCACTGCTGTCTCCACCAACAGCCTCCACTCCCCTCTATCTTTCACTGCTGTCTCTACCAATAGTCTCCACTCCCCTCTATCTGTCACTGCTGTCTCCACCAATAGTCTCCACTTCCCTCTATCTTTCACTGCTGTCTCCACCAACAGTCTCCACTCCCCTCTATCTTTCACTGCTGTCTCCACCAATAGTCTCCACTCCCCTCTATCTTTCACTGCTGTCTCCACCAACAGCCTCCACTCCCCTCTATCTTTCACTGCTGTCTCCACCAACAGCCTCCACTCCCCTCTATCTTTCACTGCTGTCTCCACCAACAGCCTCCACTCCCCTCTATCTTTCACTGCTGTCTCCACCAATAGTCTCCACTTCCCTCTATCTTTCACTGCTGTCTCCACCAATAGTCTCCACTCCCCTCTATCTTTCACTGCTGCCTCCACCAACAGTCTCCACTCACCTCTATCTTGCACTGCTGTCTCCACCAACAGTCTCCACTCCCCTCTATCTTTCACTGCTGTCTCCACCAACTGTCTCCACTCCCCTCTATCGTGCATTGCTGTCTCCACCAACCATCTCCACTCCCCTCTATCATGCATTGCTGTCTCCACCAACCATCTCCACTCCCCTCTATCTTTCACTGCTGTCTCCACCAACAGTCTCCACTCCCTCTACCTTTCACTGCTGTCTCCACCAACAGTCTCCACTCCCCTCTATCTTTCACTGCTCTCTCCACCAACAGTCTCCAATCCCCTCTATCTTTCACTGCTGTCTCCATCACCAGTGTCCACTACCTGTACCTTTCACTGCTGTCTCCACCAATAGTCTCCACTTCCCACTATCTTTCACTGCTGTCTCCACCAACTGTCTCCACTCCCCTCTATCTTTCACTGCTGTCTCCACCAACAGTCTCCACTCCCTTCTATCTTTCACTGCTGTCTCCATCAACAGTCTCCCCTCCCTGTACCTTTCACTGCTGTCTCCACCAACAGTCTCCACTCCCTGTACCTTTCACTACTGTCTCCTCCAACAGTCTCCACTCCCTTCTATCTTTCACTGCTGTCTCCATCAACAGACTCCCCTCCCTGTACCTTTCACTGCTGTCTCCACCAACAGTCTCCACTCCCTGTACCTTTCACTACTGTCTCCACCAACAGTCTCCACTCCCCTCTATCTTTCACTGCTGTCTCCATCAACAGTCTCCACTCCCTGTACCTTTCACTGCTGTCTCCACCAACAGCCTCCACTCCCCTCTATCCTTCACTGCTGTCTCCACCAATAGTCTCCACTCCCCTCTATCTTTCACTGCTGTCTCCACCAATAGTCTCCACTCCCCTCTATCTTTCACTGCTGTCTCCACCAATAGTCTCCACTCCCCTCTATCTTTCACTGCTGTCTCCACCAATAGTCTCCACTTCCCTCTATCTTTCACTGCTGTCTCCACCAATAGTCTCCACTCCCCTCTATCTTTCACTGCTGCCTCCACCAACAGTCTCCACTCACCTCTATTTTTCACTGCTGTCTCCACCAACAGTCTCCACTCCCCTCTATTTTTCACTGCTGTCGCCACCAACAGTCTCCACTCCCCTCTATCTTTCACTGCTGTCTCCACCAGCAGTCTCCACTCCCCTCTATCTTTCACTGCTGTCTCCACCAGCAGTCTCCACTCCCCTCTATCTTGCACTGCTGTCTCCACCAACAGTCTCCACTCCCCTCTATCTTTCACTGCTGTCTCCACCAACAGCCTCCACTCCCCTCTATCTTTCACTGCTGTCTTCACCAACAGTCTCCACCCCCTTCTATCTTTCACTGCTGTCTCCACCAACAGTCTCCACCCCCCTCTATCTTCCACTGCTGTCTCCACCAACAGTTTCCACTCCCCTCTATCTTTCACTGCTGTCTCCACCAACCACGTCCACTCCCCTCTATCTGTTGTTCTTATTCTCTACTCCTCTTCTGGTCCCTCCAAACCTCTACACAATCCTCTCATTGCAGTCATGGTTGTCCTCTTCTCCTTTTATGTTCCAATTTCCGGGCATCTGCTTTCTTCCCTTTCTTCTACACCAACCTCCTCCCTCATCTCCTCCATCCTTCGCTTGTCTTTTCTCTTCATTCTCGCAGTTCTTCTCACCCAATTGTTTTTGCAAACCTTTCTTTCTCGTGTTGTTTTTCTGTCATCGCTATTGTAATCTACAAAAAATTTGATTTCTAGAAGTTTTGCAATGCTAAGTGAGATGGTAAAAAAGATGCATGCGTACTTGAGTATTTGTCAGATTTAACCAGATGCAACAAGACTGCCACCGTAGCAAAACAGACAATCTGTGTCTAATGGCTGTGTATGTTTTTTCTAGACTCTCTTCACTTTCTTGGCCCAGCCAAATGCCCTGAGCACACTCAAGTTGTCTGGCTGTGACTGCGCCATCGACATGGTGAGTCCCGCTTATGGTCTATATCTCACGGGATCCACAACTTACTACCAAAGTCCCAGAACATACACCTCAGGTTTGGGTCTATAATGAAATTTGTGTTGATACTACATAATGCATTTAGGAGTTTAGAGATTACATGTGTAGTGTTTTGTTTATTTCTGTGGAGTCATTCAATGGGGAACTGGGGGACTAGCCCAAGTCGTATTGTAGAATCACTCACTGTGAACAATAGCAGGATTTTTGCAAGCCTATTTATACTCAAATATGGGTAATTGTAAACTTCAAAGATCCATCCTCGGTTGGAATTTTTTGCTCACTTTATTTTAGACTTGTATCACAAAAATTAACTCGACTAGTATGCATACTACATGCATTTGGTCAACATTCTGCCGAAAATGTGCAACATTGTCGAGCTCCATATACTATATCATGACGCTAGTCACCTGATCATAAATTACCTGATCTAACAAAAGAAATCAGTTTGTTGTAATGATTTTAGCCAAACTAAGTGTCAACAGTGGATCCTCGTTTTATGGTCACCTCAGTAATACAGCCACCTCGCAATACCACCACCATAGGATAGTCAACATTATTTTCACATACTGTAAAACTTATTTATGCAAGCACCAACACAAGTCATGAATAGTGATGAAAGAAGGCCAAATGAATGACGTTTATTAAGAGATTAAGTTAGAGAGAGAAATGTGGGCTCTACATCCCAAGGCCAGGCCTGTGACTGAGCCCATACTAGTCTCCTGTCCCTCAGGTTGACAGAGCCCACATTTCGGCATATACATCATTAGCAGTATTGTTATAGATATATACAACATCATTACTACTGTAATCACAGTAGACCTTAGGCACCGTACCGTACTAACCAAGCACACCATTCATTCACCTAACTGTAATCCCAACTACCTGCTGAAGAGTTACATTGTATCAAGATTTAGCCTAAACCTATAAGTGGGGCCATTACGCCCCACTTACTAAAATCACCGGTGGAAGAGAAGCGAGCTGTCTCGGCGTTAAAACCCCGTGAACACATTGTCCACCTGCACTAAGAAAACGGGGAAAGCTTTGAGATTTGCTATCAACCCCTCTTCCACCAATGATGTACATGGTATGTCCCTAACGCTATCAAAAATTTGGGAGGGATGGGAGGGCCAAAATTTGTTGATGCGACCACTCCGTCTGCTTTCACAAAACGAAGTGACCAAGAGCTCGTTGTAAACTGTGACTGCGCGCCACTAACTGTAAAACTTATTTTGCAGCTAATGTACAGTCACCTTGCTAATCGGGTCACTTTTATCCAGTCCCAAGGGTGACCTTAATAGTGAGGTTTCACTGTAATTAAACTATTAAAATGCCACAAATTAGAACATCAACGTACCTGATTCAGGATGGGGTCAGTTACTGGTACAACCACCAAGTGTAAAATGACGTAGAAGAAAACCATGAATGAATCCGTCTGGCCGTTGTCTGTTTCTGACAGATTTTGTTTGCCTCAGATATTCGGGGCGCTGCTGCGAGGGTGCTGCCAGAGCCTGACCCACCTTGACCTCTCTAACAACGTGTTCCCACCCATGCGCAAGGGCAAGGATGCAGCTGTCCCAATGGCGTGGAAGCAGTTCTTCTCCAGCACAATGGCGCTCAAATACATAAACTTGTCTGGGACGCGACTACCAGCCGAGGTGGTCAAGTAAGTATCACATCTCCTGGTAGTCAAACTTGTCATCAGTGTAGCCATTATGTGGTTAGGAACATGCCCTTAGACATGGTTATGAAATTGTCTAATTTACCCGTTCTCATTTTTTAATTACACGTTATGCTCATGAAAAAACCCGTTACACATCCATTGGTCATTGGCATTGGAATGTGAAAACTTCCAAAGGTACCCCTTTAAGTGCTCCCCGAAAACCTCCAACTGCACTCCCCTGAAAATGCTTAAACCTCTTATAACCTCACAAATGTTAACATGGCTACCAACGGGAAAGTCAACAGTGCTCTGTGCCATTGACATGTTCTGAGTGTGTACTCGGTGATGCTGACTGGAGTGACTGACTTGTAGACATCTGCTGCTGGGGATAGGCAGCAACAACAACGTCAGTGAACTGGAGCTGGACTTGAGTCGGAACAATCTCGGTCTGACCGGGGCTCAGGTGCTGGAGATGTGTGTGCCTGACATCATGTCCATCGCATCACTTGACCTCAGTGACAACGGTACAATGACGTAGTAGTAGTAGTAGTAGTAGTAGTAGTAGTAGTAGTAGTAGTAGCAGTAGCAGTAGCTGTAGCAGCAGCAGCAGTAGCAGCAGATTTTCTATGAACCATGATGATTATACTGGCTTCCGATAACATGTAAAATTCATAATAATATATTAAGTGTATTAAATAATAAATATTTAAAAGTTACAATTCCAATTACAATTCAGAACACAATTCAAAAAACATCAATCAAGTTTTACTAATTCTAAAAAGAAAACAAAAAATATACCAAATAAAATTAAAATCATTTTACCAATAAAATATCAACATTTATGCAGGTTTACTAATTTGAAAATGCTAAGTGTTATACACATTTTCCCCTGAAGTTTTTTAAACAGTGAAGCATTCTGCAAAGTTTGCATGTCAAGAATTTGTTGGATTAGTGCCCCACAGTATCACTCCCCTATTAATCTTGACAAACATGTTTGCATGAATCAATAACTATGTGAATTTCTTGGGTATCTTTTGACCTATATCTGTATTCGTTGCAGCCTTTGATCTTGCTCTCATGCATCTGGTCGGTCATGTTGGCCGCAACAGGAACCTTAAGAAACTCATGATTGGTCAGAACCTCACCAACATCAAACAGAAGTAGGTGTCATCATCACATAGGGTAAAACTGTCTTCCATTCAAAGTCAGTTAGGTAAAGAGAATCAGAGAATCTTCATTCTGGACAGCTAGTGAACATTATTGTGACATATACAGCGTACTTACATTCATATGGCAGAGCCTCGATTCAAAATAATAATGACAAACTTTTATAGCGCCTAAACTCCCAGGAATCTGAGCTCAGAGCCACACCATACAAGAATCCTTGTGCAAAATCGTTAACAGGGACAAGCAAGAGTTGTCATTAGAGCATGGGACCGCCGAAGGTTAGGGTTGGAATGCAATTTCAGATAAATAAGTAATTACAATCAACTATATATGGTTGAGAGGCAGTGCAATATAGATCCATTGGAGCTACGATGTGTATCAGTTAGAGCCAATGGAACTGTGAGTTAGAGTCAGGATACATGTTCTGCGTGTGTTGTAGATATCTGCCTGAAGTGTTGGATGCGATCGTACAGATGATTCAGGCAGAGAACTCGGTGAGTCTTTGAATTACTTTCCCCACAAGCTTCCACCCAAATGACAAACGGAGAGCAGCAGTTATTACCATTGTCTTATTTTGATCTTAAACTCATTCCTGCTGATATGCAGAGTTGATCATCAATTAGATTTCTCTTTGTTTCTGTCTTTCTCCGAAAGGTAGAAAGGTGTATCCTTCCAGAGCTCGGGGAACATGGAAGGAGTGAAAAAAGAGCACCAGAATTAAGAAAGATAATGTTTTTATTGGCTTTTAAGAAAAGTAGGAATAAAACAACAGCTACAGTCTGAGAGCTTGGAACAAACTACCTGGTGCATTAATTAGACATCTTATGATTATCTTGACTCTGGTAGTTTATGGTGGGTTCCTGTTGTGTGTTTGCAGGCGATTGAATCGCTGTCTCTGGCAGACTCCCGCATGAAGACTGACACCCCGATACTCATCAACGCTCTCGGCACAAACACCTCCCTCACAGAGATTGACCTCAGGTGAGTGGTCACACCAGACAGGTGGTCGCACCAGACAGATGGTCACACCAGACAGGTGATCGCACCAGATAGATGGGTGCACCAAGCAGGTGATTGCACCACATAGGTGGTCGCACCAGACAGGTTGTCACACCAGGCAGGTGGTCACACCAGACAGGTGGTTGCACCAGACAGGTGGTTGCACCAGACAGGTGGTCGCACCAGACAGATGGTTATGCCAGGCAGGTGGAAATAATGTGGTATTGCAGTTGTCAAATCTACTGCTAACAAGAGCAAGTCATTGATGTCCATGTGTGAAACATAGTTTAGAGTGAGGTAGTTTGTTCCATTACCTGGGATCAGCCACGAGTGGTAATTGTTGACAACATGAACACACTGAATGTGCCTTGAGGTTAACCCAACGCTGCAGTACTGCCAATAGTGCATCTTTACAATCTGAATGTTTTGTGTAACATTCAAATTGCAAACAACTGTTTCAGGTTTATTAAACGCAATTTAGCCATCAGTACAGTTTCACCACATTTTTTCCAATATTAAGAACAATATATTAAAGAATGAGTAACATGTAGAGAGCCGTGGTGTAGGTGATAACCATCTGTTGCAGTGGTAACCAGATGGGAGACATTGGGGCCCGAATGCTGGCCAAGGCTCTGCAGATTAACAGTCGCCTACGCTGTATCTACTGGGACCGGAACAACACGTCACCCCAAGGCTTCACAGCCATCGCTACAGCCCTCGAAAAGTAAGTCTCATTCTCTCCCTCCATTTACCTTCCATCCCTCTCCCAAACCCAGCTGGTTCTTTGACAGCGACCAAGTCTTGCTCCTCTGCATATTCGTTGGAAGCTTAACCCTAAATAATCCTAATTGTAATCATAACTACCCCCAATTATAACTAACCCTAATACAACCATAATTAACTCCAATCATAACTAATTATAATGCTAACCTTAACTCTTGTCCTTCCAGGACACATATCCAACAATATAATTTTTTACAGCTGCTGTGGGTTTTTACTTTCACACAAACTTCCATAATTATATACTGTATATATATATCAGAGGATTTCTGAGTAACCATTGCTTCCTGTAAACATTAACTTATCTCGGTTCCTTTTTCTGCTACCAAATTCTCGGTTGCCTCATGCATGTCATTGTGGTTGTGTTCTGTGTAGGAACTTCACAATGTTGAAGATGCCAACGCCAGTGAATGATGCAACTGTCGCACTCAAGATAAACCCACAGAAGACAGAACAAGCCCTCAAGAAGGTAGCTGGGTGCATTTTTATATTTTTTTATAGGGCATCATATTAGTTGAGTTGTATTGTTTGATATTCGGAAGCTTTGGTATATTATATGTTGAAGGCCTACAACTGATATTATTTGATATTTTGTATTTTATATACATAATATGTATGTAGGCCTATGTAATGTTTAAAGATATGGTAACGTACAAACATGCACACACACACACACACACACACACACACACACACACACACACACACACACACACACACACACACACACACACACACACACACACACACACACACACACACACACACACACACACAAAATACACACACACACAAAATACACACACACACACGCATACAAACACACACACATGCAAACACACACACACAAACACACACACACAAACACACATACAGACACACACACACAAACACACACACAGACACATACAAAAAATATATATACAAACACATACAAACACACACACAAAAACACACATACAGACACACACACACACACACAGACACACACACACACACACACACACACACACACACACACACACACACACACACACACACACACACACACACACACACACACACACACACACACACACACACACACACACACACACACACACACAGACACACACACACACAAACACACATACAGACACACACACACAAACACACACACAGACACATACAAAAAATATATATACAAACACATACAAACACACACACAAAAACACACATACAGACACACACACACACACACACAGACACACACACAGACACACACACACACACACACACACACACACACACACACACACACACACACACACACACACACACACACACACACACACACACACACACACACAGACACATACAAAAAATATATATACACACACAAACACATACAAACACACACAAAAACACAAAAACACACACACACACACGTCTTCTGTAATAGATTGACATGATATAAAGCTTCTTGCTGCACTTTCAGAATTTATCCTGATACTAGAACTAATATGGTGTCAGTTAATCACTTGTAGTTAGTTATTTGACTCACGGTTCATGTATGCTAGCCAGACCCATCACTGAGATCACATTTCCTCCCTTTAGTACTACTGGCGGTACATATGTCTATCATAAAGCAAAAGGTGATTGATCACCGTATCTTGTTACTGATCGATTGAATGAGTGACTTTGTTGTCTTGGTGACGATATATAAACATAATACACATCTGATAACGGTCTGTGCACTCCCTGAGAATCGTGTCTGTTACATGAAGTTGTTGTCTAGGATGTGACGACTGACACCTGTGATACTCCAGCTGTCTACTAATGTTGACTTGTGTCGTAGATTGAGAGTTCTCTCCAGAGGAATCACAACCCGCGGCGCTTTGACCACGACCAGGCGTACCTCCTGCAACAGAGCTTCCTCATCAGCTCCATGCAACAGGTCGGTCAACCCAATATAAACGTCCTATCTGTATGTAGTAGATCCTTGTTTTACGGTCACCTTGGTAATTCAGCCACCTCACAATTAAGGTCAACCTGGAAGAGTCCCAAATTATTTTTGTAACAGTAAAGTATCGGAAACTAGTCTCGCTAACACAGTCACCTCGCTATTCATGTTAAATTTGCTCAGTCCCAAGGGTGACCATAAAGTGTGGTTGCACTGTACTATCCCTGTAGGGCGTCAGCGATGACATTGCTGTTGTGTACATTACCTGCTTGGTGCCTCTCACATGCCCGACCGGGAAGCAAACCCAGCTGCTGGCAGCAAGATCCAGTGGGTTAGAGATAGAGACCACTCTGTGAGTCCATGATAGGTTACACATTCACACCCTGTGTGGGATCTTTTACTTCATTGACATAGACACCAGATAGAAGGGACCAACAACGTTTAATGTCTCTTCCGAAAGACACGGGCAGTGTGAGGTGAACAAAGGTTTGAAATGGCGGGCGGTAGGCGGAATCGAATCACCACATATACCTAATACATATCTTCTTGATGATTACCATGATATACATGGCTTCTTATTCTCATGGTGATCACTTCAACATCCCTATGTCCTCACTGTGCAGATTACCTCAACATGTCCTCACCGCAATGATTTTGTCAAAATGTCCTTGTATCTGTATAACATATTGCTTCATTTGTGGTTCTTTTTCCATTCCAAGTGATCATTGAGTCGATGTGTTGTTGGTTGTCTCATAAGCTGCAGGTTGCAATGACAAATAGTTCTTGTCGTAGTTAACTATGCTTTTTCAGCAGTATTCATGTATTTTGTGGACGACATTGGTCTTACCTATACGTCCATTGTTGCATTGCTTTTGCAAGGCTTTCATGTTTCAGATGATTGGCAGTCTTGTGGTGTGTTCCAGATAATTGACTATCTTATGGTGTGTTACAGATGACTGACAGTCTCGTGGTGTGTTTCAGATGACAGACGGTCTCATGGTGTGTTATACATGACTTATAATATTGTGGTGTATTTCAGATAATAAACAGCCTTGTGGTGTGTTTCAGATGACTGACATTCTCGTGGTGTGTTACAGATGACTGACAGTCTTATGGGGTGTTTCAGATGACAGACAGTCTCGTGGTGTTTTATAGATGACTTACAGTATTGTGGTGTATTTCAGATAATAAACAGCCTTGTGGTGTGTTTCCGATGACTGACATTCTCGTGGTGTGTTTCAGATGATGAACGGTCTTATGGTGTGTTACAGATGACTGACAGTCTTGAGGTGTGTTACAGATGACTGACAGTCTTGTTGTGGTGTGTTACAGGTGACTGACAGTCTCGTGGTGTGTTTCAGATGACAGACGGTCTCATGGTGTGTTATAAATTACTTATAATATTGTAGTGTATTTCAGATAATAAACAGCCTTGTGGTGTGTTTCAGATGACTGACAGTCTTATGGGGTGTTTCAGATGACAGACAGTCTCGTGGTGTTTTATAGATGACTTACAGTATTGTGGTGTATTTCAGATAATAAACAGCCTTGTGGTGTGTTTCCGATGATGAATGGTCTTGTGGTGTATTTCAGATGACTGACAGTTTTGTGGTGTGTTTCAAATGATGAACAGACTTGTGGTATATTTCAGATGGGTGACAGTCTAGTCATTTGTTTCAGATGATGGTCTTGTGGTGTATTTCAGATAAATAACAGTATTGTGGTATGTTTCAGATGGCTGACAGTCTTGTGGTGTGTTTCAGATGGCTAACAGTTTTGTGGTGTGTTTCAGATGTGGACAGTCTCGTGGTGTGTTTCAGATCATGGACAGTCTTGAGGTATATTTCAGGTGATGAACAGTCTTGTGGTGTGTTTCAGATGATGAACAGTTTGATGGTGTGTTTCAGATGATTGACAGTCTCGTGGTGCATGTGCAAGAAAGCATCTCGGACCTTGAGTCTCTCGGTGTATCGGACCATGAAGATATCGAGCGCGCTCAGAGCTACATCAAGGATGCGAATATGTCTCGACAGGTGTGTGATTGCTATGGACTGAAATATTTCAAACTGTATTAGCAATATGTAACACAATACGACTTGTAACAAATGTTGAACACTTCTAGTGATTTTTTCTTTAATTTCTTCTGTTAGTAGAACGTTTCTGTTAAAAATAGTTTTTTAATTGATGGAGCCAGTGTTTTGTGGTTTACCATGTGACTTACATTAGGCTTTGACGTCTGAACAATGTTGATAAAAGTAATGTAATTATTACATGTATTACATGACTAGTGCAGTAGTGCAGCATTAATTACATCTGCTAGAGCACACATTCTGGAATAGAGTTCACGTTAACAAATCTTTGCCTTTTTTGTCATAAAGAAAAAAATTTTGGGTCTAAATGTCAAGAAAATATGCAACAAAATGTTTGAACGCTACACGTGGTTGTCATTTGTATTTGTCAACTTGGTGGACTTGTTGCTTAGCAATAGGTCATATGATAGATGGATCAATTATCTGGAAATTCTTGCATGTTAAGTGTCATGGTTGACAGTTTAGCAGTGAGTGGTTATGATTGTCTCAGAGACAATCATGCAGTTGGAATAATTCTATCAGTATGACACAAAAAGATACACCAGTCAAACCATAATCCATACGTTTTGGAATGTAGGTATTGCCGCGGCTACAGGAAGTGGCACTTAAGTCCGAGCATGATGGAAATAGTGTACAGCAGAAACTGCAGTCGATTGCTCAGGATCTGCAATTCGTCATCGAACATCAGCTGAAGGCAAGTGCATCTTGTGAAACTACTGGTGAAAAGATAAAATTCCAGATGATCAGGGGACTGTTTCACTAACCTTCTTAAGAGCTCCTAAGATCAGGTACTGTTTCACTAACCTTCTTATGAGCTCATAAGATCAGGGGACCGTTTCACTAACCTTCTTAAGAGCTCCTAAGATCAGGTACTGTTTCACTAACCTTCTTATGAGCTCCTAAGATCAGGGGACCGTTTCACTAACATTCTTAAGAGCTCCTAAGATCAGGGGACTTTCACTAACCTTCTTAAGAGCTCATAAGATCAGGGGACCATTTCACTAACCTTCTTATGAGCTCCTAAGATCAGGGGACCGTTTCACTAACATTCTTAAGAGCTCCTAAGATCAGGGGACTGTTTCACTAACCTTCTTAAGAGCTCCTAAGATTAGGGGCCTGTTTCACTAACCTTCTTAAGAGCTCCTAAAATCAGGGGATTGTTTCACTAACATTCTTAAGAGCTCCTAAGATCAGGGGACCATTTCACTAACCTTCTTATGAGCTCATAAGATCAGGGGACTGTTTCACTAACCTTCTTATGAGCTCATAATATCAGGGGACTATTTCACTAAACTTCTTATGAGCTCATAAGATCAGGGGACTGTTTCACTAACCTTCTTATGAGCACATAAGATCAGGGGACTGTTTCACTAACATTCCTTTGAGCTCATAAGATCAGGGGACTGTTTCACTAACATTCCTTTGAGCTCATAAGATCAGGGGACTGTTTCACTAATATTCTTATGAGCCAATAAGCCCGACTTTGCTTTTTAAAATAGGTGTCACTCCTTAATATTGATGTTGTATTCTGAAAACTGTCAATACCAGGATGCGCTACTGAGATACAGCGCAGTTGTTCTGGAAACTTTGTATGGTAATGATGACATCAAAAGCAGTAATGCTGCTGCTATATTATGCTAACAAATACTGGTAACTATAAGGAGTAATGTTGCCTTGTTGTTGAATTTTACATGGAGATTATAATGTAATGATAATTATCGTTTTTCAGACAAATATAGCAGACATGTTGTCGTGTGTGGGAGAACAATGCCCTGCAGTCCTGGCGGATATCGTAAGTCTGCCATTGGCTAATGTACAGTCGCATGACAAAACCAGTATCAACAACCAAGATTAACTATCGAATACGCCCTCAGTCCTAGACCAGTTACATCACCAACACGCATTCCAGTCCCAGTGGTTCGTTAGTAAATACTCATAAAATATCTTTAGTGCATTTTTGTAGATACTATCTTATGTAATTATTTTAATTTAAGTAGTATTGGCCCATATACTTATGTTTTAAGTGAAGAGGCATAGTAGATAGAGCTTCGGAGTCTCATTTGAGAGGTTCTGGGTTCATATACGCTAGCTGCAATTTCGAACCTTGGGCAGTTACTTCATATTGCTTCAGTTCATTCAGCTGTTTGAATGAATATGTGGCTATAGATAATGGTGGATGTTTGTGTAAGTATTTGCACACTAATTGCAGTGTGACTGAATGTATCCCAGAGAAGTCGAGATGATGTATAATTCAACAGGTCTGCCAGGGAGTAACATGTAATGGTCTTTGAGTAGTCCTAAGGACTGAAGGTGAACACCAGGAAGTCGAAGGTGATAGTCAGCATAGGTGACAGAGGAGTGATGTCAGAGTCTGGTGCATGGCCATGTGGAGTCTGTAGCAAGGGTGTAGCCATAACTCACTTCAGTGTACTTCGTGTACGAAGTGGGTCCACAGGAGATGCAGTGGTGTGAAGGGCAGCCTGCAGGCAATGAGCGCAACGTTTGTGTGCAAGAGGTGTTGGGGAGAGGTACCACCTGCGGAGGCAACGGAAGAGGGCTTGGAGGTGGATGGAGAGACATACAACAGAGTAGACAACTTCTGCTACCTGGGCGACATGCTAAGTGCGAAGGGTGGGGTGGATGCAGCGGTAACAACGAGAGTGATGTGTGCCTGGCAGAAGTTCAGGGAGTTAACACCCTTCCTGACTTCAAAAGTGCCCCCCGAAGATGAAGGGCCAGGTGTACACAGCTTGTGTCAGAAGTTGCCTGTTGTATGGGTGTGAGACATGGCTCATGAGGACCGACCATGACACGAGAATGGAAAGGGCAGAGATGAGGATGGTGAGATGGATGTGTGGCACATCACTCAGCGACAGACAGCCCAGTGCAGAGCTTAGAAGAAGAGTAGGAGTGGAGGCGATTGGGGATGTGATCAGAAGAAGCAGGCTGAGGTGGTACGGGCATGTAGAGCGAAAGGACGACAAGGACTGGGTGAAGGGATGTACAAAGTTAGTGGTGGAGGGGACAGCTCCCGTCGGCAGACCAAGGAAGACCTGGCAGAACTCAGTGTCTGCAGACTTGTGTCTGATGGGTATCAACCCACGGGATGCATGTGACCGTGTCAACTGGAAGAGGGCAGTTGGAAGAAAGGCGAACTCAGCAGAGCTTGGAAACACTGCCTCATTTAGAATATTGTATTCAAGCGTGGAGGCCATATTGCAGGAAGGACATAGATATGCTAGAAAGAGTGCAGAGGAGAGCAACTAAAATGATACCAAATCTGAGGGATCTTAGTTATGAAATACGCCTAAAAAAAATGCGGTTTAACAACACTAGAGACCAGGAGATTGAGAGGAGATCAGATAGAAGTGTTTAAAATATTGAAGGGTTATGAAAATATTGATAGAAATATGTTTTTCTCAGTTAAGAAAGATATAAGGACTAGAGGACATGATCTTACATTAGCAAAGGAGCAGAGTAGATTGGATATAGGAAAGTTTTCATTTTCACAAAGGACTGTAAATGAATGGAACAGATTACCTGCTGATTGTGTGGGTACTAGTAGCGTGAATATGTTTAAAAATAAAATCTACACATACCTCAGACGGGCGGGATACACATAGATAAAAAGGTCGGACTCTCGATAAGCCAAGGGCTTCCTTGTCCACCTGCTACCTAGAGTTAATTCTCTGGGTGGCAATCTTGTTAAATCTTGTTAAATCTAAACGATGATGATGATGATAGAAATATCAAATGTGTATGTTATGAGGTTTATTAAGAATAATTATTATGTTAGCAAAAAACCCATCAGGGTAAAGTGAAAAGACTTGTAAGTGACTGTTAGTGTTGTGTCATAACAGGCTCTACTTGAGAACATGCAGAAAACAAGCAGCGAAAAGGGAGTTGTATCGAAAGACTTCATGCACAGCCTTCTGGTGGAAGAACTAGGAACCGATGTCATGAATAAACTCAGGTAAGTCGCGAGCTCGGTTATATACTCATATTATTTGTGAACTGGAACAGCCCTAAGCCCAAAAATGAAATAGCAAAGAAACTAGAAGCAGGTTACACAAATAGAATCGCTAGAACCAGAACTGCCATACTTTACTCAGGTTCATGGTACCTATGTCACATGTCTCTCAAGTCTATTCTCTTAATATGTGACCTTCCAGAACAGTGAGGGTATTAAGTCGAAAATTGTGAAATGAAATTGTGTACCTTTTTGATTCCATTGTAAGTTTTAAAATGGTACCTCATTTGTTGAAATACCTTCATTAGTTTTTGATTAGTTGCTAAAATTGAGGCAAACTTTAAAAAGGTGATGTTTTGAGAAACAAAGTCATTTTGACTCGTGTTTTCAATTGTTTGTTAATATGTGGGTTTGTAACTGCGTGTGTTTGATTAGTTTGGGATTATTTATCGAAGAAAATAAAGTGGACATTGAAAGGTTAGATTATAAGATACGCATTTCTGCCCAAATCACAACATTGATGGGACCTGACCTAGATGCTATTTGTGGCTCGTGTGCAGAGTAAATCTGCAGATTATGACCCGGTTCATTGTGGCGGGTGACATGTTACTGCGAATAATAGTAATATTATTCGCAAACTCTGTCTGTCTACTGCAAACAGACAGAGTAGTATGACAGAACAAGCCTGTTGTGGGGGTAGACGTCCTACTTGAGAGATGGTTGTTGTTTCAGTGAACTCAACTTGGCGATCGCTTCCCACATCTCTGACCGCATAGTGGATTCCCTGCTCGAGACACTGGACAAGAGTCTGAAAACACTGGTGGGTGGCCCAGTGTCCATACAACACCTGACTGCATGCAGGTGTCAGTAGAACACCTGACTGCATGCATGTGTCAGTAGAACACCTGACTGCATGCAGGTGTCAGTAGAACACCTGACTGCATGCATGTGTCAGTAGAACACCTGACTGCATGCAGGTGTCAATAGAACACCTGACTGCATGCAGGTGTCAATAAAACATCTGACTACATGCAGGTGTCAATATAACACCTGACTGCATGCAGGTGTCAATAGAACACCTGGCTGCATGCAGGTGTCAGTAGAACACCTGACCACATGCGGGTGTCAGTAGAACACCTGACTGCATACAGGTGTCAATATAAACCTGACTGCATACAGGTGTCAATATAAACCTGACTGCATGCAGGTGTGAGTAGAACACCAGACTGCATACAGGTGTCAATATAAACCTGACTGCATGCAGGTGTGAGTAGAACACCAGACTGCATGCAGGTGTGAGTAGAACAACTGACAGCATGCATGTGTCAGTAGAACAACTGACAGCATGCAGGTGTCAATACAACACCTGACTGCATGCAGGTGTGAGTAGAACACCTGACTGCATGCAGGTGTCAGTAGAACAACTGACTGCATGCAGGTGTCAGTAGAACAACTGACAGCATGCAGGTGTCAATAGAACACCTGACTGCATGCAGGTGTCAATAGAACACCTGACTACATGCATGTGTCAATAGAACACCTGACTGCATGCAGGTGTCAGTAGAACACCTGACTGCATGCAGGTGTCAATAGAACACCTGACTGCATGCAGGTGTCAATAAAACATCTGACTACATGCAGGTGTTAATATAACACCTGACTGCATGCAGGTGTCAATAGAACACCTGGCTGCATGCAGGTGTCAGTAGAACACCTGACCACATGCGGGTGTCAGTAGAACACCTGACTGCATACAGGTGTAAATATAAACCTGACTGCATACAGGTGTCAATATAACACCTGACTGCATGCAGGTGTCAATAGAACACCTGGCTGCATGCAGGTGTGAGTAGAACACCTGACTGCATGCAGGTGTGAGTAGAACACCAGACTGCATGCAGGTGTCAGTAGAACAACTGACAGCATGCATGTGTCAGTAGAACAACTTACAGCATGCAGGTGTCAGTAGAACACCTGACTGCATGCAGGTGTGAGTAGAACACCTGACTGCATGCAGGTGTCAGTAGAACAACTGACAGCATGCAGGTGTCAGTAGAACACCTGACTGCATGCAGGTGTCAGTAGAACAACTGACAGCATGCAGGTGTCAATAGAACACCTGGCTGCATGCAGGTGTCAGTAGAACAATTGACTGCATGCAGGCATCATTAGAACACCTGACTTCATGCAGGTATCAGTATAAAACCTGACTGCATGCAGGTGTCAATATAACACCTGACTGCATGCAGGTGTCAATAGAACACCTGACTACATGCAGGTGTCAATAGAACACCTGGCTACATGCAGGTGTCAATAGAACACCTGACTGCATGCAGGTGTCAGTAAAACACTTGACTGCATGCAGGTGTCAGTATAACACCTGACTGCATGCAGGTATCAATAGAACACCTGGCTGAATGCAGGTGTTAATATAAACCTGACTGCATGCAGGTGTCAATAGAACATCTGGCTGCATGCAGGTGTCAGTAGAACACCTGACTGCATGCAGGTATCAATAGAACACCTGACTGCATGCAGGTGTTAATATAAACCTGACTGCATGCAGGTGTCAATAGAACATCTGACTGCATGCAGGTGTCAGTAGAACACCTGACTGCATGCAGGTGTTAATATAAACCTGACTGCATGCAGGTGTCAATAGAACATCTGACTGCATGCAGGTGTCAGTAGAACACCTGACTGAATGCGGGTGTCAGTAGAACACCTGACTGCATGCAGAATGATGTGACCAGTGTGCTAATGTATTGTTTGCATAAGTTTTATGATTGTACATGTATTCTAAAAACGCAATACTGTGTTCTTATTGTATTGCAATTCTTGCCTCTGCATTAATTGCTATTAATGGTAGAGCATGGCGAGCACTTGTAACTTTTCAAAGTAGGGTTTAAAAAATATAGTAGGCATGTACGGATACATGTATGCACAAATATTAAGTGCTTGTATACATGCAACCATGCATACACACCAGAGCCGGAATGTAAAGAAGTACTTTTATTTCATTATTTTACTTACGTAGAAATGTTTACTTTTCTTGAGTACCAAAGTACATATTTTTAGAAGCACTTTTACTTGTAACGAAGTACAATTAAGGTGTACTTTTCTGAATGTAATGAAGTATCCATAATTTATGTGTGAGCATTTTTGAACTTCTAAGATGTTTCCAACAAATCATCAGCGCCGGAGCCCAGAAATGTTTGCCCCCGGCACAGATCTATACATAGATATCAGCGGGAACTACAATTGGTATTATTTTCTGATTGGCTGATTCGTTACCCTTATCCGACAGGATTACCACATGATGTACAAGTTGCAAAACAAAATGAAAAGCCATTTTAAAAAGTACTTTTGTGTTTACTTCAAGTACATCTGTTTACTGTTTACTTGTACTTAAAGTACATTTAAAAAAGTACTTTTACTTGAGTAACCTTGTACATAGTTAGTTGTACGTTTACTCAAGTATAAAATAAATGTACTTCTACCGGCTCTGATGCACACACATGCATGTTTGTACATTTGTGTCTGTTGCTGTCTCACATGTTTTGCTATGTCATGTGACAGAACCGGCTCAAGACAGAACAGAGTGTAAGACCTGCTGATAGTGTGGATGCGGCCGATAAAGATGGTCAGAGTGAGAAAGAGGCTCGGCGTTCACAGAAGCATCGCAAAGGCACATCGGTGAGTGTGGGCATGAATGAGCGTTTGTTATTAAATTATCTGTGCAGGGTAATACTCTTCCAGGTACAAGTAAAACTAATGTTAGCGAGTTGCTTAGACACCCTAAACATTATAGATATATAAATTATGCTTTCATCGTATTCTTGTATTCCAGGTGACGTATGTTTTGATTTTTTATCAAACTTCTTTGTTATGTTTGTTTGAAAGAAATTTTGAATTCTTCTTGAACTGTAATTTATATTATTATGTAACAGGCATATTTTAAGAAGGAAACGCCAATCATGAAAACATAGCAGGCTTATAAAATGTTGTTACTTTGTTGTGTATTTCACTTGTAGTGATTGTGATAGTACCAATATCATTACAAAACCTACTTTGTTTTGTCAGCGTTATTTGAGTAAGATGGCCTGTCAAAATGTTGGCAGGCGATAGGTTGGCCCCCAAAAACATGTCGGCATTGATAGGTTGAAAACATTGCCACCCCCTTAATGAATGAATGAATGAATGAATATGTTTATAACAAAATGTGACATTCCATACATATACATACATATATATATATATATATATATATATATATATATATATATATATATATATATATATATATATATGTATATATATATATTTTTATATTACAAAAATCCTATTGATAATATTGATATTATACAAACGTGGTTGTTTGTGCAGGCGTCCAAGTTGTCTGATAAGAAGAAGTCGTTGTACAGTCGCCGCCTGCGTCCCCAGTCAGTCATAGGTGAGTGGTCGCTACAGTCCTCACGTAATGTAGAATGCAGTGGCACAGTGGTTAGAGCACCAGACTCTAAGTCAAGTGAACCCGTGTTCAAATCCTGTGCTGCCTTTTCGAACCTTGGGCAAGTTCATTCAATCTACGTTGCACCAGTTCAATCAGCTGTATGAAATGAGTACGTGGCTATTGACAGTGGTGAATATTTGTGTATGACTAGGCTTCATGCATTAATTGTGTGTGACTGAATACTCCCACAGAAGTTGTGATGGTGTTCAATTCAACAAGTCTGCCAGGGAGTAAAGTGTAAAGCGCTTTGAGCAGTCCTGAGGATTGGATACTGTGCTAAATAAGAACTTACCATTACTTTTATAACATCGTTTCTTATCTTAAATCAAGGCTGGTAGTTGTAGGTAGGGAACTGTGAATGTGCCCGGCATCAGATGGTCTTTTAGTTAGCACAGCCGGTTTCTACCGCATTGCCAGTAGAGCGCGCAGACCTGCTCAGTCGAACACCATCTCAATTTCTATGAAAAGCATTCAGCCATGCTGCAATTACAACACAAAGTATGTTTTGGGAATTTTTTTTAATTGAATAGGTAATATTCAAATTATATAAGATGATAGTGGTTGATTAAAGCACATTTGGGCATGTTATGTTAGAATAGAATTTTTATAGTTTAAATTAATTAAACAATGTAATTTTACAATGAAAATGGTCAGCCTTTGTACTATTAGATTGGTTGATTGAGTGACCAATGGAGTGAGTGACTGGTTGGATTAGTGACCGATAGAAAAATCGCTGTGTGGTAAATTTGTACATGTCGAATCGTACACTGCACCTATTGTAAACATGAACAAAGGGTGCTACCTCACATAAGCTGCTCACTTCTAACTGGTGATCACTCATGCCATCACCTCGCACTCTAGGAATGAGTTATCTTAAGCAATCTGCAAGTCCTCTATAACAGAAACAAAATTTCTCGATTCTGTCTGTTTAACAGTTTCATAGGATAATTCTTCTGTAACATATTCACAGTGCTGGCTTGTTTAGACGAATATTAAGCACAATGGTAACTGTTCAGTCATTATTGTTTCTGGAATGAAATGCCTTCAAAACTGTCCATCTTTAATATAAAACACGTCTAATAGTGTAGTCTGTACAAACATGAATTAATTTTTAAGACAGTGCTGCCATATTTGTTTGGCTTTTTTATCTAACTTTGAAAACTCTTTAGAAAGTTAGACTTTTCACTTTGCCATTGTTCTTGTACATTATGCTCCCTTGTGAGCACTTCACATGTGCTTCATATGTCCCTAAACCAACCACCACTCACACTTCACTCTCCTCTCTTGTGGCGGATCATTTAACCCTTGGTGCCTCTTGACCCTCTGCTCTGCTCGCACTGTCTACTTCTAGATGCACAAGAGGTTAAAAAGGCCTTACGGAAGGCCGCCCCTACCACCGCACAAACTAAACCCGATCCCAGTACCACAGAGGCACCACCTAGCCCGTGTCAGGAGAACAATGCTAGCAGTGTTGGCCCGTCGCCCACCGACTCATCGGCGCCCTCTGTGGGCAGTAGTCCACCCGTTCCGGCGCCGCGTATGAAACGCCGAAAAAACGGCACGCACAAACAGTCTACATCAAACTTGTCAGCGAGCACTGCGTCGCTAAACGGTGACGCGAAGGAAAAGGCGACACCGGCAGTGGTAACTGAAACTGAAAAGACTACTATGTCATCGGACTCTGGTACACCTGTATTGGAAAGAACAACAGCCTCCAATGATTCATCAGTCATGGAAAGGACGTGTTCAGACATATCCCTAGGGAGGGAAGGAACAGAGGAAGGAGGGGATACACAGTCAGAGAAGGAGATGGCATCGGAGAGACAGTCGGAGGGGGATGCAGGTGTGTGCAGGATGTGTGGCTTGGCCTGTAGGCTTGTGAGGGGTAGAGCTCTTGGTGTTGTCCTTCCCATGTTTCACAGCGCTCTGTAAACAAGACTGGAGAATGTCACAAGTTGTTGTTGAACGCATACTGCAAGCATGCGTTCGCTTGTGTGCCTCGACCATGTGCGGCTGCATGTTGATAGAACCTCTTGCTGCATGCGCTTTTACTTCTTGTTTTTCCTTGGTTCGCTGCAATCATATCACACGATTCCTTCAGGCATTGCCATCCCATGAACCTCCAGTGCATTTGTGCACATATCTCGACTGTGTACGGCTGCATGTTGATGGCTCCTGTTGTTGCATGTGCTTGTTCCGTCTTGTTTTCCTTGTTTCACTGGAATTACAGTATTCACACTAGCTTTGCCATTCAATGAACCTTTAGTGTGTACCGCAAGCATGCGTTTGCTTACATATCTCGACAATGTACAGTTGCATGTTGGTCCATCCTGTCATCGCATGTACTTTTCCTTTATATTTTCCTTGTATGGTCAGAGCCATATCACAGGATGTCTACAACTGTTGCTATCCCATGATCCTTCAGCATGGCTCGCTAACATGTCATTGGCTATACACCTCATCTATCTGCAACTGCATGTTGGTTGAACCTGTAATTGCAGTGCTTTTCGTTCTCGTTTTTCTTGTGGTCAAAGGTGTATTTCAAGCTTCTTACGACTTTTGTCGACGTATAGGTCTTAACACATACCCCAAGCATGTGTTTGCTTACAAACCTTATATGTGTACAACTGCATGTACATCGATCTTCTTGTTGCCTGTGTCTTTCCTTGTGTTCCTTAGAACCATATGATAGGCTTCCTAAAGCTTAAGCACTTATTTGCCATTATGTTGACCGTCGGTATTCTTTTGTTGCTGTGCTGTTGTCTGTATACTCCCAGCCTTCTATTTGTTTGAATACTGTCTAGTTACTTTAGGTTTAATCTTCTTTTTGTAGTCGATACAGAATACTCGGTTAACTGTGTAGTGTTGCTAATGCATGCCATAGAGTCATACCTTTGTGCATGGCTAGGTGTGTGCATAGAATGTTGCTACAAATCTGAACTTGCGTAGATTGAAGTTTGCCCAATCAAGATTAATTACGGCTTTCTCTGTTTTTTGTCTTCACTTTCTCTGTTGATAATTACTGCATCTAGCTGTGGAATTGTTTAGATATTTATAGGACAACGGTTGTAAAATGTTGCGTAATCATTAATTTGTTTTCATATTAAAATAATGTGTATAGAGTTGGCGATCCTTTAGGGAGGTTGTCATAAAGTGTTGTTTTCATGGATAATGTATCATAAATGTAGGCAGTGTAAATATGGTACATTAGGTAATGAGTATTACATCCCTTGCATTTCAGTTAATGTGTAATTTACCACCAAACATGTTCATATAATCAGCTTCCACCAAGCACTACCCGATTGCACTGCCATGCACTAACATGCACTATTCTACCTAACCAATCAGCTGTCTCCGCGGGGGAAAGCAGCGACAACACTCTAGACAGTGTCGACACACCAGATGGCAGCACTGTCAACAGTTCGTTCGACAGCAGAGGTCAGTGGAGACGACATGGAGTGGCTTCTAGAGTGTCTTACAGGGCAGGGTGTATATGGAGGGGCGAGGGCAAAGACTAACACCACTTGGCTATGATTGCACTGCGTTAGCACCTGGGCCCTAATTGTCATGACTCGTTATATCATCTTTGTATCACCCATGGGTTCTGTCCATATCGACCCATTCCTGAACATGACTACCGGTAGTATACAATATGTTTAATGCAACAATTCCTGCATACAAGGGTTTTTATGATTATGTTAGATCTGCACATTATGTACAGTCTGGTTCACAGTGTCGGAAGTATCAATTTTTCATAAAATACAGAAATTTATAAATTTGTGATTTGGAGGTAGACCAGTTGTGATTGGTATAAAGCTATTTACCACAGGCTGAGATGTTAGATCAACTGTAATTGGTTTAAAACCATTTGTCACAAGCCCAGATGTTAGATCAACTGTGATTGGACCACCTCTAATCATCACAGGATTAAATGTATGCATAAGAAATTCTAGCTGTAGATTTCATTAACAGATTGGCCACTGTGACAGAATTCAGTACCATGTAATATTATACTTGGTGGGATCTAACTGTCCCATTAAGGTTTGAGCGGCGGTTATCGTGTCGGTTGATTTCTTTACTTTTTCCATCATAGAACATTAGTAGGTGTTGGTATGAACATATGTACTACAAAAGAAAACATGGCATTTGTGCCATATGTCACCAGTCCGTCCTTTAAAAACTACTATTTTGTGTGTCTCAGAAATTCTCGGAAACTATAACAATGTTTCCATAGAAACGATGACGTCAGTTTCATGCCAGCGCAGATGTCCGTTTGCGAGTGTAAATTTGCTCGCCATGAACGCATATCATATAGTCTTGTTATTCTGATACCAGTAGTATCCTGTTTTACAAAGATTACATAATTGCATCGTGATGTTAAATAACCAATGCTGGCGGTAGTCTTCTTGTTTTGCGACCGAATGCAGTTCCACGCTCAACAACGCCATCATTTTTTCTAACGCGAGGTTGACCCCTGACCAATCAGGTGCCACCAAAATATAAGCTGCCGTAGGCCAGTCATAAACACGAAATTATTCAACATTTAGTCATTACAAATACAGACTGCAGGGCCTAGTTGGCGGGAAAACACAGAGATATCTCAAAAACAGATGTCTCCATCAATTTATAATAAAATAAACTTTTGCAAATGAAAAACATCATATTTTATGCAAAACCCACCTAT
Source organism: Escarpia spicata (assembly GCA_963995525.1). Lineage (NCBI taxonomy): Eukaryota > Metazoa > Annelida > Polychaeta > Sabellida > Siboglinidae > Escarpia > Escarpia spicata. The sequence goes on along the minus strand of OZ023214.1, from coordinate 11,929,758 downwards.
GTGGTGACATGTTATCAATGACAACCAGGAAGCATTCCTTAATGTATTTTTTTAAATTGCAATAGTTACGAATCTAAAACTTGGCATGCAAGCTGGCCTTACATGTGCACCAAATTGCACGGGATTGTTTTACAATCGGTTAAGGGATTGTGCCAAAAATACACGTTTCACCCACAGGGGGCTAGCTGGCCCCAACGCCACTAGCTGTGGCATTGGGCGCTTGAACACCCCTTTCCCCCTCTATACTTTGCTGTTGCTAAAATAATTTGAGACTGTCCCAGCTTGACCATAATTCCAAGGTGGCTGTATTATCGAGGTGACCATAAAACGAGCTATACCTAGAGGGACCCCCGTCAAGTTTGATCTCGGTACTTAGATGATGTATCGCTTCATACAGTGGATTTAACATAGAGGTCTGGCGCATGATTTTACAGATAGCACCCCATTTAGTGACACCCCGTCTACCGGCTCCCTTCCCGCGGTCGGCGAATTACCCCCCACAGACAATGGCGCCCCCAAGCTGGAACATCTCGGCAAACAGCGTCCACGGAGGCCTAAGACACGTGCCGTGAGTCGTGCAGTCATCCTGGACGAGCCAATATGTGAGTCGGAGGACGGGGTGACCGCCTTCTTTGAGAAGGTCCCCGCAGTGCCTGAGCAGGGAGACAAGCCCAATGGAGTGGCAGGGGAGGCCCTGGAGGAGGCAAAGATCAGAGAAGAAAAGTAGGTGTTCTATGTGATTGTCTCTGCCTATGTAGAACTATGTAGAACTATGTAGAATGGTGTAAAACGCTGTTTTTAAGGAAGGTTGTCTGTTCGTTTTTTATTGTAAAATTATGAACATTATATTGTATAAACTACTATTGTATCTGTTAATGTAGAACTCTGTAGAATGCCATAATCTGCTGTTTTTAAAGGGAGTTTGTCTGTTTGTTTTCATCGTAAAATCAAGTTATATATTATAAGTTATATTTGTTATAATATATTGACCAACCAACTATATTTGTTAAAATATAGTGACCACCCAACTATATTTGTTATAATGTACTGACCACCCAACTATATTTGTTATAATGTACTGACCACACAACTATATTTGTTATAATTTACTGACCACCCAAATATATTAGTTATAATGTACTGACCACCTAACTATATTTGTTATAATGTACTGACCACACAACTATATTTGTTATAATGTACTGACCACCCAACTATATTAGTTATTATGTACTGACCACCCAACTATATTAGTTATTATGTACTGACCACCCAACTATATTAGTTATTATGTACTGACCACCCAGTTATATTTGTTATAATGTACTGACCACCCAACTATATTAGTTATTATGTACTGACCACCCAGTTATATTTGTTATAATGTACTGACCACCCAACTATAGTACCTCGGGTAGTTATAATGTACTGACCACCCAACTATATTTGTTGTAATGTACTGACCACCCAACTATATTAGTTATTATGTACTGACCACCCAACTATAGTAATTATTATGTACTGACCACCCAACAATATTTTTTTATAATGTACTGACCACCCAACAATATTTTTTTATAATGTACTGACCACCCAACTACATTTATTATAATGTACTGACCACCCAACTACATTTATTATAATGTACTGACCACCCAACTATATTTGTTATAATGTACTGACCACACAACTATATTTGTTATAATTTACTGACCACCCAAATATATTAGTTATTATGTACTGACCACCCAGTTATATTTGTTATAATGTACTGACCACCCAACTATAGTACCTCGGGTAGTTATAATGTACTGACCACCCAACTATATTTGTTATAATGTACTGACCACCCAACAATATTTTTTATAATGTACTGACCACCCAACTACATTTATTATAATGTACTGACCACCCAACAATATTTGTTATAATGTACTGACCACCCAACTATATTTTTTATAATGTACTGACCACCCAACTATATTTGTTATTATGTACTGACCACCCAACTACATTTATTATAATGTACTGACCACCCAACTATATTTGTTATTATGTACTGACCACCCAACTACATTTATTATAATGTACTTACCACCCAACTATATTTGTTATAATGTACTGACCACCCAACTATATTTTTTATAATGTATTGACCACCCAACTATATTTATTATAATATACTGACCACCCAACTACATTTATTATAATGTACTTACCACCCAACTATATTTGTTATAATGTACTGACCACCCAACTACATTTATTATAATGTACTTACCACCCAACTATATTTGTTATAATGTACTGACCACCCAACAATATTTTTTTATAATGTACTGACCACCCAACTACATTTATTATAATGTACTGACCACCCAACAATATTTGTTATAATGTACTGACCCCCCAACTATATTTGTTATTATGTACTGACCACCCAACTATATTTGTTATTATGTACTGACCACCCAACTATAGTTGTTATAATGTACTGACCACCCAACTACATTTATTATAATGTATTTACCACCCAACTACATTTATTATAATGTACTTACCACCCAACTATATTTGTTATAATGTACTGACCACCCAACTACATTTATTATAATGTACTGACCACCCAACAATATTTGTTATAATGTACTGACCCCCCAACTATATTTGTTATTATGTACTGACCACCCAACTATATTTTGTATTATGTACTGACCACCCAACTATAGTTGTTATAATGTACTGACCACCCAACTACATTTATTATAATGTACTGACCACCCAACTACATTTATTATAATGTACTTACCACCCAACTATATTTGTTATAATGTACTGACCACCCAACAATATTTTTTATAATGTACTGACCACCCAACTACATTTATTATAATGTACTGACCACCCAAATATATTTGTTATAATGTACTGACCACCCAACTATATTTGTTATAATGTACTGGCACCCAACTATATTTTACTTAACCATATTGTTGTTATTTAAATGTATGTGTTTGGGGAGGAAACAGTTTGTTTATATGGCAATCTGTCGCTTTGAAAGGTGTAACTTCAGGACAGGAGCCATGATGACAACTTACTGACATTAGAAGCTCTGCTTCTGTAGGGTCACAAACTTTTCGGGATGACCTCAGCCTGCTATTCGGGGATTTGAGTGACTTCACGACGATTTTTGTAAACATTGAAATCTTTAATTCAGAAGTTGTTTCTGCTTTGTTAAAATATATTTTGGCGGTCAGTATAGAATAGGATAGGGTGGGCATTGACCCTGCCAAGTTAGAAGCTTCTATTCTGATGGGTGTAGCAATAAGACAGACATTCAGTGAAGTGTGGTTTGTGTGTTTAGTGCCAAGGTGGAGGCCGTGAAGAAAAAAGGAGGATGGTCATTTGGCATTGGCAACAAACCCGAGAGTAAAGGGTAGGATCATCATCATAGAACCTCAATACGCAACATTGCTTTGTGACACAGTGACACAGATCTGTTGATCTTTGTCAGTGTGGTCGTGTTGACATATAATGACATATTTATAGTTGTCTGTCAATGTTGACGTGATGACACATTTGTAGCTGTATCTCGTTGCCATTATATTGACATATAATGACACACATAGCTGTGCATCATTGCATTTATATTGACATGTGATGACACACATTTGAAGCTTTGTGACATTTCCAATTATATTGACACATGATAACACATATTTGAAGCCGTGGCATTGTGTTTGACGTAGTAAGTAAGTAACTTATTTTACAGCATAGCAGATACAAACAGCAAATATACAGCATATCTTGACATATGATAACACAGATTTGTATTTGTGCATCATTTTCTTTTATGTTGACATATGATGACACATTTGTGACATGATGTCACTTTCAGAATTGCTGCTGGGATCTCAAACTTCTTTGGCCGGAAGAATGCAGAGAAACCAGCAAAGAGCCCCAAAAGCACCCCAGAGGGAAGGAGCTCCTTGGATAGGGAGATCCCAGTGACAGAGAAGGAAGAAGGTTCTACATTTTTCTACTAGTTATTTCCCACTTCAAAATACAAATTGTTGCAGCGATATAAAGCTGAAGAAATAGATGTGTTATTCAGTCTAGTTTTTTTTATAACTTGGGTGATTTTGATACTTTTTGTATTTGTTTAATTGAAGTATGTGTGTGGTAAATTAAACTCCTGTGTAAAATTATATTTTAAAGTTACAGTCTCTACTACTCAATTATGAACATTTAGTAATATATTATTCTAAATCCTAGAATAGATATGTTGAAAGTAATTGCCTGCCAATTTGCACTTAATAAGCCCGAAACATTGTATGAACTTGATTGTTGAACCCATGAAATGTTCAAATTGTAAAGAAAACATTCAATTTGTAAACATCTGGTGTCTCCACTTACTGCCTATCGGCACTTATTGCTTTGAAGTTGGCTTGTTCTAATGCTCCTGACCATATCGGTACTAAGTACAACTGATTTATGAACTTCCTGCTTGTTATAATTACCTAAAGATTGACGTTTATTTACATGTAACATTCTTCATATATATGTCAACATGCATTGATATTTTTAACCTCAGTGATGTGTTGTGTTGTTTCACAGAGAAGGGTGAAGAAGACACAGAGAAGGAACCAGTCAGCACCACCCGGGTGACCCCTGTCATACCCCGGGTCGGGGTGCCAATGTTAGGAGGCGGAGGAATGGCAATGATGGCCGAGATGAAGGCCAAAAGGTCAACAATGATGGCAAAGGTCAGTTGATAACACTGCTGCCATATCGTTTATCTTAGAATAACCTATTGAATAATTGTAGATACAAAATAAATTAATAGTTTTTAATTTGAACTTTGTGTCAGACCATTTAAGTTGACATCCTAGTTGTATGTATATATATATATATATGTTATTTTAATATAGCTGGCCCTGAATATAATCTATATTATATACCAGTACGCTAACTTTGGATCATAGTAATTGCTTCTCCTCCCAGGCGCTGAGGACCACTCGTGTCTTTCTATGTTCATTTGCCTCGTTGGACCATTGGCCTCTGATCTACCATTTGGCAACGATAATTACTTGAGTTAGTTACACATGGTTGGATATGCTACACTTTTTTAGAAGGCCTTTCTCCTCAACCCGAGAGAGTTGAGCAGTGATGACTTATCTAGATCGTACATCAGTAATGGTGATAACTGATGCGCTTGGTTTCTTCTTCCGTGGCGGGGTGTAAGCTAGTTACAATAATTACAAATTAAAAAGTTTAAAAGATAAAACTGGTGTATTAAATGTTTGTTTTATTTGCATACCTGTTTCACTACCTTGCATTATGTTCTCACTTTTTTCACAGTTTTTGTTTTGGAGATATTTCTGCTGGAACATTGCAATTTATTGTATTCCATTCTTTCATATGAATACATATCTAGTGGTTGTTTGTGTTACGAGCAGCAGTCGGAAGAACAGAAGGCGAGAACTCCGACAGTCAAGTTGCGTCCCAGTCCTGGCTCTGGTATGTATTTAAATATTTACCCTAACACAGAGGCGCCATATAACAGTAGTCTCAGTGGGCAAGATTCTGATTGATTACATGAAAAGTCACTATCAGATTCAGAAAGTTGGCTCATTATGATGGTTAAATAGAGAAAGAACAAAGTACTCTTTTTATGTTGAGATGTAAAGCTTTGAAATGCACCAGGTGTGTTACAGTAGTTACTTGTAGTAGTTACAATATTATATTCCACTGATGCAGATAGCATTTTTTTTAAACATGTTCATTGATGCGACATCGTAGTAAGCACAAAGCTGTAACAGTGAATACACCATTCTTATTTACAACTGGAATCAATATTCACAGTTGCTCCGGATTGAGTCTAGATAGTTGCAAAAACGAGACAAATGATTTGACTGAAAACGATTGAGAACTGTTGCGATGTGGGTCTTGTTTTCAGTGGTGAGGCCGACAGAGGATGATTCTTCAGCGAAAGTAAAACCTATTCCGTCGGTTAGAACCAAACCACCGCCACCACTGGCACCGAAGCCATCAAAGCCAACCCACGCCCCTAAACCAGGTAGGTGTTTGGTGGTGGAAAGAGAGATCACCAGTTGCATGCGACACAGTGTGCAGTGAAAGCCTTAGCATGGACAGTTTAAGCTTACTACTAAGGATAAGTTGGCCCGTGCCTTCTGTACATTGCAGCATGGGTTTTGCGTCTTCCTATAGTGATAAGTTGTGTGTTAATTGAGACATCTGAACCTGACACGAGACGGTCTCACCAATGATGACAACTAGACAACTCCAGTTGCCCCATGTAAACTGTTGGATGCTACTAATCATAATTGCTGTGTCACTTAAAGCATAACTGATTCAATTTTGAAATTATGTCACATGCAAAATGAAATGGCCTTGACCTTTTTAAATGCATCGTCACAGCAATGATACTGCCTCATATAAACCTGAATTTAATGGGTGTCAAAATTCACAAAAATAATTTTGTATGTGAAACAAATGTTAATGTTTTTACATCCAAACTATCTGAATACGAAACTACTAGAAATAATTTTGATTTATGTACCCATAGCAACTGCAGTTATGCAACATCGATGCAGTATTTCGCCTGTAATCAGTTATGTAATGTGACATAGCCACTGGTACCATACAGTTGACGTTTGGTACGAAGTGTATCAAGCTAACAGAAAATAGCAAAGTTTAATAGTTACAGTAAAATGTATTGTCTAGTGATAACATACTATGAATTGTTAGTAACCGTGGTATACACGATACATTTACAGCTGCCCAATACTAAAGATGTACGCTGTGTGTGTGTTTGAGTGCACTGCACTGTTGTGTACACCACACGTTAGTCATATGGCTACACATATTATGTACATGTCAGTCTTTTAGGAATCCACCTTGAATGCGTTATGGTTAAGTCTCCATCAGTGCAACATATGGATTGGTTCTTCAAATTGGACGTTATTTTGATATTTCGTATTTCCAATTTTGGGGAGGTTTTTTTAATTTCTTGAATCCAGGATGTTGGTCCAGGGGTGAGGATGCAGAAAGATTGACACCTAACACTGTTCTACGCGTGTTGTCTGTGTGTGTTATAACAGAATTGTCTCGTTTGTTTGCCTCTCCCAGCATTCATGCCAACTGGCAGATTTTCAGGTGAGTTTTAGTGCGTCTGTCTGTCTATCCACTTGGACAGGTGGCTGCTTCTTTCAAGTCAGCAGATGAAGCTTTGTACTAACTTATGCTACTTCGTGGGACTACGGGTCTTAAATACATTCTGTGTATATTCCAAGATGGGTGTACTTAAATCTGGTAAAAAAATGGCAAAGGCTAAATATATTTGGCAAAGGCTCTGACCTAGGGTATATATTATGCAGTTGTAAAAAGTAAATAGTTACCCACATAAAAAACTTATAGTTATGAGTTATAAACTGTGAAATGTACAGTTCATTTAAAAACAATACAGTTAAAAATAAAACAAATGTCCATGGCTGACTTTCTCCACAAAACTATATGATGGTAAATATATCGCAAACAGCAGCCAATACTTTATAAGTTGCTGACGAGTCATATTAATGAGAACAGAATCTATAGACATCATTAGTCATATGTAACACAGGACTGTGTCACAGTTCCATTTTGATACATAGATCAATAAGGTCGAATATGTATCGGTCGGTGTATGTCCTGGGTTCTTTCGTAATTCATTCAGTCGGGGATAGTCAGCTGTGCATAGATGCTTTCAAGTGACAGTGACATTGTGCAGTGGGATTGGTGGCAATACTGACTGTTTCTGTGCCCCTTCTGCAGTCACGGCGTATCTCAAGAGATTCCAAGGTAGGTGTGGCCTCAGTGTGCCTCACACTGGCCTCCCCAGCTATACACACTGTGTCAACACGTCCAGCCTGTAGTACTAAAGTGGCTACGAGTTGTCAGTTTTACCTTTCAGTTGTCACTAGTAGTGTACATATGCATCCCATAGTTGCAGTTCCGCATGACTGGTGTTGCTACATTTCCAGGTTCGGCCTGGTTGGCTTTGCTTCTGTGTTGGGGGGGAAGATTAGCTGCAGTGTCCATCCATTGTAGTTAACTTTTCCATTGTGTTTTGGTCTTTTGTTACCCAGTGTGTTTTTTCTGTGTTTTGCCTGTCTTTTGGTGTAGTGGTTGAGAGTGTCCGTAACAAATGTGGTATGTACAGTAAAACCTCCATATCTCAATGTTATGACTGAAAAATATGTTATGGCCAGCTTTCTGTTTGTGAGAGGAAGTGATAATCATGTTTTGCTCTCTATCTCCTTGTAATCTTGGGTGAGGTTGACCTAGATACTGGTCCTTGATCTCCATGACAATTATAACTACTAATCGGAACATCAAGACGTGCTCAGTGAGTTAATTACAGATCATTGTAAATCATGACAGATTTTACTGTGTCTGTCTGTTTGTGTATGCTTCAGTGTACACGTGTACAGGCATGCATGCATGCATGAACACTTGCCCATGAAACCTGTGTGCGTGCGTGCGTGCGTGCGGGCGTGCGTGCGTGCGGGCGTGCGGGCGTGCCTAACTAACAGATCTTCTCTCAAGATTTGGTTCTATTAGTGCATGGATTTATGATGTTGCAGTCATAGTGTTGGAGCATAAGCATGCTACTGCTTAGATAACCGGGTCATCCATGTGTGTACAAATGTCAGCCTTGTAGACATCTAATGCTTGTACCATTCCACAATTCTCATGGAAACTGTGGAAGGCATAAATGTTTAAAGCATGCAAGGCTTTCAAAGGAGGAATACTAATTTACAGGAATGGCGTGATAAATGGGACCCACTCCTATAAACTTTTTATGAAATATAATCATAGCAGCAAACGAATAGTGGATAATATCTGCAAATAGATTTAACTAATTTTTGCAGTTTTTGTTTTCTATTCCCTAATTTTTAGATGGAAAAAGTCTGGGAGTTTGTGTCATAAAATAATGTTACCTATGTAAACTGTACCTATTCTAACATGTTGACCTCCAAAATGTGTTGATTAACCACAGTTGTTTTAATATAGTTTGACCATTATCACTTCAATATGAATGTTTGTGTCTGTTTTGTATGCTAGCAGACACACAGACACACGCACACAGACACACACACAGACTCACAGACACACACAGACACACCCAGACACACACAGACACACACACACACACACAGACACACACGGACACACAGACACACACAGACACACACAGACACACAGACACACGCACACAGACACACACACAGACTCACAGACACACACAGACACACACAGACACACACACACACACACAGACACGCACACACGCACACACGCACACACGCACACACGCACACACGCACACACGCACACACGCACACACACAGACACACGCACACAGACACACACACACAGACACACACACACAGACTCACAGACACACACACAGACACACACACACACACACACACACACACACACACACACACACACACACACACACACACACACACACACACACACACACACACACAGACACAGACACACAGACTCACAGACACACACAGACACACACACACACACACACACACACACACACACACACACACACACACACACACACACACACACAGACACACACACACACACAGACACACGCACACAGACACACAGACACACACAGACACACCCAGACACACACAGACACACACACACACACAGACACACAGACACACACACACACACACACACACACACACACACACACACACACACACACACACACACACACACACACACACACACACACACACACACAGACACACCCAGACACACACACACACACACACACACACACACACACACACACACACACACACACACACACACACACACACACACACACACACACAGACACACACACACACACACACACACAGACACACACACACACAGACACACACAGACACACACACACACACACACACACACACACACACACACACACACACACACACACACACACACACACACACACACACACACACACACACACACACACACACACACACAGACACACACACACAGACACACACACACACACACACACACAGACACACACAGACACACACAGACACACACACACAGACACACACACACAGACACACACACACACACACACAGAGGATGGTTTCCAAGAGTATTCGTAAATGACGTTTATTTTGGCTAAGTTTGAAAAGTTTTTCGTATTACAGCAAGTTTGCTTCCATAATACAGCCAGTAAAGAGTGTTTACAGCATGGATGTTTTGTTTACAATTTGAACAGTTTGTGGGCAGAACATTCAATTTGCAAACAGTGTTTCAGGTTTATTATATGCAATTTGGCTTTTGACCTTCAACATATTGATCATTGTATTAAAAATCTTTATATTAAAAATTATAAAAAAGACAAACTTTTTGTTTAAAGAAATATAACTTATATTAAAATTACTTATATTTGACTTATATTCATTCACCCTTATTAAAATAACTATAGATAGTAATTTTTAAAACATGGTTTATATAATGCAAAAATTATGACTTTGTTCCTGTAATTCCTTATATTCTACGCTTGTCATTCTGAAAATAAAACAGATTGACAGGGAAAGTGATCAACTAATTCTTGAGATACTTCATAAAAACATTGAACTCGAAGAAAGTAATTTGACAACATTATAAATAACAACATTAAGATGAGACCAAATAAACGTTGTTTTTAATATTTTATAGGTTGGTTGTAAAAGTAAAACTTTCTTAGTAAAGGAAAATTGTAGTTCAGACAGAAGAAAGCATTCATTCTAACAGAAGATGGTAAGTGAATGGAAACAATTATAAAATATTATACTAAATGTGTAAATGCTAGTAGGAGAAATGTTTTAAACTGATTTCTACGTAGATGTAAAATTGCAGTATTCTGAAATGTTAGTTTGCAAGGGAACATTAAAAATGTTGTAATTTTCCAATTTGATTAACTCTGCCATTCCTTTGCCAATGTCTACAATGTTGACATAAACTTTACCTTTTCTTTATACTAAAGAATATCTCCACATGTCTTGTCATGTGATCTGTGACAGCAGGTTGGTGTGGCTGTTTTTCTTTAACTTACAATACACTGTTTCCATGAATATTTATGATCATGTATATATATATATATATATGTCATTGGTGTAACAAAATAAGGCCTTAACTGTATCTGTAATGTGTGTCTATATAAAATATATGTATGTATATGTATGTATATGTGTGTAGTATGTAAGTGTGTGTGTGTGTGTGCGCGCGCGCGTGTTTGTGTGTGTTTGTTGCCTGTATTTGTAAATTTCCCCCTTATACCATTGCCCTACCCTGTTTATAAGCACTAACTTAAGCCATGTTTTAAGCCATGTTATATGGTTAACTTTATCATCTGTGTAATGTGGATGATATATGTGTAATGTGGATGACACCTGTGGAATATGGATGACATCTGTGTAACGTGAATGACATCTGTGTAATGTGGATGACACATGTAATGTGGATGATATATGTGTAATGTGGATGACACCTGTGGAATATGGATGACATCTGTGTAACGTGAATGACATCTGTGTAATGTGGATGACACATGTAATGTGGATGACATCTGTGCAATGTGGATGACATCTGTGCAATGTGGATGACATCTGTGGTTACAGACCCAGCAGATGAGGATGCGCCACAACGTAGTGCTACTTCAAAGAAGCGGTCTTCTTCAGTGCTCCTGAAAGCAGCGTTCATTGACAGCAACAGGAATGAGGATCCAGGGGTCTTCCCAAAACACAGGAATGAGGATCCAGGGGTCTTCCCAAAACACAGGGTTCCTTCAGGTACGTTACGCCAAGGACACTGCATTGTGTACATTCATTCTACATTAAAAGTCAGACATTCAATACTATTTTTTCAATAAGTGTACACTACTGTACATTAACTGTTGTGATGTATACACACAGTTACATCCTCGATTAATTCAGTCAGGTTCATTGTTGTTGAAAGTGTTAGTCCATGAATAGTTGGAATAATGTGCCATCAGTTGAACGTAGAGTCTGTACTTATATTAAAATAATCAAAAGAATTGAGTTTGATTATTAGATCAGGTAATTTTGGTAAGTGTGAATTGTTTTGTGTCATAGTATATGGAAGTGGGGCTATTTTGCCATTTTCCACTTTACTTCTGACCGGACCAGGACAAAAGTAATTAATATGATAATATCACCAAAATTAAATAACAAATTTGCACAAATGAACTGGATTGTGGCTACTATACAGATATCTGTATATTTTATCATACAAAAATTTTAATTAATGAGTTGTCAAAATTCATTAAATTGATGATTTCAAATAATATATCTTTTGTTGTATTTCATAAATATGCCTTTTTTCTTCAGTTGCATTTCTGCAGCTTTCTTTGTCTCTGTAAGACTACCACTAAATGGCGATGCTGAAGTCAGTCTGATGAAACCAACCAAAACATAACTGAAGAATAAAGGAAAGTCTTACTGTGAAATTAGAACAAAAGAGAAATAATAACATTAAATTTAACACACCTTAAGGAGGACGAAACTGAACATCAGTGGCACGTGTTTCAGGTGACAGTTCATCCACACCGAAGACAGACGTCGATGTAGGGAGGCGCAGAGTGCCATCTGGCGACAGTCATGCAACTCGAGGGACTAGTCATGATGTCACACCACCAGGGGCTGATCCTTTGGGTGAAACAAAACCGAACGGCACGACTGCAAGTGTAAAAGTGAAGACAGACGAGAAGAGAGAGATCTTTACGGAGTTCCTCTGAAGATGCACTCAGGCAGTGTCTATCTTCAAAACGTGTTCACAGACAATATATATATAATCCAACAGATGTACACATTGGACAACTTTACGTACTATTTATAGCTCACCAATTTGCACATATGGATTGACGAAATTGTTAATTACATGTGATACAGCATTATGAGAAATTATTGCACTGCAGTAATTAAACACCTGGCAGCCAATTAAGAGGCTGCTCTTTTTTGTCCAGCTTCTTTTTCAGCTGTTAATAAACTATATTATGCTGACAGTGACATGAAAATTATTCATGCAAAACCCATGTCTGAAATGTCGGTTAGTGAGGATGTATAGAACACATTGAAATTGGGAACTGCAGAATAAATATAGTAGATCTGACAATGCAACTTCCTGTGCGTGGATGAGAATTAATCCTGTTGAGTCCCAGTTATATTATGGCAATTATTTCGAAAGAATGTATGCTCTTTGGTTAATTTAATTCATGTTGATGTTTGTTTAATCAAAATTTTTGTCAAGGATCTTTAGGATTTGATGTTGGTTTTGTGTGATAGTCCTGTGAGAATTTTATATTGAATGCAAAAAATGCAAGTCTTGCAGTAGGCTATATTTCTACAGATTTGTTATCAGTTGTGATAGGTTTCTTGCATTGCGGGTGATTATCTGTTGAAAGGTGGTCAGGTGAATTAAATCAATGTTCTTGGCAGCTGTTTGTATCACAAAAACCCTGCCTCGACTTTATTCTTTAGTAATACAATGAGACAGGATTAATGGTAAGCCAATTGTCCCAAAACATGTCCACCCCAAACCATGTATAAAATCAGGTATGTGCTTTTCGATGGTGTCCAATTTGGCAGATGATTTTGTTGGACAAAGTGTCTATTTTGTGTTTAAATGTTTAAGAACCACTATATTTGTAAGAAGTTTATGATCCATTTATGTGCAGGCAAGTTGGTCAAGAAATGTCCGATTATCCAGCTGGTTGGCCAGCCAATAGTAGAATATGTGAGATATGGTCCGTGTACTGGTAGTTGAATATGTGAAATACGGTCCATGTACTGGTAGTACGTGTAGAGTTGAATATGTGAAATACGGTCCATGTACATGCAGGCTGTTCGATTTTGTAACATGTCACTTTGCTGTTGTAATGTTGGAATGATAGTATTGTAAAAGCTTTAAGCAGATGCATTCCCAGCTTTATTGTTTGCATTGAGCAAGTTGAAATGTCTAGTGTAGGGCCGTCAGATGGATGTAATTGAGATTTGTACAGAAGCTTGTTATAATTATTGTGTGTAAAGTCCAAAATGTAGGACTTGTGTTCCACATTGTGCTGCAGTCTAAATTAATTATTTGCCCTGTGCATACATATGCCTTATACATTCCCCGTTTGAGTTGCCACAGTACTTTCTTGGAGGATTTATTTTCCATCGTGCTTTATAAATGTGGTCCAAACAAATGTGGAGCATGCGAAGTAGGTTGAGCTATGCATACAGGTTTCCATCCACTAGATAATAGTGATAATAAATCTAGCTAGATAACACATTCTCAGGCTGTAGGAAAACTGCTTGGTGCGACTCAATGCATACATGCATTACTTATCATGGAGACTAGAAACAAGAATCTGTGCCATGTTTTTCTGTTTTAAGTTACTGCACGTTGGTTGGTTGGTTGCCAATTGATGGCTGTTCACTGTGTAATTTGTTGGTCCCTGTTTTCGTGTGTTGTACACTGTGCATGAGACTATCATGGCTAAACACTGAAACAGTATATTCTGCCAGTTATGATGGCCTGGCTCAGTTTCGTTAATTATTATGTTACCAGGAGATTATGGATGTATGTGAGCGTGATCTGTTTGGTTGGAAATTTTGTTCCAAAAAATCACACAGTGTAAATGAAACATTCTTTGGCGTGATTGTTTCTGTATGTCTGACACATCATCTTTTGGCTGGGCTGGTAAGCACGCACACACGCACACTCCACCATAGTACATGTAAGCAGCACTGCTCCGACATCTTGATCCTTTTGACATCACCTGTACATTGCTACTGTTCATTTTATGCATGCAGAGAATATGTATATTTTACTTGACAGCTAATACAATTCGTATTATCTCCTGTGGTGAAATTCACCGACATCGGCTTGTGTGTTGTGTATCACAGATTAGACATTAAGCAAAGTGCTTTTGTATGTTGGCGGTGCTTGACTATCGAAATGGAATGCAAAAAAATTGGCGAATGATGATATTCTCGATATTTCCTGCATGTGATTGGCTATGTTTGTGTCAAATATTCAACACATGCATGTACAAAATTAAGTGTTTTCACTGCCATATTCATACTTGATAGTAGGCTTTATGTATCTAGATGTGAGACAGTACGATGGAATGGTTGATCTATATGGTTGGTGATGTCATTGTATACTGTTCAGTGCTGCAAGCTTACACTTTAGATGGGTTGAGGCTTTGATGGTGAATAGTATTAATTACTGGAATTATTATTATGGTGATAAAGCACATAATTCATATTCTGTGTATATATATATACTAAATAAAATATATTAAAATATGTTTGCTTTGTATTGTAGGTTTATTATATATTTCTCGGATATAGTAATTTAAAAATTGTACGTATTGTATGTATTTTTTCTCTAGGAAACAGGATACTCCACCCCCATTTAACAAGCCAAAATGCTGGAAATACACGGTCACCCCCTTCAAAATTTATCACAAAAACTGCCCCTTCTTTACCTGTCCTTCGCACACTGCATTGGTTGCGTGGGGGGTGCCATGTACAGTTTAAACTGCTAACACTGACTACAAAGCAATTTATGAGGAAGGACCATCCTACATCAGACATTGTGAGAGCATGTTGCCCATTTCCAGCTGGAGGACAGAGCCTTCTCTGTGGCTGCCCCCACACTGTGGAACAATACATATGTATATTCACTAGGTTCCATCAACAGATGTGTACAAGAGACAGTTAATGATGTATTTGATTTGCAAGGCATTTTTGAAGAGTGACATTTTATAGATTTTTATTGAATATTTCATAGATAGTTTTTGTATGTGTTTATTTTAGAGATACTTTGTAATTTACATATCCGAGACATCTAGTTTTAACTTTGCATAGTTTTTTTTTTTATAGAAATACACTTGTTTAATTTGTTTTGTATGTATGACTTCTTTTAATGAACTTGTAGTAAA
The DNA here is from genome assembly GCA_963995525.1 of Escarpia spicata. Classification (NCBI taxonomy): domain Eukaryota; kingdom Metazoa; phylum Annelida; class Polychaeta; order Sabellida; family Siboglinidae; genus Escarpia; species Escarpia spicata. The sequence continues at coordinate 11,913,692 of OZ023214.1, read as the reverse complement.
GTGCCTTTGAGCAGCTTACCGGTAGGCTGAAAAGGGCACTATGTAAATGTCCATACATTAGTTATTTATTATTATTTATGATCTATGGACAGGTCCACAGAATCACATATTATTAGCACACATGGCTTGAGAGGGTATTTATAGGTAACAGAACACACACTCAAATAAATAGTTTTAATATAGTCCTACACAAATATTTAAAATGTCGATAATGTGCTGGTGCTGGTCGACAATAAACATGCTTGACTGCATCTACTTGGTGAATAAGAATGACATGTAGGCCTAGCGACATTTACAATAATAGTAACACTGGTACCCTACAATGAGCAATTGGCAATTTTTCTTGAAATGCCACATCTTGATAAGACTCAAATGTGAAATACCCTGTTGGCCAAAGGAAGAATTTTGTGATGGTTTACAGTTAGTTCGTGTATGTGCTTGGGTTAGCTAAGACACAAGATTAATGTCACTTGCCTTGGTGGTTTGTGTGCCTTCACTTGGGATTAGTTACAGGAGAAATTATCATATAGAATCTATTAATTACCATGGTTATACAAGTGGCAGTAAAAATTCGGTTTAGTTCTGTTTGTGATTGGTAGGTGGATACACATAAATTACTTACATGAATTATGAAAATGAACTAAACATATGTCTCCATACTTCATAATGCCCATTTGAGAGTGCGTGCATGATGCGTGCTTATGAAAATGTACCGTGGTAAAATACAAGTACATGTATGTCTGGAAACTGGCAAACCATGACATATATTCATATGGGGCGTGTGTAAGAGAACGCGTGCATTTGTGGGCTCGTAGATGGGTGCGTGCCTTGTGTGACGTGACAGTAGCTCTGGACGTGACCACCACTAATCTCAGCCAGGCAGCGCATTTATCAGAAAGAACTATGCAGTGTTTTGCTGACATACCTGTCTTATCGCAGGAAGTACGTAACTTATGGGCAGATGCCATGCGCATTGGCTTATTTTGATCCCGAAAACGAAGGAGATGGGAGTGTCAAAAGTACTATGAAATGTAGCCCTCTAAATTGCCCATTACCTCAACAGTCAAAGATAATGGGGATAGAATAATTAACAGGAATATCTGTGCAGCGAATCCATTATGGCGGAGTGCAAGAAAACTGCGCAGGAATTTGTGCAGAGCATGTTTGCACCGATGGTCGCATCGCTCTGCAGTCCTGACGCTGAAATGGTTTGCCAGAAGAACAAGCTGTCATTTGTCGAACTAATACAACCATTTTGCAGATTGACTGCGGAAGGTAACCTTGATACACTGTAATATATATATACAAAGTCATATGATGCTCCTCAGCGTAATTTATCTTTATGTAAACCCACTGTTGAGAAATGTAGGCTAGTAAACTAACATAATTGTCATAAACTTGACAAGGAAGAAATTAACTTATGACGTTATGTCATGAAGGACAGGTCCAAATTTCAACTGTAATTGGGCCTACTCAACTAGGACTTGGGAGAATTATAATGTTCACATGTTTTTGAAGCTTCATTCGTAAAATGATAGCACAGTACCGAGTCCAAAAAGCTGTCCAGAGCCGAGGCAATTAGTATGCCTGTATCAGTGTATGGTGCTCCAAAAGAAGCGTATCAATATCCATGATTCCTCGACACAGCACATGGCCAAATGACATACATGAGTCCCTCCAGTAATAACTGCTTTTATCAATATATGCTACATTTACTAAAATTAGGTGTCACTTCACTAAAAGGTGGTTACACTAGTTTGTAAAGTCCATAAGATGTGTTCCTTAAAAGTATGTATTGGCAGTTTTTGGTTTGGTCTTGGGTGATTTTGGAGACTAGAATCAAGACTCTGGCAGAATGTCACTGTTTGTCCATACATGTAATGTATTTCCACGAAGCTTATCAGCTGTAGCTTCTATGATGTATCGATTACCATTGCTGTAGTCTGTACGTAATTTTATCCATCTACAGCTCACATTCGAGATCCAGGTAACATCTCACACACGGTGCACAACCTGCACTTGGATGTGCACAACATGAACACACTGCCACCGCAACCAACACTCGCCCGCAAACTGCTCTATGACTCTGTCGCCAACATACTGCCCACCCAGGACATCACCAATGTGATGACAGTTGGCAGCTATGACCTACAGCTTATTCGTAAGTTATGTCATTATTTGTACAACTGTATGTAATGATTCATCAATATGTAATGCGTGTAACAATTCATCAGTGTCTGTGAATCACGATGCAATATAAGAATTGTGATACATATTGTATATGAAACACGCAAACATATTTTCCAAATGTTTTATCGTGTTGAAAGTTGTCATAACTTCTTAAAAGCATGTATTAGAAACCTTTTTAAATCTACCCAGTTGACACAGTGTGACCCGTCAAAATTGCAAACTCAGAGGCTGATATTTATTTTATGTAAGGAAATAATTTTTAATTAATATTTCTGGATCAAGAACATGCAAGATATTTTATATAAGGTCACTACAATTTTAGTTATTACAATTTCTATGTTCTCGGTCTACAGACCTTATTTTACAGAGCTGTGTATAATCCAGTACACAAACTATTTCTCTAAAACTGTATGTCATGGTATATCATGATACATATCATATTGTAACACAAATATTATGATATGTATCATATCTTGGCTTTGTGTATTGCTACAGCCCTAACTATTTCTATAAGTTCTGTTGCATTTCTTCAAGTGAAACAGTAATATATTATAACATATATTATATGCAGAACAATTACATTCACACCAGGAATATGTTATACAATTATTGCCACAATGTTGCAAACAAATAATTATAATCATAGAAGAACTTGTGATATATTATTACACCAAAATGCTTCACTAATTGTGTGCCCTATGACTGTTGCTGTTTTCAGCATCTACCCCGTGGTTTGAGGCATACAGAGAAACCTTTCTGCAGACATTACAGTCATCAGAACATGAGTTTTTGAAACATTTCCTTGCATGTATCCTTTTAAATAGTAAACTATGTTCTGGTTATTATTGGTTATCTAATAGTTTATGTGCATGCTGCCACAAAAAAACTACATGTGTTTGTCATTTCATTCTAAGAAAAATTTTACTTTTTTATTCATTGCACATCTGCAAATTTTATCAGCATATGTACTTAATCACTGACCAGTGTTTTAAGGCCTTTAATATTGGCAAATTTTCTGTGTGAAATCCTAATCTGCTCATATGAGATTTATAATGCAGCATGTTTTGGTTTGAAATTCATATTTTGTAATTTTCATATAATAATGACAAACTTCTATAGCATCTAAATCCCCAGGAATCTGAGCTCAGAGGCGCAACATACAAGAATCATTGGGTAAAACCATTAATGGTTAGCAGTAACTAGTCTGTAACATTCCTAATTTGATCGAGTGTCCTCATTTACCGGGCTATAAAATCTACCTATATATGTGACTCATCTTAACAAAATGAGTCACATGTCGGATTTTTCAATATTGAGTTATTAGTACCGTTGGAAAGAGCAGAGTCTCAGCTTTCATATGGTGTATCATACAAGAAAATATCTCAATTATAACTTTTGTTATGGCTCGCCAAACACGTGTGAGGTTGAAACCTTCAAACCCAGAAAATGGCCTTCAAATTTTAAGCAACATATTTGTTATGTTTCACATAATTTACCTTAGTTACCATGGACAAATTTTGCTGAAATTTGGATCACTCGAAGATAATGGCATTCTGAAGACATTCTGTTAATATGAAAACAAGATCCCTGTTACAGCAAAAATTGCAGTACTATTGTTTGTGTAACTACCACCATTGTTAAGAAAAGCTATAACTCTGCACCGCTATTAAACATTTTGTCTTAGTTAGCATTGTCATATCTGGATGATATTTGGATCACCCGGAGATAATGACATCCTCATAACACTACATTAATATACAAAACAAAACCTTTGTCAGAAATTTAGCAACAAATTGATTGCAAGTGTAATTACTGACATTGTTAAGAAAAGCAAAAACCTGCAGCTGTTTTATACCATTATACATTAAATTTTGTAGAGGTAATTGTCACTAGTGGGTGTCAGTAAGAATTTTACTATTTTTATTATTAATTTTATATTATTATTTTTATTAAAAAAGTAACTTATTCAGATTTATGAAAATCTTCTTCGTAATCTTCATAGTAAAATTACAACAGATTGTAATATTTAACAAGATATTTTATACCAAAGAACAATGTAACTACATAACGACAACAGATCGGTGACAATGTCCGGTAAGTCGAGTGTAGCTTCCAGATAAGCCACGTCCTCGCTTGCGTGGTATCGGCACGGTGTGCACGGCCACAGGTGCAAGTGACGGGTTCCCTGGACGCTGGCCCTGTCTTGTACCATACCCTGCCTGATTAAGTGCAGTAGTGATGATGGTTGCTGTCCTTGGTTTGTTGCTCCACGGGTGGCTGTAAACTAATCAGTAATAACTCTTGGTGTTTGTGTGTGTTAACTGTGTTTGTCCTCAACTATGACCAGGCATCTTTGTTGTGTCATCGTCCCATGCGAGCCCGATGGAGCAGTTTGCCAGCCTCACTCAGCAGCAGCATCAGCAGCAGCACCAGCAGCCCAACAAACTTCCGCACTGGTTCTGTCCAAACGTACTCAACTACTATGTACTCATTCACGACGTTGCCGCCGAAGACCTCAATAAGTAAGGCATCTTGCAGTTTACTCTCAATTTTTTCCTCCAGAAAGTATGTATTAAAATTTGTTTTGCTTCATTTATCTGCATTACCGTCTGCAAAATCTATGTGAAATGAAAACATGATTCAATTGTTTGTAACAGTTTCCACTGAAAGCCTAAACATTGTATTTGAAAACGTAGTTCTAGGTGTGTTTATTCAACTGTTACGATGGTATCGTAAGAGTGTCGTGGAATAGCGAACATGCAGGAAAAGCAGTTGATTCTCAAAATGGTGAATCCATGAATGACATATTTTGTTATCGCCGATTGTTTGTGTTATCGGTAGGTCAACAAGTAAATAAACTTAGAAAATGATATTGAAACTGCATTCTTTCTGTCTGGTACAAGTAGCACCGCTGATCATTTTACAAACAATCGTTACTATCAATAGTTCAGTGCACTAGTGATAACTATTGTCACACTGACTATCACCGACATTTACAGTGCACCAATGCACGAGTTTAAAGTGGCACTCAAGATGCATCTTTTTACAAATTATTTTAACATTCAACAATCATAATTTTTTTAAATTAAGTTATTATTATAGTTAATCTATTGTTATTATTTTAATAGCTTTTATACTTGTGTTTATTTATTTTAAAACAAGCTTATTTTGTAGTAATGATTGCATATTTTAGAACATTAATATAAAAAAATATGTATGGTTTTATGTTATTAATTTATTTGTAATACTTAATGTAAAGAGTCCAGAACAATTATTTTAATGGGACGCTATATAAGAAATATATTATTATTATCGCGATGCATCGGTAGTTCCATGTATTGTTATCCACTGCTTGCTTTGAACTTCCAGGGCTGAGTCAGTTTATCAGAGCATGAAGTCGACGTACGGTGTCAACTCATGTCACCTGCTACAGATCAACAGTTGCCCTGTGTCTGCCTCCACGGAAGGCAACCCGAAGAGTGACCATGGCGCCGTTCCTGATCCCTGGAGCCAATTCCTGCCTCGCAGAAACACATCCAATGTATGCATAACACAGGGTTCATTTCAGGGTCATAAAGTGGTTGTTATTTATCTATACCATATATGCGTACCATTATGGATTTTCCGTAATCGTTATGAAATTGACCTCATATTACAGAAACTGCCGCCGTAATATTAAAATAAAAAATATCCGACTACAGAAAATGATACACATTAAAGAACTGCTGAATCTACTACTAATGCCTTTCCAGGTGCCCTGAAGGAAAAGTCTTCATTCACTTGTTACAATTTATCAATAAATGTTGACCACACAGGATTACAAAGTCCTGTGAAGTCATTACAGAAATTGTTTTTGTCAAGTAAACAGTCCTGGAAACAGTGCACTCTTAGCAATTTCTATATTACTCTGTTACACAGCAACTTTTGCAGTAATAGAAGGTAGTCTGTTCTATTAATTCATTATTAGCAGGAAGTTTGCTGAATTGCTTGTACTTCGCCTGACTACTCGTTTAAAAAAACAGGCATGTAATGTGGGTTCAAATGCATATATTGACCTTCATTCATCTGTCTTCATTATGCTTGATGTACATATTAACAATTTAATGTGCACATTTTCAAGAGGAACGCTATTATTTCAGCATGATAGAGTGAATTCAGTGCCCCCTGGGGATGAAGGGGGCGAGGGTGATCTATCGAGGATGTCAAAGAGCAATGGCACAGATTTTGAGTCCGCTACAGTTGAGAAAGCGGAGGAAATGACAGAAGGTAACGAGTGCCTTATGAAGTGTATGCAGCTGAACAGTAATCCCCTTCTTGAGTAACTCCCCCTCACTAACCACCCGTCAACAGCAAGCAGCCAGATTTCTGTAACCTGCCTAACGTGACCAGCGGCTGGTTTTTCAGGCCGCTTTACTCCTCTGCAACAGCCATTTGGCAGTTAGAAACCATTGTCTAAAAGCCATTGTCATGATTTCCCATGGTGCTCATGTGGTGTGCATTAATGTGTGTTTCACTTTATAGGGGGTGCCACTGAGAATGTCCTCTACAATACATGTTTGCAATGAAACCACCCCTCCATGTAATGCTAAACATATTTTTGGACTTGGCAAACATATGCCTTTAAACAGACCTTGATGCACACACATTACATAAACATGAGTGTGTAGCTCACGCATTGCTCATACACGCATGTGTGTTTGCCAGACGTGGATGTACAGGAAAACAACACGGGTGTAACAGACCACCCCCTTTCTCTCGAGAACAACATCGGCATCGCTAACGACAACAGTCTACTCGTCAAGGACAGTCAGAACAACGCAATGTCATTAGACGGTGACACAGGACACGTCACCACCATGGGTGCAGTGATGACCCAGCACGGCTGCTGCCTGACCCTGAGTGACCACGACCGACTAAGGATATTCATCCATGAGTTCATTGTACGAGGACTCATCCCTTGGGCTGAGCGCATGCTGAGGACCCTCAGTGAACAGGTACAGTCAACCTCAATAACGATATACTGGTTTTTCGATATGGTTTTTAAACCGTTTTTTTATTTAGCCAAACCAGTACTCCATACGGCATGTATACATCGTCAACTAATAATGCTTGAAAATTCCCAAACAAGGTAAAAGTCACTGAATATGAACCACAAACCAAGTAAAGCCACGCACCACGCACCGCGCATGTCTGCATCTAGTGGGCAACCAAACAATTATCAAACTATATGATTATGGAATGATGCGATATTCCTATAATTTGTCTGTCATTTTGTTTGAATGATGTCTGTGCAAATTCTTTGTGAAATTATGTTTCAAACCATTGATTCCATTGGCGATCACGGAATTTCATGTAGAACGAAAAAATGTTATTATTTTTAAATGTGTATGGTTTTGTTATTAATTTATTTTATGCAAGCAACAACACAAAGTCCAATATAGTGATGAAAAAAGGCCAAATGAATTACGTTTATTTATTAACGTGATAAGAGAGAAATGTGGGCTCTACATCCCAAGGCCAGGCCTGTGACTGAGCTCATGCTAGTCTCCTGTACCTCAGGTTGACAGAGCCCACATTTCGGCACATAAAACAAGCAGTATTGGCATACATGATATCATATATCAAACAATGTCATTACTGCTAAAATCACCATAGACCTACTGCACAGTATAATACTAGCCAAGCACACCAGTCAACCACACCAAATCTAAAACCAACACTACCCGCTGACGCATTACACTATATATAACTGAGGCTAAACCTTAAAAGTGGGATCGATTATGCCACCGGTCACCTCGACCTGTGACCACCCCCACGAATATTCTTTGTGAAATTAATTATGTTTCAAACCATTGATTCCGTTGGCGATCACGGAATTTCATGTAGAATGAAAAAACACTATTATTTTAAAATGTGTATGGTTTTATGTTATTAATTTATTTGTAATAACCGTTGTACGGTGTCCCCGAAAAATTTGTTGAATGGGATATGTAAGAAATGTATTATTATTATAGGGAGGCAGGTAACTAATTAACAAGTTCAACAGTTAATTTCTCTAAACCTTTGATTATTTTGTGGTTGGGCTTCCATGGGGAAAATAGCTTTGGATGGGATAGTGGTGAAAATCTGAAGAAGACAGATACAGTGCAACCTCCCTATTAAGGTCACCTTTGGGACTGTACAAAAATGACCTGAATAACGAGCTGACCATATTAACAGGACTAATGTCTTATACTTTACTGTATGTGGAAATAATTTGGGACTGTGACCTTAATTGCGAGGTGGCTGTATTACTGAGGTGACAGTAAAGTGAGGTTCCACTTTATTTACTAAGAAAACCTAGAAAAGATATCACAAACTACAAATACTTTATATAGATAACAAAATTGTAGGCTATTTGAGTAAGCATGTGAAGAAATGTGAAGGGTATTCTCGTGGCTATGGCAGTCTTTTGGAAATTATGTTTATTAAACAAACAGTGCAGAATGCCATTTATATAATTTCAAACCTTGAATTTACAATTAATAAATTGGATTGGGCGGTTATGTGGGAGCTGAGAGACCTTTGTAAACATACTTATTTATTATTGTTTTGGTCAGAAAATATTTTGTTTAGGAAATGTTACCTTTGTTCCTTGTATTGGTCTTGCAGTTAATTAGAAATTAGCAGGTTATTTAGTTACCAAAACCATATATTATTTAAGCTTTGCTTCAACAGTGAATCTACTGTTTCAGGTGACTACGCGCAAGGGCTTGCATCGGTCCCTGTTCAGTGCCACCAAGAAATGGTTCGGAGGCAGCAAGCCTGTAGGACAAGCAATGATGGCTGAGAAGACAAATGTCATGTGAGCAGACACATTTGAAACTTATAATAGTTAAGTCATATCTAGATAGTTTTTTTATTTAAATTGAATAATTAAAAAAAATTACAGCAATTTGTAAATTTACAAAGAAACTGGTATGGGTACAAATACTCCGCATAGACAGTTTTCATTTAAATTGCATCATTATGATAAATGACAGCAGTTATTCAATTATATATATATATACCAGGTATTTATAAACTGGCTATTTCAGGGTTGGCACATTTCTGGGAAAAACCGGTTTTAGACAGGGCAGTGGGAAAATCTGGTATTTACCGGTACTATCCGGGAATAAGTCCATAACTGAGATTACCATTGGCTAGTTCCTGTAATTAAACCTAGTCCATTTAGAAAGATAGTTAATATCCATATAATGCAAACAGGTTGACTAGTTACTAGTTCAGGTGTATCCTTGTATTTGTTTAAAGCATGAAGTCAATGAGATGAAAGAGTTATTCATCAGTTAGTAAATAAATATAATTGTCACTTCCCAACGGACAGTGCCAAGTACTGCTAAAGAAGTATGGTGACTGAAGTCAGACAGCCTGACCAGTATTATCAGGTACCAATTTGTAATCTGTTTAAGGAACAAAGGAAATGTTGAGCTCTGGACAGGTTCTACTGCACTCTCTCAGCAAACAGTAGTTGTGACATTGCCAGCCACACCATGCTAACTGGCTAATGCCCTACAAACAGCTGTAGCCATTGTCTCTATAAGCCAAAAATCAGCTGCAACTTAATGGTTGAACTTGTAGTCTGCAGGGATCCTCTATTGGGAAGCCATGTACCCCAGTATCAGTAGACCAGACTAGACTTACACATTCTGTCAGGCATTTTGTTCTTGAAGTACTGGTCAGTTAGCATCATGTGTGACATCTATGTCTGGGGCTGTTTGGTGGAATATATTTTATATATATACATTTATATATATACAATATATATTAATTCATTCTGGTGATGGTACAGTAGCTTTTTTATTGCGATGGAGCTTCAAATATAATCCTTTTACGGTTTTACCGGTATTTACCGCCTGGTATTTACCAGGGTGGGAAAAACGTGCCAACCCTGGGCTATATGGGATATCTATGCTGTAGATGGTTTGTAAACATTTAAATTGAGTAGTTGCTGTAGTAGTAATTTATTGTAATTATTCAATTTAAATAAAAATTATTTAACACCACGGCTGTTCTCAGCAGGAAGTCAGGTTCTAGGGAAGTGAGTGTTATTTTGGGGAAGGGCAGTACGTATTCACTGTCAGAAAACAGAATGACAGATCTTGGGATTACTGGTAGTTGCGTAAGTTCACAGAGTTCCCAAACCATATAGCTTTACTTATGGGTGGGCAGTTGTTTGGTGGTCATGTGGCATGGAACATAAAATAACTACTGTGACTTGACATGTTGAGTGTACTAGACATTAATGCACATTGATGTGTTATTATGGAGATGAGAAGAGAGGGTTATGCTAACTCTCCCCATTTCTAATTCGTCACTAATATTACACCTATGTTTTCGCACATTACAGTATATATAATATACAGTGGAACCTCACTATTAAGGTTACGCTTGGGACTGGGCAAAAGTGACCTGATTAGGGAGGTGACCATATTAGCAGGATTAATTTCTTATAATTTATTGTATATGGAAACATTTTTGGACTATATTAATTGCGAGACGGCTGTATTACCAACATGAATGTAATGCGAGGTTCAACTGTATATGACTATTTTAATCAAATGTTTAATTCTATGTGCTAATCTACTGCTGTTGTCATGTAATGTTGGAAATAGATATTTCTTTACCTGGTGGACTGACCTTGCTGTGTGCAGCTACACACCAGAGGCACCGGAGATGCAGCTGCGGAGGCTGGCAGACCTCGCCTTCATGTTCCAGCTGTACGAGCAGGCCTACCAAACTTACCACACCTGCAAGCGAGACTTCAACAACGACCACGCCTGGCTGCACTACGCTGGTGCCCTGGTACGCTCAGTTGTATTGTGCATGACTGTAGACTTCTTAGCAAGCGTGCAGTTAATGATGAGGATTCGAATGCACATTCGTAGCATTTACAGTGCATATGAATGTGATCCCAAATGATTTTATTAGTTCAAATGCCCGATCAAATGCATTTCAAGTGCCGACGTAATTGTCTGAGTAGTCAGATTTATATTATTGCATCCCACTGTATTCCAGCCATTGTTGTTTGATTCCTATTCTCATTTATACAAGTTTAATATAAATCAAAATATTGAAAATGAATTCAAGTGCATTTGTATTTGAATGTGACCCCAAAACATTTGAATGCAATGTTGGGAATGTCGTTTGCATTTGAATAAATTGAAATATTTGAATGTGTTGACCTGCTTTTTTTAGCAAACGTATGTCACTGCTCTGTCTAATTGCATCTTCCTGTTTGACCTACAGGTTTATTTAAAGCTTACAATTTCTGTTTAATTTTATTCTTATTTTTGCAATAGAGAAATTTATGTAACAGTATAGTTTATCAGTCATATTATTACATTAAGTTGTTTTTAGTTTAAAGTACCGTCATATCCTTTTGAAGTTTTGGTTAATATAAAGCTTGGGGAATTCTAATGAAACTAAGGTGCTGTTGTAGGAGATGGCGTGTATGTCAGTGTTCATGCAAGGAGCTAACAGTCAGAGGCAATACCCACAGCACTACATAGAGTCAGCTGTGTCGACCTACCTTGGAACATGCAGGTGGGCATTCAGAATACTGCATGCAAATATAGCAGAAGAAACACGTAGATAAGCCAGAAATAACACAAAAAAGAGCAGCACAAAAGATATTCTCCAATTATTACCTGAGCCATGAAAACAACGTGTGAAGAGTGGAAGAGATCAGGCTGATTTTTGAAATATTTAATAATTATGTGGAGCGCAATGACACAGTTGCTGGAGCACGGACCGTTAATCGAGAGAACCCAGGTTCAAACTCTGTGCTGCCATTTTGAACCTAGGGCAAGTTTGTTCACTCAACATTGCTCCAGTTCACTCAGCTGTGAGAATGAATACCTGGCTAGTGACAGTAGTGGATATTTGTGGACGAATAGGCTTCATGCATTAATTGCAGCATGGCTGAATGTTTCCCCAGAGAAGTTGAGATGGTGTTCGATTGAACAGGTCTTGCAGGGAACAAAGTGTAAAGCACTTTCAGTAGTCCTATTGACTGGATACTACACTATATTGCTTTTACCTTTTAAAATTAAAATTTTGCTAGAACTATATTCTAAAATAGTAATACAATTTGATAGTTACTTTTTCAGAAGATTGAATAATCTCTCTTCACACAATCTCATCCACACTGAGCACATTGCCCTCTTCCTTACCCTTTCACACTGAGCACGTTGCTCTCTTCCTTACCTTTCCACACTGAGCACATTGCCCTCTTCCTCACCCTTCAACACTGAGCACATTGCCCTTTTCCTTACCTTTCCACACTGAGCACGTTGCCCTCTTCCTTACTCTTCCACACTGATCACATTGCCCTCTTCCTTACCCTTCCACACTGAGTATGTTGCCTACTTCCTTACCCTTCCACACTGGGCACATTGCCCTCTTCCTTACCCTTCCACACTGAGCACATTGCCCTCTTCCTTATCCTTCCACACTGAGCACATTGCCCTTTTCTTTACCCTTCCACACTGAGCACATTGCCCTCTTCCTTACCCTTCCACACTGAGCACATTGCCCTCTTCCTTACCCCTCCACACTGAGCATACTGCCCTCTTCCTCACCCTTCCACATTGAGCACTTTGCCCTCTTCCTCACCCTTCCACACTGAGCACACTGCCCTCTTCCTTACACTTCCACACTGAGCTCGTTGCTCTCTTCCATACCCTTCCACACTGAGCACGTTGCCCTCTTCTTTACCCTTCCACACTGACCACACTGCCCTCTTCCTTACCCTTCCACACTGAGCACACCGCCCTCTTCCTTACCGTTCCACACTGAGTTCACCGCCCTCTTCCTTACCCTTCTACACTGAGCACACTGCCCTCTTTCTTACCCTTCCATTCATTCGGCAAGAGTGATATGTGTCATATCACCACTACATGAGGCGTCCCTCAGAATCAGTCCATTCTTGTGTTGATAGGGCGCCGGCGTTTGCTGCACGAGCTACGCTGCTGAGCACTGAGGCACTCAAGAGTAAGGGCATGTACGCAGAGGCAGCTACACTGCTCATCAAGATGACTAGCGAGGTACGTGTCATTTCATGTTGTATCGTGTCAGTCTTAGGTCTTGCAAAACTACACTGAAACTGTATGTGGAACCTTGTAGATACCCAAGGTCATGGTTTGTAGATATCCGAGTTGCCTTATGGCTTGTAGACATCCGAATTGCCTTATGGCTTGTAGACATCCGACCTGAATGGCTTTGGTCTTGTAGGATTTTGACCATGGCATTATTGTAGAATGTTGAGCTTAATGACCTTGGCCTTATTGCAGAATGTTGACCTGGATGACCTTGGCCTTGTTGTAGAGCTTACCTGAATAACTGGCTTTGTTGTAGGACTCTGACCTGAATGACCCTGATCTTGTTATAGCACTCTAACGTGGATTACCTTGGCCTTGTAGAACCCTGACGAGAATGACCTTGGTCTTGTTGTAGGACTCTGACCTTCATAGTGCGTTGTTCCTTGAGCAAGCTGCGCACTGCTTCATCCGCATGAAACACATCATGGTGAGGAAGTATGCATTCCACATGATCCTCGCGGGACATAGGTTCAATAAAGCCTCCCAGGTGAGTTGATGCTCAGCTATTTAGCAAAACACTGTTATGGTAATATACCAAACAAAATTGGGGAAGACGACATTGCTTTTATTTTATAATTTTTTTTATAAATTCTGTAAATTTAAAATTTTGCTTTCAGTTCATAAACTTCTAGTTAATTGTGTTTATATTTTTATCATAGGTATATATGTGTTTACTGTGCGTAATTAGTGTAAATGCTATGTATTACATTGGGTGTTTTTAGGTAACAATATTATGGTTTATTGTAAAGAGTAGAAAAATAAAATGTGTATTTATCAGGAAAATTGAGCTTGTATTCACATGGTTCTTAAAGTCAGCTGATCCTAGAACTTGGAAGGGCTTAGCTATGAAAGAGGCATTCAACAGTCTGAAGCATCTCTGTTTGGAATATGTCTTAGTAGTTGGCTGACAATTATATTTAGTTGGTGTTTGCACTAAAATTTTGCACTTGTTATTTGGGTTAGTTAATTTTTAAAAAGCCTATTAATATTTTATATGTTATGATTTAGCTGAGAAATAAGCAGTTATGGTCATGATTGTGTGTTGATTTATGACAAATACATTACTGTGACTCGAGCATGTTCTCCATTATATTACAAGGGAGCATGCATTTTTGGTGCGTTGTAGAGACGTCATGCACTGCGGTCATACACACAAGCCATGCAGGTGTACAAGGGCAAGGACTGGTCCCTGGCCGAGGTACAAGTTTGTTTTTTGTTCTTGAACATTGCGAATTCAACATTTGTGTACAGTACCAATTTGTTTATTGTTTGCACAAACCATTTCCAACGAGACATATTCCTTGGTACCAAATAAAAATATGGTGTTATTAAAAATAGACAACATTTGCCAAACCCGTATAATATGCATGTATATATATATATATATATGTATAGACATATGTATATATATATATGTATACATGTATAACTAGCGCAAACGTTAATTGGTTTTCAGTGTGCTGTGATGTTGTTGAGGAATGCTGCCCCATATCAATGTTTGTTGTCAACTTCCAGGATCACATCAACTTCACCATAGGTCGTCAATGCTTCAACTTGAAACAGCTCAATAATGCCATGGTGGCGTTCAAACACTTGCTGGGCACCAGCAGCAAGCAGCCATCAATACAACAGGCAGCCTTCCTTCGCGAGTATCTCTTTGTATATAGGGTGAGCATGCTACTTAGTTATCACATGATTCAGATCTTTTTCAATCGAGTGATGCATGTTTGCCTGTAAATGGGCTCATGTATTTCTACTTTGTATGAAGGATATTTACAGTAGAATTAAGTCTACATATTTTAAAGTAAATTATGAAAGGGTAATGTAATATTTCATTATGGGTCACAATATTTAAATTTTTCAGTAAATCTACATGGTACTAGTCACACTGAATAGTTTTGGATTCTTCTAGGCATCATAACTAATAAAATTTTCGTGTACAATATATGTTACAATAAAGCAGATGACATTTACATAATTGAATGTTGACTGATTAAAGTCCTGATGGAATGATCACATTTTCTATTGCTGTAGCAATACTTAGCCCAACATACAGAAGATGGCGCCACCAACGAACTGCCACAGCTCCCCCTACCGAGCATCAACAACAACGCCACCAAAATATTGTGTACATCCGTAGTTGCGTGTGCAGTAGGTAAGTATTGCTAATGTCTTTGCATCTGCATTATGACCGGTACAGCAATAGTTGTCTGTCAACACTACTGCAATGATACAAAGTGCTGTCAGCAACGTTTTAGGACGAGCTTGATTGTGCAATTATTTGGAATCGCACGTAGTGGTAATTATTAGCAGGAAGTGTGCTGAATCTATTGCTTGGATGTGGGAATCACCAGTAGTGGTAATTATTAGCAGGAAGTGTGCTGAATCTATTGGTTGAATGTGGGAATCACCAGTAGTGGTAATCATTAGCAGGAATTGTGCTGAATCTATTGGTTGAATGTGGAAATCACAAGTAGTGGTAATCATTAGCAGGAAGTGTGCTGAATCTATTGCTTGGATGTGGGAATCACCAGTAGTGGTAATTATTAGCAGGAAGTGTGCTGAATCTATTGGTTGAATGTGGGAATCACAAGTAGTGGTAATCATTAGCAGGAATTGTGCTGAATCTGTTGCTTGGATGTGGGAATCACCAGTAGTGGTAATCATTAGCAGGAAGTGTGCTGAATCTGTTGCTTGGATGTGGGAATCACCAGTAGTGGTAATCATTAGCAGGAAGTGTGCTGAATCTATTGGTTGAATGTGGGAATCACAAGTAGTGGTAATCATTAGCAGGAAGTGTGCTGAATCTGTTGCTTGGATGTGGGAATCACCAGTAGTGGTAATCATTAGCAGGAAGTGTGCTGAATCTATTGGTTGAATGTGGGAATCACAAGTAGTGGTAATCATTAGCAGGAAGTGTGCTGAATCTGTTGCTTGGATGTGGGAATCACCAGTAGTGGTAATCATTAGCAGGAAGTGTGCTGAATCTATTGCTTGGATGTGGGAATCACCAGTAGTGGTACTTATTAGCAGGAAGTGTGCTGAATCTGTTGCTTGGATGTGGGAATCATTAGCAGGAAGTGGGCTGAATATATTGCTTGGATGTGGGAATCACCAGTATTGGTAATCATTAGCAGGAAGTGTGCTGAATCTATTGCTTGGATGTGGGAATCACCAGTAGTGGTACTTATTAGCAGGAAGTGTGCTGAATCTGTTGCTTGGATGTGGGAATCATTAGCAGGAAGTGGGCTGAATCTATTGCTTGGATGTGGGAATCACCAGTATTGGTAATCATTAGCAGGAATTGTGCTGAATCTATTGCTTGGATGTGGGAATCACCAGTAGTGGTAATTATTAGCAGGAAGTGTGCTGAATCTGTTGCTTGGATGTGGTAATCATTAGCAGGAAGTGTGCTGAATCTATTGCTTGGATGTGGGAATCACCAGTATTGGTAATCATTAGCAGGAATTGTGCTGAATCTATTGCTTGGATGTGGGAATCACCAGTAGTGGTAATTATTAGCAGGAAGTGTGCTGAATCTATTGCTTGAATGTGAGAATCACATGGACATGCCCCAGCAATACTGTCAACAGAGAGTGCTTAGAAAGTGATTGTTTAACATTCAAATTGCTAGCCATATTTTATGCTTACGAAACATAATTTGGCAGGCAGTATACCTTCAACATATATTCTGGTATAAGAAGAGTATATTAAAGAATTATAAACATTATCAGCTGATACTGTAAACAGATTGGTTGAAAAGTATTTGTAATAAAATATTATAAACAAATGACACAAAAAAGACACCATTTGCACTGCGGAAACAACCCCTCCCCCAAAAATAGGTTTCACAAATCTGTTATCGTAGGAGAAAGTATTAAATATGTTCTGTTCAACTCCCAGTTACCAGTTTGTGACTAGTTGTTTTTTATGCAAAATCATTGGTTCATTAACTTATGGCAGACAGGCGGACAGCCCTATCATTGAAGTTAAGCGTTGTTTCAGCAGTTTATAGTCACGACTACCACATCTCTGATGGTGTCTATTCACTTCATATGACATAAATATATGTTGCTAGATTGTTCATCCTGTGTGTTTTCTACAGAGAACCGAATTCCAGCCACGTCCGTCTACTTCGACTACAACGAATCCGACAATCCCAAGTGGCAGAAACTGGAAGCAATCGTAATTTTGTCAAATAAGAAGAGTCTTCCGTTGAATTTTAAGCCATGTATCCAGTGTTTTACAAATCGGACACAAAACAGTACAAACCCTGTCTCTGTGGTTGAAGGTACTGTGCCAGCACTTCAGACACACACACATATATACCGTATTTGTTCTATTAAAGGTAGTTAAGAGAACAGTCACATGAGCAAATGGATACCATAACACTAGAAAGTCTGATAATTTAGGTGCACCTTTCGATATGTTTTCTCATCACTTAGCTTTGAATCTAGTGTGACATTGGTAAAAATTAAATTACAGTGAAGGATTCAACAGTCATGGTTGGTTTTGGAGATCGCAGTCATGGTTTCAGACGCTGCTAAAAACAGGGTGTATGCTAATTAGGGCATGTACGCATAATAGAATGAATACGGTGTATATATATATATATATATATACACATATATATATATATATCAGGGTCCATTGGGGCTTTGAAAACCTTGAATTACACCAATTCAAGGCCTTGATATCCTTCTTGAATTCTGGCTTGCAGCCTTGAAAAGCCTTTGTTCTCTGGTAGCCAGTGCATTTCCTGCTGATCTCAGCCTGAGACCCAGGTTGTCTTATGTGCTTATTTTGTATAATCCATGGCACTACAATTGCCCACTGACCCTGGTAGCCTTTGTTTATCAGTAGCCCCCCCTGGCTGGGGAGCACTTCCCATCAGCTTATCTGCTTATATATTGCACAACAGTTGACCATTGACCCTCTTTGTGATTCAAGGCTTCCTGTACATTCAAATTGATCTTCCTTGACCAATTACTCTTTATGGGTATGGGTGTTACATACCCGGTACTTAGAGTTAGCAGCCTATGCATCTGTAGACAAATGAGGCAGTCAAAGCATTCTAACCAGATCTGTTATCTGCTAATGTATTGATGTCACTCCATCTTTTGTTGACCAACAGTAGGTCGTGATCAGTGGTCTCGTGCCAATTCATTCTCGGTTAAATAGCCTTGAATTTGTCCCTGATATTATATATATAATCATACATACATTACCTACTGGTGTTGTTTTCCAGAGGTGATCACTGTAGAGATCTGTCTGGAGAACCCTATGTCTATCCCCCTATTACTGCTTGATGTCCGGTTACTGTGGAGCTTCCTTGCCCACGCCCCAGACTCACCTGAGTCACAAGTCGCCCCTCTACTAGTCACAAACGAGAACCATACAAACAAGGTGGGTGACTCCTGCTTGTTTATTGATTTAGTAACTGAAACAAGGTGTCATTATTTGAAGAAAATAAACTTAGGATTGTTGGTTGTGACTGGAAATGCAAGTAAAATGTGTGGATAATTAGTACACAAAGGGAATTAGTTGTTGGTTTGCCTGTGTAGGATTAGGATGGTGGCACAAATGTTGAATTTCTAGTTCTATTAATTTTTTGACGAAAACTCGCTTCTGTGCTTCGTCATCAGCGTGTAAATTAAAACTTGTACGATATTGCAGTATATTAAGAATACAACACCATATGCCGATAGCAAGGGCTGTTTTTGTATACTTCAAATCTAACATTTTGCCCAGTCAAAAATTTCACAAGAATTTACGATTTGTGTGTTTTACCCAGAAACTCTTCATAAGATTTCAGGGTCTTGTGCACTATTGTGTAATGATAAAAGGTGCATAAACTGAGCAGAATCCATTTGAAGGAAAGTAAATGTACGATGTATGTTCTACAGAATCAGTTGTCTGATGAACTGGTGAGCACACACGCCATCACAGAGGTGCTCTTGGAAGCATCTGAGACAAAACGGGTAAGGTTTCACTTTCACTATCCACATATTGTTTGCCTCAGCGACCATAGAATATCAGTTTGTGCATCCATACTATTTTGATTTTTCAATCAGGAGTTTTAAAAGAAATGTTTTTGAAAATGTTATCTCTCCCTCTACCCCTCTCTGTCACAACCATTCGCTTTATGTTCACCTCTCTATCATGACCGTTATCTGTCTCCAGGTCCACCTCTCTGTCACGACCATTCTCGGTCTCCAGGTCCACCTCTCTGTCATGACCATTCTCTGTGTCCAAGTCCACCTCTCTGTCACGACCATTCTATGTGTCTAAGTCCACCTCTCTGTCACGACCATTCTATGTCTCCAAGTCCACCTCTCTGTCACGACCATTCTATGTGTCCAAGTCCACCTCTCTGTCACGACCATTCTATGTCTCCAAGTCCACCTCTCTGTCACGACCATTCTATGTGTCCAAGTCCACCTCTCTGTCACGACCATTCTATGTATCCAAGTCCACCTCTCTGTCACGACCATTCTATGTGTCCAAGTCCACCTCTCTGTCACGACCATTCTATGTGTCCAAGTCCACCTCTCTGTCAAGATCATTCTCTTGTCTCCAGATCCACCTCTCTGTCACAACCCACGCCACAGGTGAGCTCCACGTGACGGGCGTGGTGTTCAACCTTGGCACAAGTCTGGCCGTGGTGCAGCCGCCAGTCACCTCGGGCAGTGTGCTGACCAGTGCAGTTGGCAGCTCCCTGGGCGGGATGACCGTGCGGGGCAAGCTGGTGCTGGATGTGCAGGGGCCAAGACTGGCCGACACGAAGGAAGAACGCAACAGCAAGGTGTACGGCCCTGACCGCAGACTGGACATTGTCATTGCTCCAAAAATGCCACAGCTGCAGGTAGAGAGTGGGCCTCGGTCGGCAGAATCAGAATAATATTTATTTGTCCCGTGTACAATATATGTATATACATTAATATATATGTATATATATATATATATATTCATGTCTCTAACACATGCAAAATAAGCGTAGGTTGGTTTTCTCCTTGAATATATAATATGTAACTCATAGCAGGGTGTTGTGGTAGCCAGTCGTTAGAGATGTTTTGTTTCAGTTAGATGTTTTACAATACAATAACTTTATTGTCTGTTGGGTTACAGAAAGTTTCCTTTAGGCTTGTTCATATAATGAGTAAAAACAGAGTAAGAAGTTTAACTTACATATGTATGTATACAAGGTTAAGATAAGTACTAAGAGCGAGATTATCACATAATATTCATATCAAATGCATAATAGGATATAGTGATAGATCATATGCACATAGATAAGTAAACCACAATAGTAAACAGGTAAACAAGTAAACCACAGGAGGAGAATGTCTATCATACAAATAGTACTGTAAACAATCAGGCTAATACATGGGGTCAGAGTAAATACATTGTAAAATGGTAAGCATTCTATCGGAGATTATTATAATAATGCAGATAAAAGAAGAAGAATGGCGTTGCCATGACTAGACGTCTGGCGCCGGCAATACAAGGTATAACACAGCCACTGTGGAGCCACTTCATAGACTGCAGGACACTAAGGCACAAACAGCACAGTATAATGACATACAATGTACCATGAAGGGGGGCCTAGAGTGAAACAGTAATACTGATCCAGCACTATTGATAATTTATTATATAGATTCCTTGTAACACAATGGTGCGGCTTAGATAGCCATAGGTTATGTCGAATTGCAACTAATTACAAAGATAAGAATTTAGTTTTATTTAATCAAATTCATTAGGGCTATTTTGTTTTAAATCATTAACATGTTGTTTAATTATACAAATAAATCCACGGCATGAATTAAAATTATTTAATGCACATACTTATTCTATATATTTTTACACCTCTATAAAATGTTTACAGGTGTACTTCTGCGATTTCCCGGAATCGATGCTGTGCGGTGAAGTGCGACATGTCACGCTTGAGTTAACAAACACGGGTCCCGTGGCTCTGTGCAATGTGCAGATGTCCACCACACAGCCCGAGTTCTTCACCTTTGGCTTGACCTCGGTCAAAGTGACCTCAACCAAACCCTGTGTCAGGCCAGAGCAGGATATAAAACATGTGGTCATCGTTCCATGTGACCGCATCGAGCCAGGACAGACTGTCCGACTGCCTCTGTGGGTCAGAGGTCGTTGCACACCAGGGACGTATCTCGCCGACATGTTGTTTTACTACGAGTCGACGGAGAACAACCCTAACTTGAGGTGAATGATGTTAATTGTTTTTACTTGTCTGGATCTTTGTGGTCTAAAGCAAGACATTTTAGCCTTGTAATAACTGCCTTTGTATTTGATAGATTTTGATAACGTAGCTCAGAATCAGCTTGTATTTGTGACAGGAATTGTGCTTTTAGAATTTGAATCTATCCATATTCCAGTCTAAGTTGAGTCTTTTTTGAAAGCAAGGTGTTTTCTGCTGTGTTGGTTGGTTTCAGTCGCTTTACGTAAATTGGTTTCAGTCACCGCGTGTTGCGTCACACGGCTGAATTGACCATGTGTCAGTCATTACAACTGACCTCTATGGCAGTCTGGCCATCAGGACATTGTAACAAAGACCACTTGGACAGTGTGACACTGTCGTTGGAAGTGCTCAATACCAACTCGGTCAGTACAATGTTGTTGCCAAGTCACTTCATAATTGATTTTGTTAAAACAAGGCGATCTGTTCCTCACTTTGTAATGTCATGTTATTAGTGTTTCTAACTGACAGCCAAATTGTATTTAGTAATCCCAAAGCAGTGTTCGCAGTTTGAATATTGTGAAATAATAATTTTCTGGTAAGATTTAGATAAGGTGATCAACACTCTAGATAGCGCCACTGTAGACACATTTAGGATCAAGATACTGTAATGGTGATAACTGCTGGCCTTGGTTTGTTGCTCCATGGGTGGGTGTAATAGTGATAACTGCTGTTCTTGGTTTGTTGCTCGATGGGTGGGTGTAATTGTGATAACTGCTGCTCTTGGTTTGTTGCTCCATGGGTGGGTGTAATGGTGATAACTGCTGGCCTTGGTTTGTTGCTCCATGGGTGGGTGTAATGGTGATAACTGATGCCCTTGGTTTGTTGCTCCTTGGGTGGGTGTAATGGTGATAACTGCTGGCCTTGGTTTGTTGCTCCATGGGTGGGTGTAATGGTGATAACTGCTGGCCTTGGTTTGTTGCTCCATGGGTGGGTGTAATGGTGATAACTGCTGCACTTGGTTTGTTGCTCCATGAGTGGGTGTAATGGTGATAACTGCTGGCCTTGGTTTGTTGCTCCATGGGTGGGTGTAATGGTGATAACTGAAGCCCTTGGTTTGTTGCTCCATGGGTGGGTGTAATGGTGATAACTGATGCCCTTGTTTTGTTGCTCCATGGGTGGGTGTAATGGTGATAACTGCTGGCCTTGGTTTGTTGCTCCATGGGTGGGTGTAATGGTGATAACTGATGCCCTTGGTTTGTTGCTCCATGGGTGGGTGTAATGGTGATAACTGAAGCCCTTGGTTTGTTGCTCCATGGGTGGGTGTAATGGTGATAACTGATGCCCTTGTTTTGTTGCTCCATGGGTGGGTGTAATGGTGATAACTGCTGGCCTTGGTTTGTTGCTCCATGGGTGGGTGTAATGGTGATAACTGATGCCCTTGTTTTGTTGCTCCATGGGTGGGTGTAATGGTGATAACTGCTGGCCTTGGTTTGTTGCTCCATGGGTGGGTGTAATGGTGGTAACTGCTGCCCTTGGTTTGTTGCTCCATGGGTGAGTGTAATGGTGATAACTGATGCCCTTGTTTTGTTGCTCCATGGGTGGGTGTAATGGTGATAACTGCTGTCCTTGGTTTGTTGCTCCATGGGTGGGTGTAATGGTGATAACTGAAGCCCTTGGTTTGTTGCTCCATGGGTGGGTGTAATGGTGATAACTGATGCCCTTGTTTTGTTGCTCCATGGGTGGGTGTAATGGTGATAACTGCTGGCCTTGGTTTGTTGCTCCATGGGTGGGTGTAATGGTGATAACTGATGCCCTTGGTTTGTTGCTCCATGGGTGGGTGTAATGGTGATAACTGAAGCCCTTGGTTTGTTGCTCCATGGGTGGGTGTAATGGTGATAACTGATGCCCTTGTTTTGTTGCTCCATGGGTGGGTGTAATGGTGATAACTGCTGGCCTTGGTTTGTTGCTCCATGGGTGGGTGTAATGGTGATAACTGATGCCCTTGTTTTGTTGCTCCATGGGTGGGTGTAATGGTGATAACTGCTGGCCTTGGTTTGTTGCTCCATGGGTGGGTGTAATGGTGATAACTGCTGGCCTTGGTTTGTTGCTCCATGGGTGGGTGTAATGGTGGTAACTGCTGCCCTTGGTTTGTTGCTCCATGGGTGGGTGTAATGGTGATAACTGCTGCCCTTGGCTTGTTGCTCCATGGGTGAGTGTAATGGTGATAACTGATGCCCTTGTTTTGTTGCTCCATGGGTGGGTGTAATGGTGATAACTGCTGTCCTTGGTTTGTTGCTCCATGGGTGGGTGTAATGGTGATAACTGAAGCCCTTGGTTTGTTGCTCCATGGGTGGGTGTAATGGTGATAACTGATGCCCTTGGTTTGTTGCTCCAAGGTGTGTATGCTAGTAATCATAATATGTACATTCATACAGTGCCACAGCTCTTGACTAAGTCCATCCAGAGGCACTTAAAATACTTAGAAACTAAATGGATTAATTATGTAATGATTGAAGTCATGTTGACAGGTGACGGAGAATACAGAGGTGGAGTTTGACGTGACCCATGTTGTGTGTGCAAGTAGACTATGGCAGCTCAGACAACCCAGCTCCTACGACAGCGCCATGGGTAATTGTCTTCTAGATGTACAGTTATGATATTTTATCCATAGCCAGATACCAACTATAACAGGCCTCAAAGTTAACACTCTGAGCTAGGAGCGTTGCGCTCCTAAAGTGAAATATTTAGGAACAAAATATATTATTTATACCAAATAATCAGCACTACGTACAGCGTTCAGAATTATCATCTTTGCTACTATACATAACATTTTCTTTGTAACAAATTCCACATACAGTCATGTAATTGGACCTAGCCATGCAAACTACCCTACCCGGTAATGGTTTTGATATTTATATCTACAACCATAACAGTTAGTTAAGTGATTGAATGCTTTTATATTATACATAATTTATTTTGATTGTGTGTGTACATGTATATCCATACAGTCTTAACACAAGGAACATTATCCCCTGTATATTCTGACAGGCATTAGATTGAATTTTCCTTAGGCACACACTATTTCAGTTTAAACTTCAAACAAATAAACAACAGCTAGTTGGTTAGGAGTTTCCCCTTTCTGCAGGTTGTCCAAATCACCAAGTGACACAAGGGTGGACAGTACAAGGGTGCCTGCATAGCAGGGTTGCACGTTTTTCCCACCCTGGTAAATACCCGGTGGGAAATACCAGTAAATACCGTCTTGGGAAAAACTCTAAATTAGTGGTAAAAACCAGGATAAATGGGAACATTTTTTTAAAGTATTATATTTTGAGCTGTATTGCAATAAAAGCTACTGTGCCATCACCAGAATGATACTGGACAAACATAATGTCGTTTGACTGAAAACTGCAACAAATTAATAAAGTTGCCTTATCTGCTTATATTGCATAACCCATGGCACTGCTGTTGGCTACAGTTGCCAACTGACCCTGGTAGCCTTTGTTCATCAGTAGCCCCCCTCCCAACTCTGTCAGGGGAGCACTTCTGCTGCCCATCAGCATATATTGCACAACAGTTGCCCATTGTCCCATGGTCCCTTTCTATGATGCAGGGCTTCCTGTTCTTTCAAACTGATCTTCCATGACCAATCACTTTTTAATGGATGTAGGTTGCTGTCAGTAATCTGGCACCAGTTCATTCTCTATTGAAAAGCCTTGAATTTGGTATCTGTCATTGTGTATGGACCTTGATACCTACTAGCCAATATCCAAAGCTCAACATTTCTTTGTTCTTTAACCAGATTGCAAACTGACACCTGACATACGAGACAATACTAGTACAGGCTATATGACTTCATCACCATACTTCTTCTATGACTTCATCACCATACTTCTTCACCAGTATTTTGCACTGTCCCATGTGAGAGTGATAATGAAATTTATTTACTAACTGAATATTTTATTCTTTAATATCATGGATTTCCTGGCATACACAAACACAAAGATTACGCCTGGACTGGTGACAAGTATTTGCTCTAGATATTGATTATTTTTCCAACTGGAGTAGATTTAGTTACAAGAACTAACAAATATTAATCTCAGTTATGTACTTATTCCCGTTTTATGAGTTATTCCCGGATATTACTGGTAAATACCGGTATATACCGGGTATTTCCTGCTGCCCTGACTAAAACCAGTTTTTCCCAGAAATGTGCCAACCTTGCTGCATAGGACTATGAACTCATAGGACTATGAACTCGTAGGACTATGAACTCATAGGACTATGAACTCATAGGACTATGAACTCATAGGACTATGAACTCATAGGACTATGAACTCATAGCCTTGGGCAAAAGAATCATCAGTCACTTGCTACAAGTTATCAATATTTGCTACTATAGGGGATAAGCAGGGGCAGAGAAAGGGGTTAAAATGTCATCATTCACAATTTGTGTGATGGCTAATCCCTTTTGATATATTAACACAAAAGCCCAAATGGTCAGTTGCCTGTCAGGGCAGTAATTAATGGAGAAAGTTCTAAGTTGCACATTGCGACTAAAGCAATTTATCTAGTCGTAGTTGTATATTATACTCCCAAATGCGACTAAGTAGTCGCAACTTCGAGCCCTGTGTAATCGAGCTAAGCAATATACGTATCTGAGGCGCCACACTTTCAGGGGTTCGTGTAAAACGATCCAAGCTTTGTAGACCATCAGCCGATTAGTTATACGTAAGTTGTAACTATAGTTGAAAAGACTTCATCATTGTGACAAATTAATGTTTGTTAAACATCATCTATGAATACTCTGGGAAACCATCTTCTACATCTGTGTGTATGTAGCGCCATCTAGAGTCGGCAGTATTGATTGTAGTTGTAATTTGTAGATGTTGTTGTTGACATGTTGTGACTTGTGAAATTGTATTGTTTGTTTAGACACAAAGATCAAGAGTCGAGAGAGCACTCTGCTGTGTCTGAGTGCCCAACGTTGCCCCCTGGATACAGGTGAGTGAAGCCATCTCAACTAGATACCAGGGCCATACACTTGCCGTCTTCCTCTCGACATCTCTATCAACATTCACACATTTAGTTCATTGTGTCTAAAGGTACTGCAAAACAGCTGCTTATTTTGTACAGTGTCAGACATGTGAAATATGTGACCTGTCACAACAAAGTGGGTATGGCCATATGTGACCTGTCACAGCAAAGTGGGTATGGTCATATGTGACCTGTCACAACAAAGTGGGTATGGCCATATGTGACCTGTCACAGCAAAGTGGGTATGGCCATATGTGACCTGTCACAGCAAAGTGGGTATGGCCATATGTGACCTGTCACAGCAAAGTGGGTATGGCCATATGTGACCTGTCACAGCAAAGTGGGTATGGCCATATGTGACCTGTCACAGCAAAGTGGGTATGGTCATATGTGACCTGTCACAGCAAAGTGGGTATGGCCATATGTGACCTGTCACAGCAAAGTGGGTATGGTCATATGTGACCTGTCACAGCAAAGTGGGTATGGCCATATGTGACCTGTCACAACAAAGTGGGTATGGCCATATGTGACCTGTCACAGCAAAGTGGGTATGGCCATATGTGACCTGTCACAGCAAAGTGGGTATGGCCATATGTGACCTGTCACAGCAAAGTGGGTATGGCCATATGTGACCTGTCACAGCAAAGTGGGTATGGCCATATGTGACCTGTCACAGCAAAGTGGGTATGGTCATATGTGACCTGTCACAGCAAAGTGGGTATGGCCATATGTGACCTGTCACAGCAAAGTGGGTATGGTCATATGTGACCTGTCACAGCAAAGTGGGTATGGCCATATGTGACCTGTCACAGCAAAGTGGGTATGGCCATATGTGACCTGTCACAGCAAAGTGGGTATGGCCATATGTGACCTGTCACAACAAAGTGGGTATGGCCATATGTGACCTGTCACAGCAAAGTGGGTATGGCCATATGTGACCTGTCACAGCAAAGTGGGTATGGTCATATGTGACCTGTCACAACAAAGTGGGTATGGCCATATGTGACCTGTCACAGCAAAGTGGGTATGGCCATATGTGACCTGTCACAGCAAAGTGGGTATGGCCATATGTGACCTGTCATAGCAAAGTGGGTATGGCCATATGTGACCTGTCACAGCAAAGTGGGTATGGCCATATGTGACCTGTCACAGCAAAGTGGGTATGGCCATATGTGACCTGTCACAACAAAGTGGGTATGGCCATATGTGACCTGTCACAACAAAGTGGGTATGGCCATATGTGACCTGTCACAACAAAGTGGGTATGGCCATATGTGACCAGTCACAGTAAAGTGGGTATAGCCATATGTGACCTTTCACAGCAAAGTGGGTATGGTCATATGTGACCTGTCACAGCAAAGTGGGTATGGTCATATGTGACCTGTCACAACAAAGTGGGTATGGCCATATGTGACCTGTCACAACAAAGTGGGTATGGCCATATGTGACCTGTCGCAACAAAGTGGGTATGGTCATATGTGACCTGTCACAGCAAAGTGGGTATGGCCATATGTGACCTGTCACAGCAAAGTGGGTATGGTCATATGTGACCTGTCACACAAAGTGGGTATGGCCATGTGTGACCAGTCATAGTAAAGTGGGTATGGTCATATGTGACCTGTCACAACAAAGTGGGTATGGTCATATGTGACCAGTCACAGCAAAGTGGGTATGGCCATATGTGACCAGTCACAACAAAGTGGGTATGGCCATATGTGACCAGTCATAGTAAAGTGGGTATGGCCATATGTGACCAGTCATAGTAAAGTGGGTATGGCCATATGTGACCAGTCATAGTAAAGTGGGTATTATGTCGCAACATTGTAAAATGGATCCCACAGGTGATGAGCTTTACAACGATACCTCATTTGTTGAAATATCTTCAGTAGTTTTGGATATATTGCTAACACTGAAGCAACGTTTTAAACAGTGATGTTTTGAAAGTCCAGGTCATATTGACTCATACTGTCGATGGCTTATATGTTAATATGTCGGTTTGTAAATGCAGGCGTTTTCTTAATTTGGTATAATTTGTTGAGGAAAATAAACTGGACTTTGAAAGTTTAATGTTAAATAATATGGCGTAAGAATACCAGATTTGCACAGTTATGGAGCCCATTTAATGTGTTACAATTACGGCGCTCTAGCATAGCATTACTGTTTTTACAAACTTTACTCAAGCCATATTTAATATCACGAACCATGCATTGCTATGCCAGCATCTTAGTACAAATGAACTGTTTTCACCATTTCAGTAGAAGAGAAGCAGATTGCGTTCACCAGTGTCTCTCTGGGTCCAGATCAGGTCAGTCAAAACAGTCAATACAATCAATAATTATGGTAAAACTGGCTGTGTGTGTTACACAGTTACACAGTTATTAAGTTTTGTATTTACTACAGTATCAAAACATGAAATATCACAATATGGATATTATTTTTGGTAGGGATTTTCCTTTTAAGCAATTGAAATGTTATAAATACTAATAAATTCTTTACTAGTTTATGTGACAGAAGAATATGAAATGTGCTGGTTACATAATCAGAATACCTATCATCCATAATCCAGGAAATGAATGTTTCAACTTGTGTCAGCAAGAAATGACATTATTGTGTACATATCAAGGGCCACCTTTTGTCTTGTAAGACAATGCTCATTATAGCTGATTTATGTTGTAAATTTTCTAGCATGCTGTCTCACTCACTTCATCTCCTGGTCTGTTGAGTACACTTCAGTGTGCTAAACTGAACTGATAGTAAGATGGGGTTGCCAGGTAGCTCTGTCTTCAGCAACAATTTTGCCAATGAAAAATTAGCACTCTCATTCTTGAACACATCCTTGTATCTCAACTTGAAGCCTGTCTACTTGGGGTTTGCCTTATGTTTACTCCCAATAAGTGATGGTCTCTATTATCCTGTTCACAATACAAACAGGCTTCGAGCCAGGTTATATAATCCACTTCCGTGCGCATTAACTAAACCGGTTCAAACACCCTGTTGCGTTCACACTGCAACATCTTGAACCGGAGTAGAACCCTGTCAACTAATTTGGCTGTTTCGGTTAATGACTGCAACGCATCGCCTACGGCACAGAATATCATTTTGATCCAAGATGGATGCACTTATCGAAGAAAGTACCGTTACTTCTCCACATTTATCACATGTTGTGACTGCATATCTGTTGGTTAGAAAAAGAAAGGAGTGGGGCTTTCAGAGAGCAGCACCCCATCGTCACTGTCCCCATACTGATTTTGACACGGCACTCTGACACAATCCGATCATACCCTGAATTCGCCATTTAGGCTTCAGCCAAAGATTCGGTCAAAGATATGGCTGTTCAGCATCAACCCATCCACCTGTTGCTAGACCTCCTCCCTCTCCCAAGATGACAAGGAACGCCTCGACTGAATTGGTTGACCAACACTCCGTGATCTGTCGCCTTTTCTTGGATGTCGTTAGCGTGCACGATGTCGATGTGGAGGCAGCCAATGGTCACTGGCTGCAACATCTGGCATTAATCAGGTGATATTTGATGCGACTTGGGCACTAATCTACTGTGTGTTCACACTAGCCATTTCAACCAGAGTAAAACTACTCAAGGAGGTGGATTAGTTTAAACCGGTTTAAGTCATTGATCCGGTTTAGATTTTGCAGTATGAAAGCTCTGTGGGTTCGACACTGGCTTCGCACCGGTTTAAAACTGCTAGTGTGAACGAGGTATAGGAGACGGTCAGTCACGAGGCGTGTACTACTTGTGCTCAAGTCATCATAGGCATCTATGTTTCTACCAGTTACATACAACATCAGTTATATCACCCATGTTATTTGTCATGTACTTCTACTATCCAGAGAGAAAGCAACTTGTCAGAGGTGTGTTCCGACTTCTACTTCCGCTCAAAGTCGACAACCCCGTTCGATGACATCCAGGTTGAGCCACTGAAGCCAAACTTGATGGACAGAGCGAACACTCGGATGACATCGGCACTGGACTCCGCTCTCGCCATTGAACTTACCCTCATAGTCATCTGGAAGGTTTGTCTCCTAATCCATCATGTGAGAAACAGTGAAATTGTTGGGAAAGATTTTAATCACCTATCTGTTCCCCTTTTTAACATAATGGTCTTAATACCTGAATAAATATGCCAAAGGTATATTGCCTGTCAGATTGCATTTAACCATTTCAGTGCCGAGTTTCTGGCCACTCAGTTACCACTGAATATTTAGTTTCTTTTGAGCTTTCAGTGAAACACGGTAACACTTTTTAACTTTATTTTTTACACAGAAGGGTGCATTTTTTTAATAGGAATACCATATATATTAGTAAACTAGGTTTAACAACAGTTGACACAGAAACCAGTAAACCCAAGATCAACGGTTTTGCCATGATGAAATTTGAACTGACACGAATGACCTAGATTTGTGCCATATTGGTGAAAATTCAGTGTTGACTAGTTGCACTAATATTTTATAATATTCAGTAATTTTTTATAGTAACTATACAAATAATTATTTAATAATAAACGTGAATCCCAGACACATAACAGCTGCACTAATTATATGTCATAATATAAAAACGCCAAAGGCAAAGCGCGAGCGCACAATCAAAGTTATTGCAGCATAAACACGCGGCATACCTGGTACCTATATCGTAAACTAGAAAGGAACACCCACATTGAAATGACATTTACTGTCAGTTATCGTAAGAGAAGGAAACCATTTACACCATCATTTCCCCTATCATCGCTCACCATGTTGTTGGTTTTTCCGAAAAAATTTATTCCAAAGAAAGGCACTATCATAACATTGCGGCGATATAGATGCATATCAATGGTCGATGATAACATGTCAGATAATCCCATAAAAAAACTCAAAATATCTTGAAATGTTCGCATACAAACACCCTATAAACTTTACATCATCGTAAAGCCATCGTTTGTGCGATTCCAACGATAGTCGTTAGGCGTCGTTACTGTTAATGTTCATTTCAGTAGTTGGGGAATAAGCCACTGTGACGCTATCCCTGTTCTAGCAGGTTGTCGTATTCAATCGTCATAATACGTTAACCCTCTGTAGCGGGGTCTCGCACTGAAATGGTTAATAAACCCGAAAGCATTCGCAGTTTGAATACTCAAATGGCGAAATTTTGAATTGTAAACAACACGTTGAGATTATAGACATGGTCTATTGCCACATTCAAGACAACTCTATCAGTGAATGTCCTGGTAATAATTGCACCATTAGCTGGTTTTAGGTAACAAACTACTTCGGTTTAAATGAAAGATCTTATTCATGCAATTGTCAACAAATGTTTACGTGATAACAGGTTTCATTGATTTTATTTGACTCGCACATGTTCTTTTTACCATTTACCATTTTTATTTGTTGTACATGTTTACATTAAAGGCTTTTGTAAGAAAATGTGAATCGCTTCAGACCATAGAACTGTTGTGTGCTATGAATATATCAATTTAACTATTAATTTTGTGAAAATTACAAAAAGCATGACATTTCATCGAAAAAGACGGAATCGATGGGCAAGACAGAAATGCAGCATTTCCCAACTGAAAGCTATACTGTTGACACCTAACTGTTTACTAAGTCTTTCTGCTTTTTTCTTAATCATATCCCAAAATCTTAGAATGCACATTCCAGGTTAATTGGACAATCACATTTCTTCGTTAATTTGGAGGTAATCCTACATAACATGTCTTCTAAAAAAAAAATCACCAAGAGGATGTACTGAAGATAGTCTATTATTTCCAAGATTTGATGACTGGTTTTTGATTTCAGGCCATTCTTATTAGTGAATCAGGTGATAAACATGAGGTCGAAGGTCAACACCAGGTGTCTCTGAAGGAACTGGGGACAACTGTTACCTTTCCGCCTGTCGTCAAGGTAATGCAGTCATGTTGCAGCAGTTTTATCAGTGTCATTGGTTTAGCGTCTGTACAAACGTTCTCTGAATCAGCATCTAAATTCTGGAATGAACTCACCATTACTTTAAAATCATCTGCAACTATGGGTACGTGTCATAAAAACTGAAGATCTATTTGTTCAAAATTGCATTTACACCCTGAATCTTTGGCAGTCCCTGTTCTAATGGTTACTTTTGTGCATCCCTGTTTATGATGTAATCTGTATATATTGTAAGTTTATCCACTTAGCTGTATGAATGAGTACCTGGCTATAGACAGTGGTGGATATATGTGTACGAATAGTCTTTGCGCATTAATTGCAGCATGGCTTAATCCTTCCCAGAGAAGTCAAGTTGGTGTTCGATTGAACAGGTCTGCCAGGGAGTAAAGTATAAAGTACTTTGAGGAGTCCTAATGACTGGATACTGCGCTATATAAGAAATTTTACCTTTGACTTTGTTCCAGGTGCCACTGGAGCGGCCGTCAGTGAAAATCATCCAGGAGCCAGTGTCTGACGTGTCACCACTGCCGGACCCACGAATCCTGTCGCAGCTGGTGCCCTTCAGTCTGACCTACACACAAACAGTGACCCACGACTTCCTCCAACACAGGTACGGGCTGTATTCTTGTAATAATAATAATAGTAATAATTTGACGTCATTTTTCTGTGCAATAAATCTAGTAATTATGGCTATTCAGAGGTGCATTGCAATACCCTATTAAGATTATACATTGTTTTTTAAATTGATGTGGGATATTTGCAAAACCACCCAGACACATTATTTGGTTACCATGGTTACATTTGCGCAAATTGATTATTATGTGACTTTCTTTCATGTATGATACATTAAAAAATGTGATCTAGGTAGGATGTATAGTTTTGATCAATATTGTCACATATTTGAATTTTGAGATAACGATGTAACAGTACAGTGACCTATCATAACAGTCGATTTGAAGATACAATACCAATAACAATAAATTTAACTATCGATACTTATCGTTGATAGTACCTAGAACTATCAATAATAATGATAATCACCAGATTTTAATTCTACAAACTCTATTTTGCAGATATCTTTTTTCAACTTCATTTGTAGTTATACTTATTTATTAACCTAAGTTCAACAATCGTCAACCATGGTAGTCTCACTACCTCTAAGGTCACCTATAAATAAATTTTGAGATTGTTTTTCCCTGGTATTCCCTATTCCCGGATACTATTGCAATACTATCATAATAGTTATGACACCATCACAATACCATTACAGTAATACAATACAATAATGATAATAGAGCTATCGTAATACTATTGCTATAGTGAAATTGTCCCCAATAGTCACCCCTAATTGAGACCGTCTCTAGGTTTGAGTTGATGCCTTAGCCAGCCATCAGCAAATGCTAGTTGAATGTGAAATTATTCGGTGGGAATATGTTGCTTACAGGCTCTGCTATGTACCGGTGACACTCTCGATTTTCAACATGTCGGAAGAGCAACTTGATGTCTGTATTGACACGTCACCAAATCTCAGGTGAGAGAGATGCAAAGAAAAAAAATGAATTGTGTGTTTTTCCACCAAAATCATGTAAATTGATGATTAGTTTTATGCTGCTGTGTTGATAGTGTTGGAGATGAAAGTGTTTCGTAATAAAATGTCTTATGTCAAGCTGTTGACAAATGAAATACCAATTCCGCTATGTAACTTTTGATTACATTAGTTGATGTAGTGTGGAAATAAAAGTTATATGCCCAGTCAGTTTGATAAGATAATTGTTTTGTTAAAGTCATCTAAAGAATTGACTGTGATTGTTAGAGTAACTTTTGAAAGCTGTATTTTTTGGTATATAATAGCTCGAAATTCTTCCCTAAATGATTCTAAAATGAGACGAATAAAAATTGAAGTGTGGAAGCAACTTTAACTATGTGCAAAAGGAAACATGGTTTGTGAAATGTCTGGTTCACTAGAGACTCATGGATGAAATGTGTTGCAGGAATTGTGACGCTGTTGACTCAACTGCCCAGTCAGCACCCGCGCCCTGTCAACCGACAGTGTCACACGTGTTTTTGTGGACAGGAATGTCACATGTGGAGACATCACTATATGCGAGACAACCGCGCAGAGTGCGACTGTGCGCATGTTTCTCAAGGCCAGGGGTTTACAACCTCGGCAGTCTGCAGGTGTTGGCACGGCCGCACGTGAACTCTAACCCCTTGGTGCCTGTAGAGGACGCCACACAGTTCGTGCTGCAGAAGGTGGCTGGACCGTTCCTCGTGGTCATCAGTGGCAACAGACCAGTCACATGACTGTCAACGTTGTTGCTCTACTGTGTGGTCATTCCATTATGACACGTCATCCTGTGTCGTGTCACTGTGACAGTGTCCGAGTGTCACCGTTTTATTACGTCTGCGAACATAGTGGCAAAGGATACGCCACTGACATCCATTTTGATTGATCGTTGGCTTTAGCGACCCTTCCGATTGATTACTGACTAACATTTTGATTGCTGTAATTGTGTCATGCACGTGTGCGTGTGTTTGCGAAACAGGTTCTTTGTAATATACGATACTAACAATTAATGCTGCGGAGGAGTACATAAACATAGACAAATTATTCATAAATTATACAAGAGTTGATTAATTGTTCGTGATGATGCATTTACACCATCTGAAATCATTGCCGAGATGGCGTAGTGCTGAATCAACAAGTCTGTTCCCATCATGTCTGTATGGAAGTGCCATTGTTTATGTAAGCTGCATATGCTTCTTGTGTGTGAGAGACTACAATTGTCAAACGTGCAATGTTCATGTGATAGTGTCAAGATGCCAAGATTGTCTGTTTTTGTGTCATACTATTGTACAGCAACGAGGGCTAGCTGAGCACTGGAAGGGCAGGGTAAAGAAAGAGTTGAACAGATGTACGAGAGACCAGGGAAGATGCTGGAAGGTGATTGATGAAAGGTGATTGACACGTTGTACTGCTACCATCGGGGATGACTGTCATGCTGGTTGTTATACTGCGACTGAATGTGTATATACCTGAGAAATGGC
Organism: Escarpia spicata; assembly: GCA_963995525.1. NCBI lineage: Eukaryota > Metazoa > Annelida > Polychaeta > Sabellida > Siboglinidae > Escarpia > Escarpia spicata. The sequence continues at coordinate 11,878,160 of OZ023214.1, read as the reverse complement.
CACTAGGAAGTACGACTAGTCATGTACTGGCAAGTGACAACAATCTCACACAAAGAGGTTCAACGGTGAGCGCTTCAGCCAGGTGACGAATGATGCGTCTAGTGAAAGAAGACGCTCCTAGTGACTGGTGACAGGTGACAATATAGGTAATTTTAGAGCTACAATGAACTGTGTTACTTGCACATTGGATGTGCTATTGATGGCGACTTTTTTTCTTTACTGTTGTACGTCGTGGCGTATTTCTTTTCTGGGTGTTCTCCTTCAACCTTCTAGAACCAGTCATACCAATACATATGACCAACCCCTGTGATGGCAGAATGCATTTTGTGGCTTATTGAACACCTTTGAGCTGAGTTTTTGTGCTACGTGTAAGTGGACAGGCAACTATCTGGGGTGCATTTCTCTGGACCGACATCTCTTCTGTTTCTTCCAGCCATTACGTGCACTGTTCGGCAGATATAACTGATTTCTCTGTAAATAGTATCTGTCTTTATTAACATGGTGGCACGGCACTGGGTAATTGTGCACGGGAGCCTGCCAGTCGTATGTACAGGGAATCATCTCTGGTGATTTTATGTGAACATGAAGTCTTCAAAGGAACGTCAGCTGTTGTGTTGCCTTGGTAGTGATGCATACATGTCATATTGTAAGGATTTCACGTGTATTGTGATAAAGTGTGTACATTCTTGCATACAAGTATAAATTCGAATGACAAACTTGCTAAAGAGAAAATACTGTTGATGCTAGGCATTCATGAAAAAGGTTCATCAAGTTGTAAGTATAATTTAGTACAGTATTGATTTTTCTTCGTAGACAACTATAAAATTCGAACTAACTTTGACGTTTTTCGACCGCTGTTGGCAGTCTTCATCAAGAACTGGTTTTCCTCTGCTCCGTCATAATCGAACACGACGTTTCTGATACATGGCGTAGTGTCTCTTGGCCAACACCCCAGTCGACGAGACATTACATTAATAAAGAAATTACTAGAGGAGGACACATAACTGAAACTATGTACGAATCTAAATGTGGATGACATTGTGGAGCTGTTGAAGTTCATTGTCACATCAATGTACTTCAGCTTCAGGGGTACAATTTACCAACAGAAGTTTGGCACTGCGTTGTGAAGACTTGGAGAGTGCCAAAGTGGTGGACAGAGAAACAGACCGATGTGCGCGCTGTGTTAAGGAGGCCATCTGGACCCGCAAGACCACACCAACAATAAACAGACACGATGGGTGATGCCGAATGAGTCAGGTGTAGGACAGCCTGTTCACCACGTCGTCTGGCGAGCAGAGGAAAACAGTTCCTGATAAACACTACCGACGGCGGTCGAAACGTCGAAGTGCGTTCGAACTTCATAGTTGTGTATTACGAAAGAGTGTATTAAGAAAAATCAATACACTGGCAATTTTTGGCCATTAATTATTTTAAACACTTCTATCTGATCGCCTCTCAATCTCCTGGTCTCTAGTGTTGTTAAAACCACATTCTGTTAGGCGAATTTCATAACTAAGATCCCTCAGTTTTTGTATCATTTTAGTCGCTCTCCTCTGTACTCTTTCTAGAATATCTATGTCCTTGCGATGTGGCCTCTACGCTTGTATACAATATTCTAAATGAGGCCTCACTATTGTTTTGTACAACGGTATTATTAGATCTTTTTCCTTATACGCTGTATTTCGCCTAATTAATCCAAGGATTTGATTTTCCATTGAAGCTGCAATTCCGCACAGCTCTGAAAACTTCATATCAGCACTAATGGTTAACCCTAAGTCCTTTTCTTTTATAGTAGTACTTAGTACAGTACCCCCCATTGTATAGTCTACATCTTCGTTCCCATGTCCTGTGTGGAGGCATTTAGATTTCCCAAAATTGAACAGCATTTGCCACTTTTCAGACCATTTGAACAACCTGTCAAAATCATCTTGTAAATGCTGTCTATCTCCATCACTTAATCTTTTTAAACACTTTTGTATCATCTGCAAATTTCAACACCTTGCTTGTTATATCATCATCCAAATCGTTGATATATATTAAGAATAATATAGGTCCTAGTACTGATCCCTGTGGTACCCCACTCAATACCGATTTCCAGTTTGAAGCCTCCCCATCAACTACTACACGTTGTCTTCTGTCAGTCAGCCATTTTTCTATCCAGTTTATTATACCATTTCCTATGCCGTGGGCCTTTAGTTTAAGCAGTAATCTTTGATGTGGTACTTTGTCGAAAGCTTTTTGAAAATCGAAGTAGACGATATCTACTGGTGATTCCTCATCTACCCGCTTAGTGATGTCTTCCAAAAAACATAACAGATTTGTTAAGCATGACCTCGCTTTTAAAAACCTATGTTGAGATGGGTTTATCAAGTTATGTTTAACAAGAATATCCACCATGTGATCGTTAATTAGTCTTTCTAATAATTTGTAAATCACTGATGTTAAACTCACTGGTCTATAGACTATACTACTATAGTTATCTGACTTGTTTCTCGAACCTTTTTTAAACAACGGTATAATGTTTGCTTCTTTCCATTCTAAAGGAACCACTCCCTCTTCTAATGACAAATTGAAAACTGTTGCAAGCATTACGCTAATTTGTTCTACAATTTCCAATAGTAGTTTGGGTGGAATCCCATCCACTCCAGGTGATTGATTATCCTTCATAGCCCTTATTTTCTTAGCTACTATTTCCGGTGTTACAATTAACTGTCCTAAATAGTCTGAATCTGCCCCCCTTGAACTTAACCTCTGGTACTGGCAGTGAACTAATATCTTCCCTGGTAAACACTGAACTAAAATACTCATTCAGGTCTTCTGCCATTAAGAATCCCTCTGATATCATATTTCCAGCACTATCTTCTAGTGGACCGACCTTATCTTGAACTTTCTGTTTGCTTCGAACATACGCATACAAACTCTTGCTGTCATGTTTATGACTAGCTAATTTTTGTTCATAACTTCTCTTTGAATTTATAATTTCAGCTGTAGCTTGGTTAAGTGCTTCTTTATAAATGTTGTAGTCTTCATCATTTCCAGTACATCTATATGACTTCCACATCATTTGTTTATACTTAATTTTTCTAATGGCTTCTTTCGATAAGTGTTTCTTTTTGGACCGTTTCCCTTGTTTTTTAAAGGGTACAAATTTATCGACTATGCACTTAATTTCACTCTAAGATATTCCAGCATTCTGTTGCTGTCTTATTTTTCAGTGTGTTATTCCAGTCTATCTTTGCTAAATATTTCCTCATGTCCTTATATCTTCCTTTGTGGAAATTTCTCCTATACTGCTTTTTACTATTCCTTTCTGATTTTACTTTGATGGTCAAATGTATCTGGTTGTGATCACTACTCCCCAGTGGCTCACATATCTTGACATTGTCAACTAATTCATTCTGTGAGGACAAAACTATGTCTAACACATTCTCACCTCTGGTTGGTTCTAGCACGTGTTGAGAAAGGAAAGTATCTTGTACTAAAACTAAAAACTTGTGGACCTCACTCCCCATACTCTGTAGAGATTTCCATTGTATATGCCCATGGTTAAAATCCCCCACAATAATACAGTCCCGTTTGCTTACTTCCTTTATAGCATGTAGCACTGATATATTAGTGATCATCAACTTGCGCAGTGCTACACGAAGGAGAAGAAATTGGGCTATAATTTCGAACTTGGTCGAAGTAAACCAAAGACGCCTTTTGTTGCCAGTGCTGTTCAACCTTGACAATATGCCAGACGCATTACTCATGCAACTACAGTGGAACGATATATGGCGCATGGTATCCATACCTTAAGGTTGCTCAAAGCGCTTTACACTTTACTCCCTGACAGACCTGTACAATCGAACACCTTTTCGATGTCTCTTGAAAGCATTCAGCTACTCCGCAATTACTGCGCGAAGACTATTCATACACAAATATCTACCATTGTCTACGGCCAGGTTCTCATTCATACAGCAGAGTGAACTGGAGATTGAACGAACTTACTCAAGGTTAGAAATGACAGCATGAATATTCGAACCCAGGTCCTGTCGATTGAGAGTCCGATGCTTTAACCGCTGCGCCAACGTAGAACGGTGGAGGGATCAGCAACCTTCGTTTCGCTGATGCCATTGATCTAATCGCTGGAACAGGGGAGGAGCTATAAGAAGCTACACAAAACCCCGGACAGAAAAACGCGTGCACACGGAATGGAAATAAGCTCAGAGCAAGAGTATCACCTTTTATGGGGTAATCAGCTGTTCGGAAGGTAAAACGTAATCTAACAATAGAAGGAACCAAGGGCGCGGGCAAATACTTCGAAACAACGGCCCCTGCGTCATAGACTTGGCAACATGACGCACACGCTGACATAATAGTGCTTATGTCTACTTTCAAGTCAACAGCTTAGCAATACTATTTGATAATTCTACAATGTCACGACACGTATCAGTAATGCAAGCATACTCCGAATAGAAGCCGTAGGACCACAAGAACCACTTTTAACCACAATGAAACGCCAACAACGCCAATGGTTCGGTCAACCAGACACAACACACTTGTCAAAGAAACACCACAAGGCAATGCCAAAGGCGGCAACAAGCAAGAAAGACCACCAAAATTGACATGGACAACATCCATTGAATAGTCCAGAGCTATTGGAATATGCGATGCTGATGACACTCGGCTCAAATGGAAAACGATCACTGTGGAAGCCCCCCAAGCGTGTACCCGGCCCGGCCAAGGGATGCGATTGAGTGCGAATGTGCATAGATCTGTCTGGCACGAAACATAAAATGTTATCCTTCTGGGGATATTGAGAACAAATATGTCCTATGTCGGCCATGATGACGAATGAAACTTTGCATAAATCGTGAACGAATAAAGGTAACTCGCGGTTAAAAAATCTTCAATAATTTGCAATGTTTCCAAGCTAACAACTAGTTATGTGCACCAATACATTCGTGTACAGAAACCATTGCAATTGTACAGTCAATATCAGACAATTACCTTAATAAAAACGACATCTGACGAAAAACACCGGCCTACTATATATCAAATTGACCAATAAAACTGTTTTATCCCAAACATGCACACAATATTTAGCGAAAAAATTACAATAGTTTCATCCCAAAAAACACGTTCAGTTAGCTTATAATAACAATAAGGTAACTTCTAAATCCTCAGAAACCAAGCTCAGAGGCGCATCAATACAAAAGGGTTAGTCAATATCATAATCAATAAGCCATATTAATGTCGTCAACAGATGGATCGATACGCCAGGGAGCTAAGGTGGATACGCAATGTTATAAAGGTAAGTTTTTAAATGACGACGAAATTGTATAATATTGTCAACTGATCTAACACTAAGAGGGAGCATATTCCAGAGAGTTGGTGCAGCAACAGAAAATGCCCTAGTTCCAATATTAGAACCGGTTTTTCCTTTTGTGTTGTAGTCAACCCATATCAGATATAGACCAATAGATTTTGTTTTAAAAATAGAGAAGGAGGGGGTAATTAACCAATCCGGGGCGAAATGACCTCCTACTCTGTCTAGCTAGAAGGCTAAATATAAGAATTTCCAGATAGCCAGATGGAGCCGCATCTCATCATGGCTATCTGGTTATATTATAAGACAACATAACACATGATAGGCCTCTCACATTACCATTTCACCTGCAAAACTACACATAAACGTCCTTATGAAAGGGACACTGTATACCGTAGCCACGTGAAGCTGAGATAAAAGAAGCAAATGTATAGAATATGGCCCTAGTGTTGTAGTAGTGGTACGAAAATATATTAAAAAGAAACTATAATATTCTAAACGCCCACCTCGGGGCGTTTTGCCACTTGGGTGAGCCTCATATCCTACGATATGACTTCCGTTAAAATGACTAAAAACTAGACTTGTTAAAATATCGACACAAGAAACTGATTTAAAATATCTATCACACAGAAGAAATATACCGAAAGGATTCTGTTCTCAGGATCCGATATCTTGAAAATTGTATTACTGCATTCCCATTGTTACTCGTTCTTAAACAGTCATTACCACAACTGTAGGCACCCTTACGACAATTAATATGTGCATACTGGCGAGCACATTCTTAACAGTGGCTAATTGTTGTGTTAAGATAATGCTTATCTAAGCTGTTTTGTGCAGGTAAATTGAGAGTACAACTATTCCCAAGCTTGTTCTCTTGTCCTTCATAGTTGATTAGAACGTAGGCCAACGCATCGCTGTAAATTCAGACACTACGCTAATAGAACCGCCAATAAACCTGCTACGTCGTGTAGACTCTATATATGTCTTCAGCAAATGTTTGCCAATGCAAAGAGTCAATGTCAAAAAATCTTTCAGATCTCTTTTGATCACAACGACGTGTCACAAAACCATCACTGAAAGACAAGCCGTATAAAGACAGTCTGAAGGCACTAAATCTACCGTCACTCCATCACAGACGACGACAAGGCGACATGATGCAAGTGTATAAGAAAAAAAAAAAAATTGACCAAATGGATGAATCCTTCTTCTTCAGTGCTCTTACACTGAACAGCAGATGACACAGTCTGAAGATATTCAAGACAAGATCAAACACACAGCTAAGAATACACACTGCTTAAATTCCAGAATTGTCCTAACCAGCACGTGACCTGTTGCCTAGCAATACGTCCGTCAAGCCGCTGGATGTCTATAGAACTACACGTGCTTGCCATTCAATTCTCATGGCTTGACGGACCGTTTGCCTAACGACCGTTGTTGCCATCTCTAAACTGCTTCAAAAACAGATTAGACAAGCACTTGGCAAAAGAGTACTACATCCTACCGTAGAGCGAGTCAAATAAATACATAAAAAAGAATGAGTCGGCTACGCAGTGTGTAACAAGTTAGACCGGGACAACAACAGGCAGTAGCCTTACAACTTCCGTACACGAAGATGATGATGATCATCATTATATCGCAACTTAGGTCTGCCACATACACTACTTACTAGACATCCGTTGCAAGTGCCACATTTAGTGACGTCACAATTGAACGGAACTGTCACGAAACCTATGTTCAATAACCGGAAGTTGCCTTCAGTGGGAGATTTCGCGAGATGTAAGAAAATCGAATAGCGGTAACTGATAAAAGAAGAAGATATAACGGGGAGTCATACTGAAACAAACGCAAAGACGCACGTGGGTTTATTAGAAGGCCTAATTCGTTTTTCTGTTTCAAATTAGCACATTGCTGCATATGTTCGTTGAATCACGGTATTTCCGCCAAACCAGATCGCTCTTTTTACCTCGGAAAACGACAATTATGAAAATATTAGCCTTTCACAGGGCCTAAAAGTCAGTATTTGAAGTAACGCGTTTCGCGGGTAGAAATTATTGCCATGACGTCACGAATTACTCAGTTACATCACAGTCATGCGCAAACGTAGCTAAATATTCGGTTGGCAGTTGGAAGCAGTGTTAATGTTAGTTAGGGCTGTTCATTCATTGTACCGAATGCCTGTTGTGTACCATATGACGATGAAGTCAAGTAATATTTGTAAAAAGGCGAAATGTAAAGGCTGCCTTCTCTGCAATACAAAAAAGTTGAAGAAAGAAGTGTTCGCGCCACCGAAGAAGGACGAGAGCGCGCCTTCTGCAGAGGAACAGCAGAAACTCATCCTGGATAGAATCATACGGAATTACTCTGGTGAAGAAATCATGCAGGAATTGAACAAGGTATATATCTACATGCACACCTCTCTAGTCGATATTTTATTATACAATCATTTAATTATTAAAAATATAATTACTATCATATTCATGTCATAGTACTTAGGCCTACATGCATGCATGCATGCACACATACCTATATACCTACATGTACACCTACATACATACATGTATACATGCATAGTGAATCTTCTTTGTGCTTCCTGGCGCATATGGCAAAAACAAGACTTCTCCACTTCTGTCTGTGTGCAGCTGGCTTGCAGCCTTGCTCTAGCTGAGATGCAATGCCAGTAGATCCTCTTCCACAGTTCTCCTCAGTGTTTTTATATGGTCGTAATTGTCTTTGATTTCTTTTGAAAGTTTGTCTTAGTTGTATTTTCAACTTATGACTCCTGAGCTTAACTTCAAATACTGCTTTCAATAATTTTGCATTCAAGTTATCAAATACCGGTGCCTACCTGTCCTTTAGTTCGAAAGTGTGACCTGGTCATTGACATTGAAGTAACACGTGTGCGAATTGTTAACTTATCATCATCGGGGGTTATTTTGTAAAGAAATATGCCTTGCGATATGGTTAGCATAATGGTCGGAATAGACCCCTATGTCCAGTTTGCCTACTGCTGTAAAATCCTGTGTCCCCATGCGTTGGTTACCCTCTAAGTTTATGCTACACGAGCCATTCACTGCTTTACGTACCATAAACACATTTTAATGCTTTAAACGTCTACCCTCATACACCCCACACCCCCACACCCCACACCCCACACCCCACACCCCCACACGCACACGCTCACGCACACGCACACGCACTCACACACACACACACACACACACACACACGCGCGCGCGCGCGCGCGCGCGCGCAGACGTTCATTCATCTAAAATTGCTATAGAAAATATATCATTATTTTAATATTGTAATTTACCTATGCATTGCCAAAACGGTCAGATTTATAGATGAGAGAAATAAGCATATACACATATATATCGTACCATCAACACTAAAGATATACGCGCGTGTTGCCGTCTTATGCAACGTCTGCGGTGACAGTTGGGTCACATTTATGTGCATTGACAATGACACTGTATCCACTGCTTGTCGCTTCGTCCACATAATAGCCTAATAGCCGGGGTGTTCCGCGCGATCTGTGTTCATAGTTGAGCGAGACAGAGACTTACTTTCAGTTCGGAATGCCAGCGCTGCTGATAGTCGCGTCGATGGGCCATGAGGTTGGCATCGAGAAGTTGATCTCCATCGGCGCCGACGTCAACGTCATCCACCCACAGGTAGCGTCACCAATCACATCCGGGGAGCTGCACGTATATTAAACAGGCGACACATTCAGAATAGCGTCATATAAAAAAGGCATGGTAGTGGTCGGGATAAGCAACCCAGAACAAATATCTGGTAGATAGGCTTATGGATTATTGCTATATTCGTTGTTATCTTATCCACCTATATTAATTTGAATCAGTTGCTTTGCTTGTAGCTCTAAAAGTGATTTGCTTCGAAAAACTTCGTTTTATTCTTTCCCAATAGTCAGTATGTCGATTTAACTTACCTTTTATCCTTTACGCGACTTTGCTTTAGTATCTTATGGGTAGTGACGACATTGATCGTATAAAGTGATGATGACAGGAAAGGGTGACTCTGACAAGGTCCACCCTGATGGTGAGACTAGAGAGATCAGTGAGAACAGAGACCAGGAGGCTGGTGGTAAGGAGAGAGAAACCAAGGAGATTGTTGAAGGGGGAAGAGAGCATTGACAGGACGGAAGGAGATAGAAGGAACATGGACAAAGAAGGAGACAGAAGGAAAAGGGACAAAGAAGGTGACAGGAAGGAAAGTGACAGCCGGGGGAAAGAAGAACTGTGTCATCGACTGGGCGTTGGAGTCTCTGGACTCTGAGATGGGCGTCGTAATTGGTGAGGGTGGCCCTCGCCTCAATCACCTGGCTTTCGCTGACGATGTAGTAGTGATTGCCCAGAGTCCGATTGGCAGTCAGCATCTTTGCCGTCAATTCGAGCGAGCGTTGGGACACTGCAGTTTGGCACTAAACGCGGACAAGTCCAGAACGTTGAGGACAGCGGTCAGTGGAAAGAACAAGATGTGGGTCTGTGACCCTACGCCGTATCTGTCTCTCTCAGGTGGTCTATTGCCCGCGGTGCCGATCTCCCATGGGTACAAATACCTGGGGATCTCCATTAGCGCCAGAGAGAGAGAGAGAGAGATGCAACCCCACAGGAGATACTTACCAGAGGCTTAAATCAGCTGACAAAGGCGCCTCTGAAACCTCAACAACGAATTCCTTCCCCCCGTCTAGCAATTCCCACAATGAAATATGCCAGAATTGAGCGCCTGGCAAGGTCCGGGGATAGGGTGATCCAATCTCTGGTAGCCACTTCTCACGAGAACTACACTCGTGTTTCACACCGATCATTAGGGAAGGTGGGCTTGTCGTCCACAACAAAGCAAACATAAGAAGGGCAATTCGAGAGCCCTATACAGGTCAGCCGACGGCTATGGCCTGAAGGCCTCTTCGGACGTGCCACATGTAAACTCATGGGTAAATGATGGCACTAAGATACTATCAGGTAGTGCATATATTCACGCCATTCAATTAAGAGGCGCGACGGTTTCCACTAGAAGGGCGGCTAGAGGTCGACCCCAGACGGATGACAGGTGCGATGCATGTGGACGTACCGAGATACTCGGACATGTGCTCCAAGTGTGTCATAGAACATGGGGGTCCCGAATAAAACGGCACGACGCCCTCATGGAGAAGTTCCTCCATTATATGGAGAACCGCGGCTGGCAAGCTGTGCGTGCTCCGGTGATCCCTGTGCGGGGTAACAGCCCACAAATCCCGGATGGAGTGTTGTATAAGCAAGGTCATTGCTGGGTCGTCGATGCGTCGGTCGTTGCGGATAACGCTGACCTCGACGATGCCCACATTAGCAAATGCACCAAGTACGACACTCCTGCTGTCCGTGACTGGAGCCAGTCAAATTGGCCTTCTCCTGAGGAGCAGGGGATTGTTTCGTTCGGGGCCCTTGTATTCAATTGGAGGGGGGCCATGTCGTCTCGGTCCGCCCGCATGTGTCGCACGCTGGGCATTACACAAGGCGAGATGAAGGTGATGGTGGTCGGGGTAGAAGAGTGGGGGTGGCGGGTCTACCGGGCCTTCCTGGCGTTAAGGTGCCCCTACCAACTCCGGAGTACTAAGATGGAGGCAATGTGACTCACTAAGGCCACTTAGTCCGGATACCATGTTTTGCTGCTCACTTGCGTTTAAAGGGATAATCAGAATCCTCGGTATTTTTATAACGTTATGTTACCCACCTGTTTAGTTTGTTTACTTTATCATTATTATACACGTGTGCAATGTTTTGTTAAATACCTCGAGTGATAGAATTATGTTTTTTTTTGGGAGTGAAGGTGTCAAGGGGAAATGACGGAAACCAACGAAGGAGCTATTCAAAGGCAGTTATAGAAGGGATGAGGAGAAAAGCGAGAATATTCAATGGGGACTCTTTAATGAGAAAGACAGACAAGATGCTTAGTGAAGGAGAAGACATAGTATTTTGCTTACCAGGGGCCAAGATAGAGCATAAAACAGAAAGGTTAGAGAATGTGATGGGTCCTGGGAAGGGAGGGACCATTCATGTAGGGACAAATAATGCAGAGAGGAAGGGGACAACCGGAATAGTCCGCGGAATCAGACTATTTAGGACAGTTAATTGTAACCCCGGAAATGGTAGTTAAGAAAATAAGGGCAATGAAGGACAATAAATCACAAATCACTTGAGTGGATGGCATTCTACTATTGGAAATTGTTTGCAACAGTTTTCAACTAAACGATGGAGTGGTTCTTTTAGAATGGAAAGACGCAAACATTATATCGTTATTTAAACAGGGTTCGATAAACTAGTCGGAGAACTACAAACCAGTGAGTGTAACGTCAGTGATTTGCAAATCATTAGAAAGACTAATTAAAGATCACACGGTGGATGTTCGTGTTAAACATAACTTGATCAACCCATCTCAGCATGGTTTTTTTAAAGCGAGATCATGCGTAACAAATGTTTTTTTGTTGTTGAAAATATCACTAAGTGGGTAGACGAGGGGTCAACAATAAATATTATCTACTTTCAGAAAGCTTTCGACAAAGTGCCACATCAAATATTACTGCTTAAACTAAAGGCCCATGGCATGATTGACAGAAGACAACGGGTAGTAGTTGAATTGAAATTGGAAATCGGCTTTGAGAGGGGTACCGCAGGGATCCGTACTGGGACCTATATTATTCTTAATATATATCAACGATTTTGACGATGACGTAACAAGCAAGGTTTTGAAATTTGCGGATGATACAAAGGTGTTTAGAAGGATTAAAAGTGATGGAGATAGACAGCATTTACAAGATGATCTTGACAGGTTGATCAAATGGTCTGAAAAGTGGCAAATGTTGTTTAACTTTGGGAAACGTAAATGCCTCCACATGGGAGGAATATGTACAATATACAACGGGGGTATTGTACTAAGTACTACTGTTGAAGAAAAGGACTTATGATTAACAATTATTGCTGATATGAAGGCTTCAGAGTAGTGCGGAATTGCAGCTTCAAAGGGAAATAAAATCCTTGGATTAATTAGGCGAAATATAGAGTATACGGAAAAGAACTAATAATACCGCTGTACAAAAGACTAGTTTGGCCTCATTTTGAATAGTGTATACAAGCGTACGTGCAGGCCATATTGCAAGATAGACATATATATGCTAGAAAGAGTACAGAGGAGAGCAACTAAAATGATACAAAAACTGAAGGATCTTAGTTATGAAATATGCCGTAAAAATGTGGTTTAACAACACTAGAGACCAGGCGATTGAGAGGAGATCAGATAGAATTGTATAAAATATTGAATGGTTATGAAAATATTGATAGAAATATTTTTTTCTCAGTTAAGAATGATAGACTAGGGGACATGAAGTTACATTAGTAAAGGAGCAGTGTAGATTATAAATAAGAAAGTTCTCAGGACTGTAAATGATTGCTGATAGTATTGTGAATGTTTAAAAATAAAATTGACACGAACCTCGGAAGGGCGGGATACACGTAGATAAAAAGGGTTGGACTCTCGATAAGCCAACATGCTTCCTTGTCCACCTGCCATCTAGAGTTAATTCTTCTCTGGGTGGCAATCTTGTTAAATGTTGTTAAATGTTGTTAATGTCAAATCACTGCAGCTAACGTGATAACCAACAGGCGCATAGAGCCTATCTAACGACCTAGTAGCGATGACACGGACATGTTTCCGTCGACAGGAAGGGAGCACTGCCCTCCACTTGGCGGCAAAGGGCGCTCACATCGAAGTGATGAGGAGGCTTCTGGGCGCCAACGCGAACCCTTCAATCTCGAACGAGGTGAGACCGACGGCACGTTCACGTCAATCGTGTTAAGATGTAGCTACAACCGCAGCATCTTGTCCAACAGTTAAAATATCTAGGTCTACGATACTGTCTGTTATTTGACGATTTACGTGCAAGATGAGCCATGCGACATGTTGATGTATATTATGACGAACGAGCCACACATGCCGGGTGAAACAGTCGTGTAGCGCCGTGGTGCAGTGGCTGGAGCTTCGGACTCTCAACCGAGAGAACCCGGGTTCGAATCCTGTGCGGCGGTGTCGAACCTTGGAAGTTCGATCACTATACGTTGCATCAGTTCGCACAGCTGTATGAATGAGTACCTGGTTATAGGCAGTGGTGGATGTTTGTGTACGAATAGTCTTCGCGCATTAACTGCAGCGTGGCTGAAAGATTCCCAGAGAAGTCGAGTGTGGCGTTCGATTGAACAGGTCTGCCAGGTCAGCGTTTTGAGCGGTATCCAGAGGACTGGATACCGCGCTATATAAGAACTTACCTGTAACATGTTTATTTTAATTGACAGACACCCAACAGAATGTTATTGATTAAAAACAACAATAAAAACGTACAATGGGCATTCACCACAATGATTCCTGATATAAGAATCCTGATAATTTGGTCAAACTGTTCTTTATAGCCGATGTTCCTGATATCTATAGGTTTGGTAGGTGGGTCCAGGTCGAAAGAATCAGCATTTTGATCGCGATATATAATAACTACCGTAACTGAACAAAGGAACACCATTTTGTATTGGTGTAAACATAAGATACCGGGTCGGTAGTCTATAGACGATGAAAATTGAATCACAATGTAATGTTAAACTTAAAAGAGTCCAAACTTGAGAGATAAACATACATATATTCTTGTCCATGTTCTCAGTCTACGCCATGGTCTCCCGGAACTTACATGTCGTGCATATGACAATTTTATGTTTAGGAGGGCAACAACGCGTTCATGGTGGCCGAGAACTCCGGGGACCCACACGCTGTCAACTTACTGTGGCAACACCGGGCCAAGTTTGACATCAACCATAGGAATAAGGTATGCATGTCAGCGTTGGCCAGGGACGGATCCAGAGAGGGTACTCTGGGGGGGGACCTCTAAATGCACCCCTTTGAGGCTCGCCAAAAATCCACCTTCACTCCAGTAACCTCAAATTGCACCTAATGAGATTCCCCAAAGCAGGGGCACACAAGAGTTTTCAGGGACACGTAAGCAAGCGCGGGAATAGCACGGGCACATTCCAAAGGTCTGGGGCCACGTGGCCCCATGCCCCCATGTATCCGCCTGTACATTTATATGCCTTATATATTTAGTATCATCACCTAGATAGACAGCTTTGTAAACAAGGCTTAACAAGTTACTATAAATGTGCACCATTTTAAACTATCACTAATCTACGCAGCACAACTGCAAACACACCCACAGTAGCGGCATCAGTAACAACAGTAACAACATTAACGACAGTACCAGTATAATAGACACAATGACAAATATCATAACAAATAGCCGTAACACAATATGGCCCGTCTTCAGGACAATAGTACGGCATTGATCATGGCCGCTCGCAAGGGCGACCGGAAGACGGTGGAGCGCCTAGTGGAGAGTGGCGCAAACATTCTTGCCGAAGACAACGTGAGTGGAAAATATTATATAGTATATATATATATGCGCATTAATTAGGCTCTACTTATCAGTTGCCAGTCGGCTGCCAGCGTATATTTCTTTAAAAAAAAGACACAACTCTATAATCTAGGAGTGATCTTTGATAGTAACTTAAGTTTCCGACAACACTTATCTCAAACATGTCGCTGCTGTTTTTATCAAATTCGTGATCTTCGCCGTATTCGCCGGTATATGTCATTTTCTGTTACTAAAACTATTGCAACAGCGTTTGTTAGCAGTAGACTTGACTATTGCAATTCTCTCCTTTATAATATCGCTAGCAAGGATATCATAAAATTTCAACTCTAGCAAGTTACAAGATCTCCTCGTTTTTCTCGCTCTGTACCACTTTTGAAGTCTTTGCATTAGCTGTACGGTATCGTATACTATTTAAGATATGTACCATTGCATACCAGTAAACAACCATCTTATATGTATTCATTGCTTACTCCTGTAAGAAAACCTATCCAGCTTCGATCATCTAGTTCTGACCTACTTTTTGTTCCTAGAGTCAACACTAACATTGGAACTAGGGCTTTTTCTGTTGCTGCACAAATTCTTTGGAATATGCTCCCTCTTAGTGTTAGATCAGTTGAAAATATTACTAAATTCCGTCGTCTTTTAAAAACTTATCTTTATAACCTTGCTTATCCACCGTAGCTCCCTAGGGCCTTGACCCATCTGTTGACAACTAGACTACTGCTTATAGATTTTGAGAGTGACCAATCCTTTTGTTTTGATGCGCCTCTGAGCTTCGTTTCCAAGGATTTAGACGCAATAGAAGTTTATCTTATTATTATTATGTGGAATGTTTGCTTTGGACAGCAATCCTGTTAAAAATGAAGTAGAAACGCATTCACTTTTCTCGCTGCAGGACAATTGCACCGCCATTTGCATGGCCATCAAAGAATACAAGAGGGATACCTACATTTACCTGCTGTCGAAACTGGAGGACCAAGAGTGCGAGGAATACGTGAAGGTAGCGATCAATTTGTTAGGCCTTTCACATAGCAATATTAGTGTTTTTTGGAGTCCAAATGAGGGCGTTTATAACGTTGTAGGCTGCCGCCATCCTGGAATAACTGTTATAGTCACTACCGCGTTGAGCCCCAATCTGCACAACAAAGGTACAATATTACCACTGGCTTTCATTTCCGGCAAATAATATAATACCAAAATAAAATGTTACATGTAAGTGATATACAACAATAACTGGCATGACCACCTGGAAGAGATACAATTGCATTCGCTAGGTGGCCTATCTCGAATTTCTCTGGGGGGGGGGGGGGCAGAACCATATGTCTGCCCCCATTAAATGTGAGCGTGTATGTTTGTTTTTGTGGCGAGCGGCAATGGCGGGTGGAAATGTAAATTTTATGAGACAATTAATGAGTATTTTTGTCGACTGTGAAAGGTATGTGTAATTCGAGGGTAGATAGATTGTTTTCCGCCCTTCCCCCCAGTAATAGGTGGCGAAACATTGTTCAAATGCACCCCTCCCCTCTCGTCTTCCGATGTCATCATGTTAGCGGAGAGAGGCTGGAATAGGTAAATTGACAGCAGCAGCGTGACGTAAAAACAAACATTTGTCAACAACACTGTCCTGTCCGCGTTTGGTCGGATGTCATGAGTTCACAGCCGAGAGACAGCGGAGAAGCTGACGTTACAGCAGCGCAGCGGCGAAGAAATTTCAACAGCACCCCCCCCCCCCCCCCCTTCTCGTCGTCTTCCGATAACATAGTCGAGCCAACCGAGCCATCGCAAATAGAAGCTAAAGAGCTGAACAATTGTCAACAGCACACATTTTCAATAGCAATCGAGACAGCTACAAGGTGAAGGAAGATATGAAGATATGCGGCTCCGCGGCGGCGAAAATGTTTCAGTGGTGCTTAAGCTCCGTTAGCCCCCACAATGTTAATTTCGTTCCCGTGTCACTGCCTAACTACTGTGTTGTGTATTTGCCAGAGGCGCATCGAGCTGTTAAGCGTGCTGCCCGACACGGACGAGACGGACGAGTTTCTCGACGAGACACTGTACGCCGTGCTGCGCGAGCTCTCGCAGACGTCGCGCTGCCGAGAGCTGCTGCATCGACACCGGCTCGTGGGCGGCTGGATCGCGGCGGTTGGCCGGCACCTCGAGAACGAAGGCGTCACGGACAAGGCAAATACACCTTACACACTCGTCTTTTCTGTAAAGACAGTCATGTGTTACTGACTAATGTAATATTTAATAGTCTGTTAGATTAGTTATTTATTGATTAACGTTTGACTGGCTATTTTTTTATCTATTAATGTTGTTCTTATTTTGAATTCGAATGTAACAACTGACAACACATAAATACATACATTTTCCGAAAAGAGTTTTCTCCTCTTCAGTTCGGCATATCTCTGAGAGACGTAGATGCCCGGATGATCCCACGACACGCTGCTCTGTCTACCGTTCGTCTCCCTGCTCTCACGATGTCGTCTTCCAACCAGTCGCTGATGTCCTGCTCCCATCTTCTCCTTGGTCTTCCTCTTCATCTCTTTCCCTCCACTTTGCCTTCTAGGATTGTTTTCTCTAAGGAATTTGATGTGGCCAAAATAACTCACTTTTAGTCCTTTTATTCTATTCACTAGTTGGCAGTTCTTTATGTCTAATTTTTTAACGATCTCTACGTTGATTGTTTTTGTTATCCATGGCACTCTCAGGACTTTTCTGTAACATTTAATCTCAAACGCTTGTATTCTTCTCATATCTTCTTTGTTCAGTGTCGACGTTTCCATCCCGTATAGAGCTGTTGGGAAAACGCAAGTTTTTTAAATTCTTATCTTTACTGGTATGTTTTGACCTTTCCGTGCATTTTTCTGATTATTTAGTTTCTGCGTTGCTATGGCTATTATTCTTCTGATCTCTGGTGATGTCTTTCCGTCCCCTTGTAGTATTCGTAGTGGTTCACATTTTCAACTTGCTCCCCGTTGATTTCAATTTCTGTTTTTCCAATGCATCTGTCAGTGTCCAGGATCTTTGTTTTCTTCACATTAAGTAACAAGCCCTATTTCTCACTGTGTTCTTTTACAGACATGATTAGGTTTGTTAGGCCGATTGTTGTAGTGGACAGGAGTGCGGTATCGTCTGTGTATCGTAGATTTCTTATTCTATGTCCATGGATTTTCACTTCATCGTATCTTGTACTTCTGTCATATATTTCTACATCTCTCATCATGTCTTCTGTATAGAGGTTGAATAGGTATGGAGATAAAATACGTCTTTGTCTTCTTACTTCTTTACCCACTGAGAAAGTTTCTGTAGTTGTGCTTTCAAATCTGACCACTGCTTGTTGGTTGCTATAAAGTGATTTCTAGAGGGCGATTATCTTTGGGTTCATGTCACTGAGCTTTTTCCACATCATCTGATGATTCACACAGTCGAAAGCCTTGGAATAGTCGACGAAACATATTCTTAGATCATTATTTATCTCTCTGAATTGCTGAGTCAACATTCTCAGATTGAATATGTGGTCCCTTGTGCCTCTAGTTTTTTTCTGAAGCCTGCCTGTGTACTGCTCACTTCCATTTCCATTTTATCTTGCATTCCTTTCATTATGATTTTCAGCAGTATTTTGCTTGCATGGCTAATGAGTGATATGGTTCTGTAGTTGGAGCACAGCTGTAGGTTTCTTTTCTTTGGTAATGGGATGTATATTGATTTCTTCCAGTCGTCAGGCCATTTTCCACTCTTCCATATTTTCTTACACAGGGCATGGTATATGTCTATTCCTTCTTCTTCCGCTGCTTTTATCATTTCTGCCTGTATGTTGTCGCACCCAGGGCTTTTCCCATCTTTTAGACTATTAATGGCCCATTTCACCTCATCTCTTAATGGTTCAAGATCGTCCTCGTCTTGGTCTTCGTTTCCCATATCAGGGGGTCGTTGTTATCTCCATCTCGTGCGTACATATTTTCACAATATTCTTTCCATCTTTTGGCTATGCCTTCTGCATCAGTCAGAGTTTTCCCATTTTTATATTTGATGATACTGAGTCTGGGCAGGAAATTACCTGTCATATTCTTTATTTCTTTAAACATTTCTTGGTTTCGATTTTCTGCCACACAGTCCTCTATTTTCTTACACTTGGCTTTTATATACTTTTGTTTATCCCTTTTGCATAGTTTTTGATTAATTTTTTCATCTCCCTATAGCTTAATATGGTTGATTCCTCGTTTTGGCGTTTCTTAAGCTCTTTTATTTCTGCTATTTTCTTTAAGGTCTCTATACTGATCCAGGGTTAGTGTTTCTTCTCTCTCTTCCCAGGTGTTGTTCCGCTTCCTCTTGGAAAATTGTCTTCATATCGTTTGCGATTTCTTCTGGTTCTTTATCTTCTGTCATTGTCAGTAATGTTGTAAATCGATTCTTCACAGATACGGTGTATTTGTCTGCTAGATTATCTACATTATATCTCTGTGTTGGTGTCGCTCCTTTTTTCACTTTTAACTTAAGTTTCATCTCTGCCATCAGTAGTTCATGATTAGATCCACAGTCTGCTCCTTGTAGTGTCCTTGCATCTCGTATTGCTGATACCCATCTCTTTTGTATATTTGATGTAGTATATTTGATTTTTAGTCTTTCCATCGGGCGATGTCCACGTGTAGATTCTTCTAAGGTGACTTGAGAAATTGGTATTTATGATTGTGAGGTTATTAACGATGGCGAACTCAACGAGTCGTTCTCCCCTTTCTTTTCTCCCTCCTAATCAAAATTTCCCGATTGTTCCTCGTTCTATCTCGTCTTGTCTTTGTCCCACTTTGGCGTTAAAATCGCCCATGACAATGGTGATGTTCGATTTCTTGGATTCGTCTATTTCATCTTGCAAATTAGTGTAACAAGCTTCTATTCCTTCCTCTTCTGCTGTTGATGTCGGCGCATAGACTTGTATTATTTTGATATTCTTCACTTTTCCAGTAGTTTGCATTGTTTTCTGGACGGTTCTGGCCGCTTATCATTCTACATACCTGATGCGTCCTTGGCCCGACACCAAACCTTTCCATCTCTCGCCTTCGTAGCCGTTGACCTCTGGAGATTCTTCCTCCTACTCTGCCGACAGATGTTGTACTAACGGGGGAACAACCCTTCGGAAAGGCACTCACATAGTTTGGCCGGCCAGCCAAAGCCGTTGTCCGGGGTGTGGCGCTGTCGTACACATGCAGACACTAGGAGCCATAATTATGTGAGCTAGACAAGGAGGGAGAACCAAATTGGATCCTGACCGTCCTGTGTGGGACGTGACTGCCATTCACCGTGAGGTACTATCCCTTACACCTCCTTGCCCTACATCCCAGTTTAGTCTAGATATTTGTGTATAAACAAAGCTATTATTGTTGTTAATAGTATCACTATCATCATCACCATCAACAGGCGCTGCACTACCTGACGGAGTGCATGATGCGACCGGGCTCCGATGAGCCGGTCGCCGTCGACGCGCGGTTCGTCGAGCAGTTCATCCGGCACGGCGGCCCGGAGTTGATTCTGCGAGCACTAGCCTTCTACAAGGACGGCAACAGCGACGACATGATCGCCGCCTGCGTGCTGCCCGTGCTCACATTCGCCGAAGTGGACGAGGGCCGCAAGTGGATAGAGAAGAGCTACTACAAACTGTCCGAGTTCCTGCCGGTGTTCGACAAGGAGCGCGCCTCGCTCGACTACCCCGACGGCATGGCGGCGTGCGTCGACGCCCTCTGGAAGAAGTTCCGCGGCAGCTTCCACTGCATCCAGGTATGTCAGCCGCGCGCCGATTGACTGCTGCTGTATTCCTCCGTGTTCTCCTCTCAATGCTGCAATGACTTTTGTGCACGATCCTAGTCTCGCTTAACCGACTCTGTCCTGACTTCGCCAGAAAATAGTTTGGCTTAGAATCGGCTTTTGACTGCTCGCTGCAAGTTAGCACGTTTATCCTCCAGAATGTTTATATATTACGTATGTTTTCGATAACGAAATGAAATTACGAAATAGTGTCCGAAATAGTATTATAGAAAATGAAATGAATCTTAAACTAAATGAAGACAAAAACAGTTTCTAGTACTCTAGGGGATTCGAACAGAAGACCCTAAAATCAATTGCTCAACACGCTACCGACTTAGCCACCAAGATCAGCAGTTTTTCGTTGTACTTTGGCGACTACATATATTTTTTAGCAGTCCGATCGTTGCTTGCGATATCGATTACACTTTGTTTGGTTAAATCGGTCCTTGTTTGGTATTTATATCTGGCTTATTCATACTTAGTCTTTTGTTTCTGCTCGAGCATAAGCAAAGAACGTCAATACGGAATCGTTGACAGCCACGAGAGCTGCCACCTAGTAAATATGCATGTGATTAAAAAGCACTAAACTACAAAACAAGTTTAAAGTCGGTTTATTTTGTGTGTGACATGTTTCAATATAAGTTTAATGTTGAATAGTTGTTACAGTATAGTATTATCTGATAAAAGTGTATCCTTGTTTAATTTGTTATTTCATAGTTGGCCTGAGAGCCAATCATCGTCTCTACCCGAATCTGGGTAAAGCTCCCTACGCTGTAACATTGGCAGAGCCTTAATATTCCAGGCGGCAGTGAGGGGCTGCCACCTCACGGCGCCTGGATAATCGAGGCTACACGGTGCCTTAAATGGTGGTGACGCACTGTGTCATTGTATGATGCTGTTTTGTCTAATTGGTATATCTTTTTTTAACAAATGCTCATCAATAATTACATCCGTGTCATGTCTACTGAAGACTATTGAGGTATGCATGCATGGGTCACAGTGCCGAATTTAGGGCAGGGCCGACGGGGCAGTTGCCCAGGGCCTCACAATTTGTTATGGGTGCCTCCACAAAACGCTTTTTGGGTAATGTCTTTGGGATCGAAACATTTTAAAACGTAACTTGAGTGCTTCGGTGTAGTGCAAATTTATGTTCTAAATGGCAAAAAGTCGTATGTTGTTGTGAAATCCTTAATGTAGAAGGTAGGAAGGCGAGAACTATAGTATCACGATAACAGGCCAATCTCTGACCGGCGGACCCCACAGTAATAACTCCGGTGCTGACACATCAACTGACTCGGACTTTTTCCCCGTCTTTATAATACGTTATTTTGTCTTTATTGATATACACTGGAACCACACTAATAAGGTCACCCTCGGAACTCGGCAAACATGACCTGAATGGCGAGGTGACCGTATAAGCAAGATTGTGTATTTTTTACTGTTACATAAATACTTTAGGACTATCCTATGGTGAAATTAATTACGACTAGGCTGTGTTACCGGGGTGACCATAAAGCGAGGTTTCACTGTATCTTTTTACCAAACGCTCATCGATATTTACATCCGTGAAATGTCTACTGAAGGCCGTCGATATGTGAATGCACGAGTCGACTGACGCTGACTTTCTCCCCGCCAGGCTGAGCAGGCCGAATTGCACGGGGCAGAGTTGGTGGCGACGGAGGAGCGAGAGAAAGCTCGGCGAGAACGTAAGCGGGAGAAGAGACGCCAGAAGCGGCAGCTGCAGCGTACGAAGGAGGCTCAGATGACGGCGCAGATCGCCTCCATCACGCTGCAGACGACGGCGGACTGCGGCGACTCGGAGGCAGCGGCCATGGCAACGGCGGCCGCCTTCATCGACGACAGTCCGCTGCGCCTGGAGACTAGCGGCGACGACAGCGCCGACGGCGGCGTTGGCGACACGTCGCAGTGCCACCTGGCGGATACTGGCGGCAGCACGTGTGCCGGGCGCGTCGCCGTCAAGGCGAAGCGCATCAAGAAGAAGTCGACGGCGGCGTCGAAGGAGCCGAGGGAAGCGGACGCCGATATCGTATGCGCGGGGTTCAGCTTCGTGGCGGACGGCTCGTCCGGGCCTGAGACCGCCTTCGAAGAGGTGATACCACGACGCAAGGTGAAGCAGCTGAAACGGGAACGCCATCAGAACCAGCCACCGGTCCCGCTGCCACTGCCGCCGCCCGACAAGGTGTGTGTGCGGAAGAGTTCGCCCTCCCGCAAGGACGCCCCTCCTCCGCCGTCCGCCAAACCCGATGCTCCATCGGCGTCGTCGTCGCCCTTCCGAAGGACGGGTAGCGACGCGAGCTCTGACCGGCCGGCGACGCCCGAGTACTGGGACGTAGACGAGGCGGCACACGAGCGACAGTCGTCGGTCACCGACGCCGCGACCACCGCCGATGAGCCGGGAAGACAGTCGGGCGGAGAGTGGCTGCCTGAGATGGTCTTGCTCGGCGGCGAGGCGAAGCTGCAGCGGCACCTGACCGAGTCGGCGGCGAAACGAGACGACAGGTGCGAGGCGGCCTTCATCTACGCGACGACGACGGCAGGTGAGGATAGATCATTAATTCACTTTCGGGTTCAGTGTAGATAAGTTACTCTGAGTGCCAGTGATTTGAGATGCTAACCCGTATCTGGGAGTATTTGTTTCCTTAATAATTGTCTTGGACAAGAACATTTGCATATTTATTAACGATAACAGTTTTGCTGTGTACAAATGTAATTATCATGTGGCTGGTTTAAGAACATATAGGCCTAGGTATTTGAATAATGGAAGGACCCCCCAGTGTATAAGGTAGTTTTGGGCGACATCAGGCGATAATCATACCGTGTGTTGAATATCTTACAACAAATGACAGAAAGTGCCGAATAATTCAAAAAGTAACTTTGCGCATAGCACTGTTCAACATTCACATTACCACCAATGGAGTACGTAGCAAATACTGACTCGTCCCCATGTGGTGTAGGGAGCGTTGCGATGGATGTCATCTCCCCGCTGCGGCCCCCCGCCACGACGGCGGTGGCGGCCGCCAAGAAGCAGCGTGTCGTCGTGAGCGTGCTGAACAAGAACCTGAGCGAGGAGTCGATCGGCGACCTGGGTGGCCTGGTGAAGGCAGACGACAAGACGACGGCAGCGATGACTTGGCCGGCGGGGACACAGGACGACACGATCGCCACGTGGGCCGATATGCTCAAGGTTCGTGCGATGTCTGCAGAAGATAATAATAATAATAATAACAATAATAATTATTATTATTATTATTATTATTATTAACGTCATCATCACAAAACACTTTCTGACTGACATAATCAAATCCGGGGCTAATGCCCCCCGTTCACACGGGTGCTTACAAAATCGGTATAATATCTAAGACAAATCGTAGCCTACTTGGGTGCACGTGTTCCTTTGATACGGGACATTTCGGTGGTGTGACTCTACCCGGGATGGCGTTGTGACCGTGCAGAGCGTTGTAAGATTACAATTGTTGTTAGTTATACGCTATGGTTCATTGTATACTGGCTAGGGGCCTATTACATGGGACCCTCAAATGTTGTTAGTTATACGCTATGGGTGCATTGCATACTGGCTAAAGACCTATTACATGGGACCCTCAAATGTTGTTAGTTATACGCTATGGGTGCATTGCTTATTGGCTAGGGGCCTTTTACATCGGACCCTGAATTACCTTTAGGGCGCGGTGTCGGAGCTAGCGGTGGTCAACGAGCGGCAGTCGTTCAGCGGCGGTCGCGTGTACGAGTGCGAAAAGACGAACACGTTCACGGCGTGCCCAACGACGCCCGGCGGCAGTGCGGCGCCCCGCTACCCTGCCGGCCGGCCCTGGACGACGCGGGAGAAGACGAGCGGCTTTAACAAGGGCAAGAAGATAGGCCACCTGCCGCCGCGATTCCAGCGCAAGTATACGCTCGAGCAGCCCCGAGCGGCAGCGGCCACGGCAGCCGCCGTCACCGTGTCCGTTGACGACGACGACCCGACAGGTAAGAAGGCTTCAGTGATTAAGTAACTAAAGCCCAGGATGCACTGACGTTTTTTTTGTTCGACCTGATTCTATCCGACTAGTAGGTGTTAGTTTAGTCGGGTTGGTATAAGTCGGCTAGTGTAGGGCTATCAACACGTCCGATTGAAATCGAGGCTATAGTTGGTGTCAGTCTGACGTAGTCGAAGTTTTTAAAGCAATGTCGGTTGTAATTTAGACCCTTCTTCACCTTTGATTGGTTGATTGGTTTACGTGAGTATGACGTCACGCTGACATTTGTGAAGTGGTCATGCGAATATTTTGCCGTTAGGGTCTGTGCAGTAGCCCCCTATTGCGGTGTCAGTCGGTGTAATGTAACTGTAGTCAGGGTGAATCGGGCAAACGGACCGACTGAGCCAGCCAGGGTCAGTCTAATCGGAACTGGTCGGATCTAGTCTGGTCTGGTCGGGTCGGGTCGGGCGATAAGTTCCAGTGTATCCGGGGCTTAAGTAAGTCACTAAGTAGTTTATTTAAGTTTAACTCCAGGTATACATGCAACGAAACACAAACCATAAATACATTATATTTTTAATATAAAACAAGAAGTACGTACAATAGCAAAAATGTCCATCCTCCGATTGTGCTACACACACTCACAGAAGACTGTTTCCCGAAGTATTCGTACATGCTGTTTGTTGACGTATATGAGCAGTTACGTTACATAAAACGTCCCCAACTGATCGGCGGACTTTGGAACAATGGCAGAAAACACGGGTGAACAATCGATTCACGTCCGTCTAACGTTCGGTACAGATATACACAATAAACACATAAATACGTTTAATAAATATGTAAACATTATTTGATTGTATTATATACTCTTACACACATTTTTTGCGGGGTGCGGTCTGTTTTATATGTGTACCTACATTGTCAATAGTAAATATAAAACATTAATTGTATTTTGTATTGTTAAAAGCGCGATCCTTCTTTGGTGTATAGTCTATAGTTGCTGTGGTTAATTAAAACGCAGGCCTGTTCGAGGGGGGCAGCGCGAAGAAGGCGAAGAACCGACGTCTTCACCGCGGCATGACTCTGCCGCTGCAGACGTTCCTCAAGCTCGATAACGAACCAGATGGTATTGGGAACGGCGTGGGGGGCAAGGAGGCGGCCGAGCGGCCGCACAAGCCGAGCGAGCTGGCGGCGACGGCGCGCACTCTTAGCCACGTCGCACCGACACTGCTCGCCCACGCATCGCACAGAGTCGCCGACGTGCCCCCGTCGTTGTCCGTCGTCCACCCGACGATCGGTCGCACGGCGAACCACGTGAAGAAGCCCCTGACGGCCGCCATCACGGCGTGTCTGCCCGGGCACATGTACGCACGCACGACCGCCTGTCACGGCGTGCCGCGACCGTTCTACGCTTGCCGCGCCATTCGCCAGGCGGCACCACAGACGCCCTCTAGCGGACACTGCCTGGACTACGGAGACGCGGCGGTGGCGGCGGCGCGGAGCAGTCTGATCGACCTGCGTCACTTCGTCGTGCCGCCCAACTGCGACGTCGAGTTCGCACGCCTCACCCCCGACCCGGACTCGCTGTACGACGACAGCACCAACACCAACACCACCATCGGCGGAGCAAACAGCGGTGGCGCCGGGTTGTATTTCATGGGCGTCCGACGCGACTGGTTCGGCGACGGCCGCGCTCTGCTCGTGCCGACCGATGCGCTCACAGCGCTCGTGCAGGCGCAGATCGCGCTCGTCCGACGTGAAGGCGACGAGATCTACGGCTACGACCACGCCCCCACCAGACCTTCACAACCACCAGCGCCCTCATCGCAGCCTCGGCCTGCCGACGACCAGACCGCGGACGATGACGGCAGCGGAACGCCGGCGCACTTCTGGTTGCCGTCCGGCATCGACCTCGACTCGGACTCAGACTCCGATGTCGACAACAGCGAAGTGTCAGCGATCCTCGCAGGCGACAAGCGCGGTGGAGCGACACAGGCTGTGAACAGGACAGCCCCTCTTGCCCACGCCGCCGCCGCTCTCCGGCCGACCTTCACGGAACAGCGGCCGCCACACGCCTGCCGCGTGTCTGACACCGCCTACGGTCGCGGGGCCCACATCGTCGGCCGAGACTTGTTTGCTGGCTCCGGCCTCGTGTCCTCAAGGACTGTGCAGGTAAGCCGTGCCCGTTCTCGCGCGTACCGTGGCTATTCTGCGTGCGCATCCATTGCAGCCATCATGGCAAGCCAGGGCTGTTTGCCATGCAAAACTAGCCTTGGAAGATCTCCAACGCCATTGCGCAAGTTAGCTGAGTCAAACTAGTAATTGACTTCGCCAGTCGCGATTGCGTCACCCGTGAGAACAGCGCAAATACCCGCCCCAATTTGAAAACGGATAAACGACTTATGGGAATCCCAATATTGTATATTCGAATAATTGCTTCCTAAACATTGCATGTAACACGAGCCACGGTTGGTTGAAATTAGTTTTATTATGACCACCTGACCTGCCGCCAACCACTGATATAGTGAGCGATTTCATAGGCTAACCTTAAATTCAGAGTTT
This sequence comes from Escarpia spicata, assembly GCA_963995525.1. Taxonomy (NCBI): domain Eukaryota; kingdom Metazoa; phylum Annelida; class Polychaeta; order Sabellida; family Siboglinidae; genus Escarpia; species Escarpia spicata. The sequence goes on along the minus strand of OZ023214.1, from coordinate 11,851,030 downwards.
CACAAAGCGATCAGCCAGGGGGTACTGCTGACTGGCACTAACGTAATCAGCAGCAGCGAACCCTGGCACGCGAGGGTGATTGCAGCCAAATTACACGTTTGATGATTAGAAGTAAAATTGTCACTAGTATGAGAAATGTCTTTGAATTGATTTTCTGGTTGGTTTGAGAACAAGACATGTTATGGTGATTAGCTAAATTAATTTTCCCAACAATAAAACACACTGCTTCTGATAAAGATAAAATACGCTGTTTTCTTCATCATTACACGGCAACGAATGCAACTTCTGTCCTCTATCTTGTGTACTTGAGAGTTGAGATAAAATGGCAGTGCGCAACGTAATTCTTGTCTGCAGTGGAAGGGCGCCAAGCGCCAGCTGGGAGCGACGATGGATGACGGCGCACGCTCGGCGGCGCAACGGGTGGCGACTTCCGGTGCCGGCGTCAACGGTAGCGGGACGAGTACCCTGTTGAAGGTCGCGTCAGCCAGCCGGTGGTGGCCGCGCGCCCAGCACCTGCTCTCGTTGCCGCTCGTACTAAAAGAGAGAGTCGGCCGACTTGTGCTGGCCAAGCGACACGAGGACTTCACGCTCGACCAAAGGTGCGCAATCACGGCGTGTCTGTTTGTGTGTGTGTGTGTGTGTGTGTGTGTGTGTGTGTGTGTGTGTGTGTGTGTGTGTGTGTGTGTGTGTGTGTGTGTGTGTGTGTGTGTGTGTGTGTGTGTGTGTGTGTGTGTGTGTGTGTGTGTGTGTGTGTGTGTGTGTGTGTGTGTGTGTGTGTGTGTGTGTGTGTGTGTGTGTGTGTGTGTGTGTGTGTGTGTGTGTGTGTGTGTGTCGTAATTTTATAGGTCAGCCGAATATATTTGTCAGAATGTGTTTTATAAAGTAGTTTGTTCGTTAAGTGTAGATCTACCTTGCTTCACTCGTACATATAGTCAAAGTATACAATCGCCGTGTATTTGGGGGATATCACGTGTCGTGCGTGCCCGGGTGTGTTTGTTTCGTATAAAACATTGCTGAATCTCCGTCACCGGTTTCATGAAGCGGGTAAAACGTTCTTAACGCTAAGATAATTGAATGAATAAATGACGCGGTTTTTAAGAATAAGCAAACATAGACATTTACACAAACACGCGACACTAAGTAATAGCATAAATTTAAGTGTGGTTCATGAAACTGGCTGGAATATAACGTGCACGTCGGGACCATGGCCACGACACGTAACGGGTAAGAGAGACAGCAGTAGCCGAGAAGGTGACCGCGTGCGTGGGCCGTGCAGTTGCAGGGGCAGTGTCGTGATGCTCGGCCTCATGGACGACCGCTACCAGGTGGCCGTGAAACGTGTGCTACGTCATGAGTTCCACGGTATCAAGGCGGCGCTCTCGCTTATGCTCGCCAACCGCCTGCAGCACAAGAACGTCCTGCCCTACCTAGTGAGTGAATCGTCGTCGAGGTAGTGTTGCTGTTGAGCCTGTTTGCTGTGCCACTTATTCCCTTTGGTCCCCGTATCGATTGACATATCCATCACGTGACCTGTTGCCTAGCAAAAAGCTTCGTCAAGCCATATAAATGGATACCGAACACGTAGTGCGTGCGTGCATTCCGTCGAGTATTTTGTTGAAATTCTAAACACATAAGGAAAAATTGTTTTAAGTGACAACTCTATGTGGTTTGATTCCAACTTCTTTAACATTCAAGTTGTTGCGTATGTTGTAGCACATGGAAGAGGACGGAGTGTTTGGTTACATCGTCACGGAGCTTTGTGAATGCAATCTCGACACGTTCGTCTGTCAGCTGCGCAAGAGCGGAGCTGTCAATCAACGGCTGGCGATGGGCGTGGCTAGAGACATGCTGGAGGGCGTTCACTACCTGCATCAGCGGGGCGTGCAGCTCGGGAGACTCAAGGTGAGTGCAAGGCTCCCGTATGTATCTACCCGATCCTTACACATCTCTCAAAGAGTGCTGTCAACCAAACAGACACATCCTCAGTATCCCTGGAAGTGGTATATGGGTGAATCAAGCTGGGCCGAATTCGGCAGGCAGCTGGAACCAGCAGAGGCACCCTTATTGCGCATGGGCAGTGACGTCACATTCGGCAATAGCAGCTCCCCCGACAGATAGTTCATAAATTGCACCCAGTGGTACGTCCCTGTACTATAACTTCTAACAATGATATTGTTTAAATATCATTTAAATATCCAAGGTGACCACCCGATGAGAATAATCTAAGACGGTCGCGTGCAAATACAGGCAGATTTGAAAACGACATCCTGAGGCCTTCGCCCAACCACGGGACACTAAGGCTGCCCGATGATTATTATGATGCTACTAGACAACAACATAATGTAATATGGTCCCCTGATGTAGTAATTTCGGGTCCGTCAATGGGAGCCAATAATTATTCAGAGCCAGAATCAGAGATAGCAATATCACGTATGGCACCATGCTTTAGTAAAAACGATAAGAACGTCTTTCTTCTTTACGTGACATATTCGCCTCACTAATGTGTACCTGTCAGCTGCCATGGCCGCCATAACACTGGCTGCGTCTTGCTCTCGACAGCCACAGAACATCCTGCTCGACATTTCCGGCCGAATCCGGGTCTCCGACTTCGGCCTGCCTCCTCACGCCGATCCGACTGAGGCCGGACTGACGTACTCACGAGGTATCGGTGAGTGGTACTTCAGCTTACTCGACCGTTGGCATCGCACCCGACATACTCAATAACTAGTAATGTATTATAATAAATAATAACAATAAACAATAACATATAATAACAAATAATGATAACTGACAAGTAACATATAATAATAAACAATAATTAAAATACGATAATTTTATTACACTGTGTGTTATAGCACTATCAAGGAAGTGTTGTGTTGAAGGCGGTGGAATCTACTGGCATTCGTCTGAGAGTGTCCAGGGAGCACAGACGTCGCAGGCCGACCGCACCATCGGCTTCAAGTCGGACCTACAGGTGACATATTTCTAGGAAAACCTACATATATAATACTTCTAAGTAAAAGGTAACACTGTCTGCGTCCCTCTATGCATTTTTCAAAACATTACGTCAAGTGATATAAAGATGATGTCTTTTCGTGTGGTCTGTAGCATACTTACCTACTTACTAAAAAGCAAGTAAAAAAAGGTCATGGCCTGTGGCATGACCTTTTTATTGATTGCTATATTAAAAAAAGTAAAGTTCTTATAAAGCGTGGTGTACAGTCCTTGGAACTGCTCAAATCGCTTTACACTTTACTCCTTGGCAGATCTGTTCAATCGAACACCATCTCGACTTCTCTGGGAAGCATTCAGCGACGCTGCAATTAATGCGCGAAAACTATTCGTACACAAATATCCAGCATTATCTGCAGCCAGGTACTCATTCACACAGTTGAGTGAACTGGATTAAGTATTATTTAATACTATATTTCTATGTACCGTCCGCCCCGTGTGCAGGTGGCCGGCATGCTCATCTACTACATCCTAACGGGCGGCGAACACCCGTACGGCGCCTCGTCCTTCGACATCGAGGTGAACATTGCCCGCGGCGCGCCCAAACTGCGCCGACTGACGCCCGAGGCCGACGACCTGCTCCGCTCCGTGCTCACGACGACGCCAAAGAGTCGGCCGACTGTCGACGAACTGCTCAGGTCTCGGCGCCCCCTCGCAGTTGCACACCTTGTACACATATCTAATCTGTTTAAACTTCATCTAACCTGTCTAAACGTCGCTCCAATATTTCTAAAATCCACTCTAGTCTGTCTATACTTCATCTAATCTGTCTAAATAACACTCAAATCTGTCTAAGCTTCACAACATAGCCAGTGGACCTAAACCAACTTGCGACGCTCCACCGAAGCTCGACAATACTCTAGCCACATACGCGTGGCTGATACAGAGTTCTGAACTGAACGTAAGAACAAGAAGATGAAGAAGAAGATAGTTGTATGCCAATTTGCTATTTATGCACCGGGTCAACTGAACAACCGTCGGCAGTTGAGAGAACTTGGAGGTAGTCGGGTGTTTTCCTCTTCCCGTCCCGTCAGTGATACAACCGACTGGGGTTGCACACCGACCAGACCGACACTTTGGCTCATAGTTCTGACTTCCTGAACACTGAAGCCCTGAACATCTGTACACCTGAACACTTGGACCCCATTGATTGCAATGGGCCAGTAAGATATGGGCTAAATACATAAAGTCAACGAATTATGAAATTACACGGTTCATGGATATTTGGTCAGCGACAGATCACGCTCATCCAACGTACGTTAGCTAACTATGTCGTTCTCTCGCAGGCATCCGTTCTTCTGGGACGAACGCAAGCGCTTCAGTTTCCTAATGGCGGTCTGCCAAGAACTCAGCCAAGATACCGCCAAGAAGTGAGTAGATTCCGTATTATCTGGTCGTTGTGTTATGACGGCCTATAGTGCAGTGCCGGGCGGATCTTTGTGTCATTTGTTAAGGTAATGATGCCGTCTTTGTTATTTTGCGAGGCTTCGTATCGCTATGTAACCGAGTAGTAATTACCATTAACTAACCCAATTGAAGCATCCAGTACGTCGCGGTTGCCTATGACGCAATCAGAAAGTTGCGCGTGTCCTGTGCTTTTGGTAACAATGTTAATAACAGTTATACATGTGAATTACATTACAATTGCTGCATGACATCTCATCAACCAAACATTCCCGCACAGTTATCTTTAAAAAATTGTGCCTTTTTTGTCATAAAGAAACACTTTTGGGACCGGAATTTCAACAAAATATATAACACGACGGAATGTCCGAACCCACCACTTGTTCGACGTCCATTTTTGATGGTTTGGTGGAGGTTTTGCTAGGCAACAGGTCACGTGATGGATAGGTCAATTAAGCGTATACTCAACGCCAGTTCTGAACACGACCGCGAACATTATTGAGTGCTATGTCATAGCTTTTGCGGTCCAATCAAAGGTCAACCCCAGATTTGTATAATGACGTGGGTGCGTGCGTGTACGCGATAAATGGGTATTTGGCGTATGCACAACCGCAACATAATTTCATACGTATATTGCTGCATTAATTGAAAAGTAATTATGTAGTTTAAGAAACAGCTCGATCTCTTAGGAACACACATGCATACATAAACTTGAGTTTGAAATACATATCAGCACGTTTGATGAGTTTTAAAACACGTACGAGTCGCGTTTTGACAATTACAGTGAATGCAACCAGGCGCTGTTCCAGGGCTGTAGCAGCAAAACAAAATATGTTCAAAATATGTGTATTTTCTTTTTTTAGCTGTGAATGTTCTAAATATCATGGCTGTGCACATCAATTTCTAACTACATCGGACTTTCATTCATTTTTATCACAGTCGAACGTAGAACCGTTTACAGAGCAGTTAGCTATTGGTGTTTTGATAGACAACAACGTGATATTTGGAGTTGATGTCAAATTTGGCGTCACGTTCGGTGCTCGCGTTGACGCACGGACTTAATAGACTAGCAGATGCCGAAGTGAAAATATTGTAACCCGGGTGAAACTGGGATGGCCCGAAGGTACTTTGAAATGGATCAATTGGCGTCTGGGTAGATTACGTCATGCATACCAACAATTTGTAGGTCAAAATGGAGACGACAAATGTTCCACTTCAGAAAATATAGCACAGTAGTACAGAAACATATTTATGCCCATATCAGATGGCATTGTGTGTAGTGATATGATAACACGTGACCTGCCACAAGTACAGTACTTAGAAGGAAAACGGCAATGTCCCTCCCCAGCTACATGCCATTAGATACGTCACCAAGTGCGCCGTCGGGTTCAAGTGGCTTCCAGTTGGGATTTTGACAGTTTAGATGTTATTGTCATCACACGTAAACTGATTCGGATATGGGGAGTGTGACTACCAGTGGGTTTTGCGAAACTCGCCTGATATTTGTAGTGAAAACTGTTTTACATAAATCGGTGACGGTTAATGTAAAGCGCTCCATCGGTGAGACCGCTGATTGGCTGCCTAATGGTGCCACGGGATATCAACCGAGGTCAAAGTTTCCCCGAAGTTCTCCGAGAGATTCTGGTGCCCGATTAGCACGCATATTACATTAGCTAAGTTGTCTCTATTATTGCAGCAAGGCATGCCGTTGTTGACTTCAGCAGACGTGCCCGTTGTGGATCCGGATGCAATCGGTAGATAGTTTTGTTCCATTCGTACTAGAGAAAGGGGAGGAGAGAGCGAGATAGATTGAGATAGGGAGGGAGAGGGGGTGGGGAGGGGATAGGGGGTGGGGAGGGATATGGGGAGGGAGAGAGGGGGATGGGGAGGGAGAGGGGTGTGGGGAGGAGACAGGGGAATGGGGAGGGAGGGAGAGAGGGGAATGGGGAGGAGAGAGGGAGATGTGGAGGAGAGAGGGGGTGGGGAAGGAGAGAGGGGGATGAGGAGGGAGAGAGGGGGATGGGGATGAGAGGGGGATGGGAATGAGAGGGGGATGGGAGAGGGCGATGGGAAGGAGAGAGCGGGTGGGGAGGGAGAGGGGGTGGGGAGGGGGTAGGGGGTGGGGAGGGAGAGATGGGGATGGGGAGGGAGAGTGGGGTGGGGAGGAAGGGATAGAGGGGAATGGGGAGGAGAGAGGGGGTGGGGAGGGAGAGAGGGGGATGGGGATGAGAGGGGGATGGGGATGAGAGAGGGCGATGGGAAGGAGAGAGGGGGTGGGGAGGGAGAGAGGGGGATGAGGAGGGAGAGAGCGAGATGGGAGGGAGACGGGGAAGGAGAGGGGGGTGGGGAGGGAGAGAGGGGGATAGGGATGAGAGAGGGGGTGGGGAGGAGAGAGGGGGATGGGTAGGAGAGAGGGGGATGGGAAGGGAGAGGGTGGAATGGGGAGGAGAGATGGGGATGGTGAAGAGAGGAGGATGGGGAGGGAGAGAGGGGGGTGGGGGGATAGAGGGGGATTGGGAAGAGAGAGGGGGATGGGGAGGGAGAGAGGGCGATGGGGAGGGAGAGAGGGGGAAGGAGCACAGAGTGGCTTGACCATTGCAGCTTTGACGCCCTGGTGTATATATTACAGAGATTCGTCATTTGTGAAGAAGTTCGAAGGAATGACGTCCGGGGTTTGCACAAGCTGGGTACGTTCAATGTTGTTTGCTTTACAACACACGCAAAAAATAGTCATGTCGATGAACAACGCATGTTGTCAATTCTGCATAATAATTCGGCAGCTAATCTGCTTGTTAGATTCGTGTTCTTTCGAGTGATCCATGCACATGACCATAGTGCCGCGCTTAAACGTAGCGGTCGTGGTCCTTGCACGCTTTGTAATGGATATCAACAAACAATCACGATTATATATATTTAGCTGAAGACAAATAGCAACGTTTGTGGCTCCATTTTGTCATTTAATTACTAACATGTTATACCGGTTCGGTACCAGCGTGTTTGCAACAGTACCGTGCTTAAATGCCGCTGATGTCATGGGTGTTGATTGGTTAGATGCAGGATCTTGACCCGGAACTAGTCCGAGAAGCGGAAATGCTACGAGGTGGGGCTAGGCCGTACCAGAATTCTGTGTCCGACCTACTGCACTTTGTCGAAACGATCAACACATGTTACAGCAACGTGTGAGTAATACTGCACCATGCAGACGCGTCGCATTTTGGGGATTGAAATCCGTTACAAAATTCATGGAACATTTTGCAGTCGTTTCGATCGAGTGTCGCCATCTCCCGGGTTGCAAAATATTTGAAATGTGTTGGGTATCTACCTAGCATTAACATAATTTTCTCTTCGACCTTTACAAGTTTGACACTGGATGTTATACTTGTCTGATGAACACAACATTATCTGTTATTAATCACGTTTTTTTCCAAATGAACCAAATCCGTAGTAAAACGGGATACGACCGCATTCCTAAAAAAAATCGCAGAGTATATTGTTTGCGGGAAATCTATACAATGTCGTTCGTCTGCAAAAAAACTATGCTCGATCGAAGCACACTGTGTGTTGAACTGGAAGGTTTGTGGCACGTTATGTAGATGTCACATTCGATGACATATCTGATAGGTTGTATATTGGCTTCCAATTATTTTCGACATGTTTCAAACGATGCAGCCATTCCATTTCGATTGCGTCACTCCAGCAATACGTTATTATATTAATTATATGCACAAGTCGTATAAAGTGACCCGTCTTATACACGTACTTATCAAATACAGTGATCTGTCCTATACGTGTACAAATCCTATCATCCGTCATATAGACTACATGTACTTAAAAGTCGTATACATGTACATATTGTAAACAGTGATTGTCTTACACGGTTAAGTACAAGTCGTATGCAGTGATCAGTTACAAGCGACACAATTCACTACATTAATACTGCAAAGTAATTATAATACTGCTAATTAATTATTATGTTACGTACACAATACATACACTTCAATGGCCCTGTTGTCAGAACGTTAGAATAGATAATCCACCATCGACGTACTACTATTATGCATATTTAGACCTATATAATACTGATCAATATAATACTGATGCGATCTGGTTGTGTCTGTCGATGTGTTGGCAGGTCGGAGAAGTACCGTCGAGTAGTGAGCGAGCCACAGACGTTCTTCCTGCGCCGATTCCCCTCCATGTTCATGAACATCTACAAGTGTGTCAAGGAAATCTCCGGCTTTGCCCACCAGGTGGCGTGACAAGTCGGATGACGTCAGGAAATACGTGTTGTCGTTGTGGGAAATCTGTGTCGCCGATATTGGGGTATGCACGTACGCCTAGTCCTATGCGAAACACAGGATCACCGCAGTTAATTTGTCTAGTTAATAGGTTGTTTATATTTGCCGTGTTGATCGCCAGGTGTCTTTAGTTCATGGCCGCACAAATAGTAAGGCAGACGCCAGTGATACAGATTTACATTCTATGTTAGATATTAGTAGGAAAGAGACTTACGCGAGGACACTTATGTCAATTGTTAGCAACCATCTAGTTTTCTCGCTTAAGTCTTGTCCCCACAAGCAAATATTGCACGCAAGCTCGCATGCACGCGTGCACCTCCATACACAAACGCACTATCGAAAGGAATCACTAGTCTAAGCCAACACGGAAACACACCGCCGCATTAAATGCTCTGCATATGCCGCATACAGACGTCGACACAGGTTCCTCTTGTGACGTCACGCCGGTACATCAGGCTATCCACCTGGTGTTCACCATGTTGGAGTACTCAATAGTTGGAGGGAGGACGGACCCCTTCAGCTTGTCGTTGCGCTTCCAGTAGGGGACCGGGACACTGGCTTTCTTCCCGTCCGGCCTTTCCTTGGGAAGCTCGGTAATCGTGAAGACGTGGTAGTAGGAATAGGGAATGGGCCCAGTAGCAGGCGCGGCACGGGCAGTCAGGACGAAAGAGAGCGGCCGTAGCGGCAGTGAACGGCCGGTCGGCTGGGAGGTCTTCGGCGGCAGCGGGTCGCGCTTCCACGTCGGTCTCTGCTCCGTCATCGTGAGAGCGGCGGACGACGGCGGCGACGACGGGACGCTGGCTGAACGAGCGCGGTCGTCAGCCATCGGCACGCTTTGACACAGCGGCGGGATGCTCGGCGGCAGTCTCCACGCGCTGCCGTCCGCGCGCTCAGGCCACTGCCGCGCGCCACAGAACTCGAACGGCCATGGTCGGTAGGCGCGGCATGTGGTCGACGCTGACTTGGTGCGGGACCCACCCTCCGACACCCATTGCGGGTGGATCGAGTAGTCTGACTGACTGGCCGCGGTTGGCTGGAAAATACACATAAACGTATCGGTAACGTCATGGGGTACAGATGTGGATTCAGTAGAGATTGAACAGCATTTTTTTATTAAACTTATATTATTGAAGAAATCCTCTAAAACATGTATTATAGAAGTTTATAAATTGTGTGGAGAGTGCGATGTGTAATATTGCAATGGTGACAAATGGAGAAATGCCTGCTATGACCTGTGTAATTTGAGGTGAGAATCGTATATGTGTACATCATTTCATTACTGCTTGCATGCGTGTGTGAGTGAGGTATGTGCGCGATACACATGTATACATGTGTATGTATGAGTATTATGCAGTCGTTCATTCATGCACATACAAACGCACGGAAACACGCACGCGCACACGCGCACAGCATAGCATTACCGGCAGAGCTTGCTTTAGACAGACGTAGGCAATCGTGCGTTAATTTATAGTAGCTGTGGTGCCTGGATATAATGGCAACAGACTGAATGAACGTCTACATCTGAAAAATGACTACAAGCGGAGAATTAATGTCCTCATCTGATAAATAGCTTATTACCATTGTGCAGTTCTAGTTGAATAATATGTAAATGTTGGATCTATTGTATTTCGGCTATTCGTTGGGTATGAATGATGCAAGCGTTACGTAAGTTTTCAATATGTCTCATTCAACTTCACGGGGGGTTCGGGGTTCGGGGTTCGGGGTTCGGGGTTATTTATTGAGAATAAAACGTTATATATGTTAACTACTCAAATATCTGTTTTTATGCTCCGTTTGCAATGGCTGCTCGAGGCTGCAGTGCAGCGAATAAATAAATGTACATACAGCAAAGGCGCTCGAACGGTTCTCGTAGTGTTTCTCAACGAGTTTATTTCGGTACCTGCCAACAGAACAGTGTCAGATACGAGGACGAGTACGAAGACATTTATTTCAGGTATGACTTGCAAGATGTGTGTGTGCGTGCGTGCGCATGTCTGCGTATGTGTGTGTGTATGCGTGCGTCCGTGCGTGCGTGTGTGGGTGTGAGTGCGTCTGTATGTGCGGTGTGCGGTGTGCGGTGTGCGGTGTGTGTGTGTGTGTGTGTGTGTGTGTGTGTGTGTGTGTGTGTGTGTGTGTGTGTGTGTGTGTGTGTGTGTGTGTGTGTGTGTGTGTGTGTGTGTGTGTGTGGTATACATATGATGAGGGAGGGATGGCGAAGAGCGAAAGACAGAGAGGAGGGAGTGAAGAGGGGAGGAGAGAGATAAAAGGAAAAACAAGAAGGGAAAGAACGAGTGAATGAACGAGTGAGTGAGTGAGTGAGTGAGTGAGTGAGTGAGTGAGTGAGTGAGTGAGTGAGTGAGTGAGTGAGTGAGTGAGTGAGTGAGTGAGTGAGTGATGGAGGTAGGGATGGAAGAAGGGAGGGAGGGAGAGAGGGTGGGGTGGAGGGTGGCAGGGGGGCGGGATATGGTCATTCATTATGCTTCCGTCTACGAAGTATTCGAGAATGTTTGTTTGCATGTACTGATAGTTTCAAGGCTAGATACCCGAAGTGCATTGCATATATCACCAAATAGATTGTCGATGTCACATATAGCCGTCTATTTGAACAATTATAGAGTTAGTGCAGACTCTGGAATGTGTATTTTGTCGAGATGCACAACACTACTCGTTCCACATATAGTCTTCACGGTCCATGCCGTACACGCGAATGCAGCATTGACTATGTTGACCCACGGTTTCAAATTACACATTATACAACTCGATCATTATTGGCATTAATTATTTCGCTTCTGTACAAAAGCACCTATCACAGTGTACGCACAGAAACGCTCCAGTGTATCCGGAGCTTTAAATATTGAGTGTCAGTCATTTTCAAATATATTTAAACCTCTCAGTTATTCAATAAATTATGATTTTGCAACTTTAAGGTAGGCCTACATTGCAATAATCCAACCTTCAAAGTTAGTTGATAGGTCAAAGTGACAAATATCCAGGGCCATTTACATGTAGGTTTACTACAGTATGAATGCCTGGGATGATATACACTATAAGTCTATGAACACATACCAGTTGAACAGCTGAATACTTACAAGTAATTATAGTCCAGATAGCTTAATAGATTAACCAAAGGAATAAAACTCAATTGTTAGAATCAAAATGGATCTTTTTAGAAGAGGTAATAGAGCAGTACACACAATGGCGACACGTACCACTGCGTCATTTACAACTAGCAATTCCAGTAAAACAACGATAGAAAAATATAAATGAAAAGTAGAACTTTGGCCTACAAAGCCTTATATCATCAAAAATTGTGTGGCGGACGCCAAGACATAAGGGGATTTTTTGTGTTTTTGCGGCTGGCCAAGTGATATGAACCCCTCGCCAGGGACGCTGCAAAACCATAAATAGGGTTCCAACCGATACCCCACACTACCACACCTGACTCCGAACCGACTATTATAGATTTGTATTCGAGTCATCCTAGTCAAGCAGTCAACCGAGTCATTCGTACGAGGCACCGTTTCGTAGATCTTAAGGGTAAGTAACTCTGGCAATACTTCGTTGGCGTGAGCTGCGACCACTGAATCGAATAGTATATGCTAGACCAGAACACCTCCGCAGTAGCTATAATTGCAAAGGAATCGAGATCTATTTAAATATGCATTAATTATGGCCATTTACTTAATTCATCTTGCCAAGATGTCTTCATATTGTTCGAATTTGGAAAGAGATTACAGAACAATTGTCAAATTGTGGGGTTTCCGGGTATTTCCCATGTGACAAACCTTTGTCAACTGACTATTACGTTTTGTAGTATCACAACAAGCCTGACTGAACAAGCCGTAGTACCGTCGAGTACCTACCATAGATGCGGAGCTCGGTTTCCGACCAGCGTCGCAGTCATTGTGGGGGTGTCTGTCTATATGCTCAGGTATCTCCAATTTCCCCGTCTTGTACTAGTCCCTTCAAGCCGGTCTTTGACACTGCAATCTTCAAGACAATCAGTGTTGATTTTGCCGGGCTTGTATGCGCGTCGTTCACGCCGGAGACAGTCTTCACTCTTCCGACATGTAGTCAATGGAGGCGGCCTACCCGGCGAGTGAGGTTCGTTATTGACGCAAGCAGGCGCCAAACTTGGCGTTGTCGGACGTTGCCAAGCGTCGCTTGCAGGCACCGAGGTCACCCGAAGGCCGGTAAACATTGACTGTTCTCTCGTGTAAAAACGTCAGGTCAAATGCATTCAGCGCCGTTCGCTGTGAGGACACAGGGACTGTATAACGTTAGAAGCCGTCGCATGTGATGGTTTATTGACACACATAAGTTAATTGATGTGGCTAGGATAAGAGTTCACTTCTCGGTGAATGCATGTGGATCATAGTTCGTTGCTGTTAATCTCACGCAACGGTTTGGGAGCACAATGCGCCTCTTTGGGGGCCTTCATTGTTGACCGAGCGCAGTCAACCATGCATTACAAACACTAAGTCGACATGAATGGCTCACATAAGTCATGATTAATTGTAGCTGTTAACATAATTATATGTATGTGTGTGTGTGTCATACGGTACCATAATCTCACAAATGGTGCGTGTGCGAGTGTTCACGCGCGCGTGTGTATACGCAGGGGCGGATCCAGACAGGATAGTCTAGGAGGCCCAAAGCACTGCAATTGCACTCCCTCCGGAGGCTGGCCAAAAGTACCAACCTTGAGGCTCGCCAAAAACCTCCAATTACACCCCCTTGAAGCTCGCCAAAATACCAACACTTGAAGGTCTAGGGGCACGTCACGTTAGCGCAAGCAGATTACAAAGTCTAGGGGGGGGCACATGGCCCCCAGACCCCCTGGACCCGCCTACGGTACGTGTACGTGAGTACGTGTGCAGGCGCGTGAGTGGTGTATGTATGTTTGCATCTGTCAAGGCGGGTGTGTGTGTGTGTGTGTGTGTGTGTGTGTGTGTGTGTGTGTGTGTGTGTGTGTGTGTGTGTGTGTGTGTGTGTGTGTGTGTGTGTGTGTGTGTGTGTGTGTTCGAATGTCTGCGAGCGTAGTCATGACAAGTATTTCCCAATAAGTTCTTCTTCCTCTTGGTCCCTTAGGGTGGGGGGCCACATCAATGGTCTGTTCCATCCACTTGGTCCTTTAGGGTGGGGGGGGCCACATCAATGGTCTGTTCATCCACTTGGTCCTTTAGGGTGGGGGGGGCTACATCAATGGTATGTTCATCCACTTGGTCCTTTAGGGTGGGGGGCCATATCAATGGTCTGTTCCATCCTCTCGGTCCTTAGGGTGGGGGCCACATCAATGATCTGTTCCATCCTCTTGGTCCCTTAGGGTGGGGGCCACATCAATGGTCTGTTCCATCCTCTTGGTCCCTTAGGGTGAGGGCCACATCAATGGTCTGTTCCATCAAATTGGTCCCTTAGGGTGTGGGCCACATCAATGGTCTGTTCCATCAAATTGGTCCCTTAGTGTGGGGGCCATATCAATGGTCTGTTCCATCCTCTTGGTCCCTTAGGGTGAGGGCCACATCAATGGTCCGTTCCATCAAATTGGTCCCTTAGGGTGTGGGCCACATCAATGGTCTGTTCCATCAAATTGGTCCCTTAGTGTGGGGGCCATATCAATGGTCTGTTCCATCCTCTTGGTCCCTTAGGGTGAGGGCCACATCAATGGTCTGTTCCATCCTGTTGGTCCTTAGGGTGGGGGCCACATCAATGATCTGTTCCATCCTCTTGGTCCTTTAGGGTGGGGGCCACATCAATGGTATGTTCCATCCACTTGTCCCTTAGGGTGGGAGCCACACCAATGGCCTGTTCCATCCTCTTGGTCCCTTAGGATGAGGGCCACATCAATGATCTGTTCCATCCTCTTGGTCCCTTAGGGTGAGGGCCACATCAATGGTCTGTTCCATCCTCTTGGTCCCTTAGGGTGAGGGCCACATCAATGGTCTGTTCCATCCTCTTGGTCCCTTAGGGTGAGGGCCACATCAATGGTCTGTTCCATCAAATTGGTCCCTTAGTGTGGGGGCCATATCAATGGTCTGTTCCATCCTCTTGGTCCCTTAGGATGGGGGCCACATCAATGGTCTGTTCCATCAAATTGGTCCCTTAGGGTGAGGGCCACATAATTGGTCTGTTCCATCAAATTGGTCCCTTAGGGTGTGGGCCATATCAATGGTCTGTTCCATCAAATTGGTCCCTTAGTGTCGGGGCCATATCAATGGTCTGTTCCATCCTCTTGGTCCCTTAGGATGGGGGCCACATCAATGGTCTGTTCCATCAAATTGGTCCCTTAGGGTGAGGGCCACATCATTGGTCTGTTCCATCAAATTGGTCCCTTAGGGTGTGGGCCATATCAATGGTCTGTTCCATCAAATTGGTCCCTTAGTGTCGGGGCCATATCAATGGTCTGTTCCATCCTCTTGCCAAGTCATCTCCAACGGTCAATCCATATATTCTGCAATTTTTTTCAACGCCAGGCTGTTCATACAAGCTATTTGGAACGACCTTTGGACATTCTCTCAATCTTACTTGTGGTCTTCATCGTCTCTTTCTATCACCCTCTTCCATTTTCATGCTCTCTTTGTTAATCTTTCCTCGCTCAATCGGGTATTGTGTCTTGCACATCGCAGTTTTCTCTTAAGTATTTTAACTGTTTCTTCATTCTGTTAATACATTCGCTTAAATCGCTCATCATCCTGCCATCTCCTCGTGTCGTTTACATATTCGTAAAACTGATCGTTGTTGTTCTCTGCTGTGAATACCCTCTTCTCTTGTATCTCTGTCGGTACAAGACTCCCCAGCCCGTATAACTAACTTCCAACACTTTTTCCTTTTAGCAGTTTCTTCAACCTTCTGTCCCACGTAATGCCTTCCATCCTCTTACGTACAGCAGCGCTTGGTTGCGTCCCGTCTGTATCTCCTTGCTACAATATACACATAAAATGTACAACATTGATAACCACTTTTGCATGATCGTGTTATTAGGAATTAAGAGTAGATCTTCGGAAATGGTCATTACTGTATTACATACCATAACAATATTTATCAAATGTAATATGTATTAATGTTATTCCATACACACGCATTATAAAACGATACTATCATGGCACCATACTTTTAATATCCAGTAATCCATTTGTGGTTAAAATAACAAAAGATAAACCGAACAATTTCAATGTGACATCCACACATTTTCTCAGATTTTCATCACCCAGAATTCTGATCTACTAATAGGAATGTTTATTTAATTATAATTACTAAAAGTTGTTTTACTTTCAATGTGATCAAATCCAGGTAACTTGTATATAATTATGCCAATTTTGTTACTTTTTTCATTGTGTTGTAATGCCAATCAGTCGAACTGATTAATAGGTATACCGAGTGTCAGTAGAGTGTTATAATTTATTATCATCATGCATGTCTGCATAGATATAACGGTTATATGCGTGGTTGGTCATCGCGTGCTCGCGTTCTCACTGATATGACGCCATATTGAAATGCCGAGGTCTAGTTTCTACACAACACCAAGAAATGTCAGTATAATCACATTCAGCAGAGTCGACACAAAACCACTCGTGACGCAACGTATGCGTGCATAACTCAATTGGTACAACAGGTGAAAAATTACGATCATTTCATGTGTTTACAAACACATTTTTATGACAGACAAAACAATGTCTAGCACAAGGTTAATAAGAAATAACTACATACTAGTGTACGCTATAGATAGCGTATATAGCAAATGTGGTAGGCCTATGCTAACATGCAAACTTGCATGCAGTAAATGCCAGTAGATTCACAGCCAGTAGCGACTAGCGACACACAACCACTCGTACGTGCTACAAATGGGTATATATCAATAATTGTTTTGAGTGTGAATCATGTTTTTCTTTAAACAAATTGTTAAATAACATTTTCTTGAAAAGTATATTAATTAAATTAATTTGTGTGCTTTTATAAATTAAATTAATTAATTGAGTTAATTAATTAAAAGCAATTAATAATGCAAATACACCTCTGCCTGGTGTGAACTACATTATTTGGGTTATATAAAATCGATTTTAAAAGTGAACCATAACAGTTATTCAGGTGAATGCTGTGAAGTACACAAATCACACCGCATTCAGTTGTTAACAACATTTCCCTTCTCACGAGAATGATTCACTTCCTAAATTTTGAGATCGCAATTAAATACTTTTCATTCAAATGTTGGCGTCAGCGTCATTAGAAAACGTAGGACTTTGAATTTCCGGAATCAACTGCGTTCACGCCGGAGCGGGACGCACAAGAGGGAAGCAGGTGTAGTCAGGCAGCCAACAGGCCTTTTTAGGCTGAACCTAGACATCGAGTATGAACTAAGTTTTTTGACAGATTATTGCCAACAAGGGTGTCCAGAAACAGAATCCGCCGGCTGCCACCTTGAGCAATTTTTTTAATTTGCATAAATAAAATATAGCCGCCTCCATATCAATATTTTCATCAGATATCCAATTATAGTAGGATGATTCTAAATGCATTAAATGCTGGAGGCTGTTGCATCAAAGATTGAAACAAACATTATGACCGGGCTTTTTTAATTTGCATACATCCAATATGGCCGCCACCATACTAATGGTTTGATTATACATCCAGTTACAGTTAGAATTTGACAATTATTATAAATGCACCAAGTGTCTGGATGTTCATGCCAACAAAGAGTAACATAAAAATTATGATCGGGCTTGTTTACTTTGCATAAATCCAACATGGCCGCCACCATATCGGTGCTTTGAATATACATATATATATATATGTAACTTTAACTGAAATTTCAGAATAATTATAACATAACCATTATCTCCCAAATACAGTTGCGTTTAACCGGTAATTATAAATTCCATTTAGTTTCTGGATGCTTAAGACCTCTACGACTGCAACAAATGCTATGATTGGGCATGTATTGTTTATATGTATAAATCCAATATGGCAGTCTCCTCGGTGTTATGATAATATCATGTATGTGTGTATCCGCATATCTACAATGTAAAAGTGCTTGCAGTTTGAATTTAAAACATTGCCATTATCTTAATTGTATGAGATCATGAGAAATAGAATGTGTTGTCACTAGATCGAGAAACGGAACTGTTTGGATCCTGGCTTGAGTTCTGCAGAGAAATGCGCTCGCACCGTTTCTCTTCGTTTTAATTCGTACTAGTCCTTTGCTATGCACTGAACAACCCATAGACAGACGGGAATAGGAACCGGACTTCAACTCACAAGAAAAAAGTTGACATGTCAAATTGGCAATCATCAACAATTTTCTAATTTTCAGACGATATCGCACCCTTGGCTAGAGTGGAAACATCGTGTGCTAATATTGGTTTGAAGGTCAATTATAGATGGTCCGAGTATGGCCTAGAACACCCATGAAAACATTAACAATGTGACCAGAGAAGTAACGATTTTGGACGAGATCGAATATTTTAAATATTTCGGCTCCTGGGTCAGCTCTACCTGTCAGGATCAGGAAGTTAATAGCATGTAAAGCCTGTAGCCAATAAGAGCAATTTGGAAATGTGAACCATCCAGGAGCAGTAGTGGTTGCATGTTCACTGCAACAGTGGAGTATGTGGAATGACCATCCAACAAATGTAGTCATATATAAAAATATGAACACAGTTATCAATACCAAGAAGATTCAAGAAATAATGCTTAAATTTTCCGGATATAGACGCAGACATGAATATGAAATAACATCGAAGACCACCAGTTGACAACCAGCGCAAGAACAAGTAAACCAAATGTCTCATAAACAGAAACCATACAATATATAAATGCAAGTCAACAGAAAAACATAACATAACATGATAATATTATAGGGCATAGCATAAAAATAAAAGACATAGTGTATGTCACACGAGGAAGTTGTATAGCTGGCCCAGGAACCGAGGTATTTAAGATATTCGACCTACTCCAAAACGGTTCCTTCTCTGGTCACAATGTTAATATTTTCAGGATGGACCAGGGCCATGCACGTTGTTTTTCTAGAATTTATATTCAAAGTCAAATCAAGGACTACTACGAAGAGGTACGGTACAAGTGTATCTCCTTGCAGAACTCCTGTCAGGATCCAAACAGTTAGGTTTCTCCATCTGGTACCAATACTTTAGCGTGGTCTTTTACATTTTGAAAATAACTTTTAACAGCTTTTCGGGAATACAATAGATCTTAAGAATCTTCATTATTTTGAAGATGGATTGTGTCAAATATTCTTTGCAAAAGACAAATTGTTAATAAAAACAAAATTATATATATTGTATGGTTTGTATCATAGTAAGATAAATTACCTCTGGTAGACAATATTAAAATGCAGCAATAATTACTCAAAGCAATAACCGTAATGAATACCTTCAGTTGCTGTCAACATTACATTTAACGTAACCTTATTTAATTGAATAATTTAATTAAATATCGTGTATTTTATTGATTTTTTGACAATAATTATTATTGAAATATGAATTGTGATCTATCCCCACGTCTGAACGCAATCATAAAGTGGCGCCACCTACCGGAGTTTCCGGTGGAATTAATGAATACAAAAAGGAGTGACTTTCTTGAATGAATGAATGAATGAATGATTAAACGGTTATTCAGAACATTGGCAAGAATATATATACAAGACAACCAAACATGTTTAATTATAATACAAGTGAGAATATATAATGTTTGAAGGGGGTAAATACGAAGTAATTGACTTTTGTGTAAATTTGCTCCTGACACATATTTATATATTATAGGCCTATACCTATTATGTATACACATACATACATATGTATATATACATATACATACACATATGCATACATATACACACATACATACGTACATGTATATTGAGACATCGATATTATTAATTGAACTTTAAGCTATTCATTTAACCATGCATCTATACAATAATTGAAAACATGTAATGGAATATGTGCATGTTCAAAATTTAAAGTCTGTGATAAGTACACATCTTTACACATATTGTAGTTTCCTCAATGGCATGATTATATTTGTGTATGATTTTGTTTAGATTTCCACAACCAGATATTTCTCAAATAAAAGATTATTGCATTTACGCTTAAATTCAGTAATAGTATTAATAGTTTTTAAATGATTACATATAGAGAATTCCATAATTGCACTCCCTTTAAACAAAGAGACATTGGTTGCATATATATGGTAGAACAGCTCTCTCTGTCGTTCTAAGCCATGATTAGCTCATATTGAATATGCTATTTCCTGTCTAGTAAACAAACTGAATATTTGATGGCAAACAGCTGTAGCTATACAGTAAGCTTTGTACATAAATAATATGGATTTAATCCAGCATGGATTAAATACATTTTCACACAGCACCAGCCAGGATGTAAACATTGTCAGTCACATCTGGACAATGTGACCTTAAATGAGGCCCCAGCTAAGCTGGATAGATTTACTTCTAGGGAATGCGACAGATTAGCCCTACAGGGGTCAGGGCATTGTTAGACGGATGTCACACAGAGGCATTTTACGAGAGCTAGAAATATAATATTTTGATTAAACTCTACTAGCATGTCAACAAGATGATAATAACAGCAGGTGAGAA
This sequence comes from Escarpia spicata, assembly GCA_963995525.1. Taxonomy (NCBI): domain Eukaryota; kingdom Metazoa; phylum Annelida; class Polychaeta; order Sabellida; family Siboglinidae; genus Escarpia; species Escarpia spicata. The sequence continues at coordinate 11,830,708 of OZ023214.1, read as the reverse complement.
GTTTAAGATATTTTGTAGGTCAGGTTTTCTTATAATCACACAAAACGTTAACATGGTCGCCAATGGGAAAACTAACAGTGTGCTGAGGCCTGCATCTCTATATGGTGAAAATGCACGGGTGACCAGGCTGCGACTAAGTGGGAGCCAATCACTGCCTGGCATCTGAACATGTAATTGTTGGAAACGTGAGTTTGTATGATCCAACCGTCTTGCACCAAATATAATGCGGATTACTCTTTTTTGTAATAAGAAAATACAGTTAGTATTTGTTGGGTACGTGTTTCCCCATATCTCTGCACAGTAATTTAAATACGGCAAAAATAGAGAACTGTATAGAATACGCGTCTACTATTTCTATCAAGTAGATGACTGCATCTATGCATTATAACTGTACTTTTTGAACACTATGATTGTACGTATTTTATATGAATTTTCCAATTTAGTAGATCATCAATAATCACACCCCAAATTGTTGGTGATCCTTACTCTTTCGATATTAACATTTCGTATTTTTATATTAACTTCTTTGTTGAGCATACGATTTCCAAATAACATATAATTGGTTTTAGATATGTTCAGAGTTAATTTATTCACTGCAAACCATGTATAAATTTGGTCCAGTACGTTACATACTGTTTCGTTTAGTTTATTGATGTTACTATTTGCATAAAACATATTAGTATCGTCTGCAAAGAGGGTGTATTTTACTAGATTAGATATGTTACACATATTATTAACGTACAGAATGAATAGTTTGGGGCCCAAGACCGAACCCTGTGGGACACGACATGAAATATTGCGCACAACAGAATTTCATTTGCCAAAGGACACAAATTGTTTTCTGTTTTCAAGATAACTATGTAACCAGTTAAATGCCACGCTACGGATACCTAGAAATTTCATTTGTTACATAACAGTTGGTGATTGACAGTGTCAAATGTCTTTTTTAAATCGATAAAACACCAATGGCATATTTTTTTGGCACCCAATGATTGGGTTATTCCATTAACAATATATAGTGCGTGACATGTTGATTTATTTTGTTGAAATCCATATTGGATTGGGTTTATTAGTTTGTGTTTGGTAATAAAGCTATCTAAATGAACAATTGTTCTAATACTTTTGAGAACTGTGATAATAGTGATCGAAATATAGGCATATAATTAGTACACATATATTCATCCCCACACTTAAAGAGAGGGATAACCTATGCTATTTTAATTTTCTTCAGGAATACTCCAGTAGTGAAAGATAGATTACAAATGTAAGTGATATACGTTTTGCAATGGAGTTAATAATTTTTTGACCAAATGCATACTTCTAATTATGTCTTCGCAATCTGTGGATGTTTTATTTTCCCAATTCACAACTCGGATAACTTCTTCTTCGTTTACTGGAGTTAGAAATTAATTTTGATTATTTCTGTTTTCTTAGGTAGTCATAAATAGAAACATTTGTTGGTGTCGTTATATCCTTTCACAGCTCCGGACCGATATTAGTAAAATAATTGTTAAACATGTTCGTTACATCTTCCTTATTACTAATGGTCAAGCCATTATTAACAAACTGATCTGGGTAGTGATTTCCTAAGCGAGGTGTCCTCATTACAGTTTTAAATACTTTCCAGCCCAGGTGTCACCAATATCATTTTTGTCTTGTACATTTTGATCGATAAAAAATCGTAAATTTAATTTTTTGATCACATGATAATTATGCATATGTAGAATAGGTGTTGTAGACATATGATGTGAAGCTTAGAGACTGTAGGCAACCGTTTTCATAGTTTTTTAGGTGCGGGCCTAAACTGCAAAAATACCCCATGGGGGGCGACCGGAAGTCCAGCAGCCACTTCACGGAGCCTGGATAATCTAGTTGGGGTAAGACCACATTAAGGATTCGTCCGCCATTACCGACTGAAAGAGTGTCCTTGACAATACCGGTTTGGTGTGATGTGTGAATTTTGTTCGAGCACTTTGACATGGCACATGTTAGTCCAGTGAATACTGAACGTACTACTGCATTAGATCGTTCACGAGGTAGCAATAAATATACGCTAGTCGCTCGCGTATTAGCACAGTGGTTACAGAACACATCAATATTTCAAAATCCGTCACCAGATTGGGGCGAAATTAACGGGTGTCAGGTTTGGATGAATTTTTCTGAAAAATGAGGTACGAGAATTTCACGAGTTTTCCACAGCACTTGTGTCAATGGAGGTTAAATATGCTGTGAAATTTTCAAGAAAATCGTATGACAAATTGTGCAGGAAATTAAGGAAACGTTATAATGGCCGCCTATGTAAAATCTAAATGTGGTCTTACCCCAGTTGACCGTCGGACATGTTCGTGCAGTAGCGCCACAGCTGCTCGACGGATAGGTGTGGAACGACGCGTGTAAACAAACAGATGCGAATCAACTGAGGACAAGTATTGGCAATCTTTTACTTTCTGACCTAACCATGAAAACGACCACATACAGCCGCCAAACTTCTCCTCACATATCTTACATACATATACACACACTACGTTACCAAACAAATTATTTTACATTCCCACAATGATCAAATTTCGCAAAACAAACTCAAGTAAAACTCGACTTCTACGGCGGCGACTATCCGGTGCTCCGCGGTTACCGTAAAATTGATATTGTGTCGAGCTTCACAGAAATTCCGTACAATGGCGCTATCATTAATGTACGCATGTTCGCGCGCGATATAAATATAATAATATATCGTTAATATATACGGGCGCGTGAGTGTGTGTGCGTGTGGTAGTTATAATAATTTTTAGTGGCATTGTTTCAGTTAAAAAATAGCTCGATTAATTAAGGCATGATTATTATCATTAGTATGGTTTGCAGGTAATGAAAGGTTTCTACTTAATGTAAAAAGCTAAATAGGTCTTACGAATAGCCAATAATTGTGTCCCGTTCGAGCGCGCGCGCGCGCGTGCGTGCGTGTGTGTGCACGTATACCAATACGTTCTTTTGATAAGAGAATTATTATTCAGTTAATGAAATATAATGCTACCATCAGATATGTATTAATAATAATATTAATACATTTTGGGATATTCATTACTTGTTAAGCATAATGAATAAATGATATTTACGCGAAATGTGAATATGGGATGGGAAATATGGTGGTAGAAAAATACAAAGTTTTTAACGGTTTGATCGCATTCTAAAATAATAATTATTAATATCTTAGTGCTTTTCTTATCAATATAACCATATATGCATAGTAACAATCTCTTTTGGGGAAATGTTGGTTGGCTCCTAAAAGAGCCGTTGTTTTTGTTCTCGATCTGTTCGTCCTCTACACGGGGTACAGTTGGGCGACGACGTAGTTCACGATGTGGTGAAATGCTGCATCCCCGTAGCGCCTTCGCTAAATAAACTCTTGGAGGTAGGTGTCAAGCAGCGGTCCAGTCTTCCTCGTTCCCGACATCCTCTTGAACTTCCTTTTCACCTGCGTCCACACGCCTTCAATGGTGCTCGTGTGGAATGTCGCATCGTTGGGGTCCACGTAGTGCTGGCTGTGGTTTATCGAGTTATGTATGTACCCAAGTTGTTGTAAGGTGCCATATGCACGCCACTCGTCGGTTATGATCGTCGTACCAGGCAGAACCCACATGCTGGATTATAGGAATAAGCGTTGCGGCATCCCTCTGTTGAACAGGAACTAGGAAAATCGCCCCATGATCAGCTCTGTCGACGCCGCCAAGCACCCATACCCTGTCGATGCGACGTCCTCGGTTGGAAAGGCGTGTTCGGCATGCCTGGTTGGGACAGCGCCATGCGTAGCCATCGGCCAACGCAGCCGTCACCTCCCAACGACATGCCACGTGGCACACCGGACAGTTGAGGTTTGCTGCAAGCAGGCGATTCGCTTGCAGCCAGGTGATTGTCCTCCTGGTCGATCTCGTCGCGATAACCAAACTTCTCAAACGCAAGCCGCGCAGATTCATATTTACTTTAGCCATCTCGAAAAGAACCGAAAATCGATATAAAGTAGGAGTCGGAAACATCGCCTTATATACCAATAAGCGAATGGGAATGAAAGACAATCTTCTAACCAATAAATCAGATCCAATATTGAGATCATTTGATGTTTCGCCTTAGCAACAACTACAGGAAATGTTTTCCAACATCTTGCGTCTGACGAACATGCAACATAGGCAAATACATGCACTTTCACAGAGAAGTCTATGGGACCGTAATGAATGAAAGATACATTTCCGGCTGTGGCCACTACTTCCCAGAAACGACTTGTGTGAAAGTTGTTCATTCTCTCACGACACCGGCCAACCTGCGATTCACATCGATGGTTACATAATGCAGTTTTTTATTGTGGGAAGAATGGATTAAACAATAAAATTCATCGTCGTAATTTCGAGGCAGTTACAACGAATTTCCGTGTTCACCGCCAATTGATGTATCACAAGTAGTTTCCTTTTACATACAGAGTGGCAGCAAATTGTGCATAATTTGTTCCAAATCTGCACTTTTAATGGTGACACAAAACAACTATCTGGAAATGAAGATTGGCGTCTTCTTAGTTCAGTTTGTCACATTAACTAATTACGGAAATGACTTTCCCAGCTTAGAAAAATCCACAATTTAACCAAGTGTTCACATAAACGAATATCTATGATTCATCCTAAGTCTGAATGCCCCCCAAAATTGTGTAATTCGTTGGAGCACCGACTCGTGCGTTGGTCATCAACTGAAAAAGAATTGACCCACGGGAACACAATTATTGGGTATTCGTAAGTCCTATTTTGTTTTTTACATTAAGTAGAAAACTTTCATTACCTGCAAACCATACTAATGATAATAATCATGCCTTAATTAATCGAGCTACTTTTTAACTGAAACAATGTCAATACAAAATTATTGTAACTACCACACGCACACACACTCACGCGCCCGTATATATTAACGATTGTTATTATATTTATATCGCGCGCGAACATGCGTACAGTAATGATAGCGCCATTGTACGGAATTTCTGTGAAGCTCGACACAATATCAATTTTACGGTAACCGCGGAGCACCGGATAGTCGCCGCCGTAGAAGTCGAGTTTTACTTGAGTTTGAGGTATGTGAGGAGAAGTTTGGCGGCTGTAGGTGGTAGTTTTCATGGTTAGGTCAGAAAGTAAAAGATCGCCCAAGTATTTTTGTGGGTCGTCTATTGTGATGTGAGTTGGCGCACTTGACATTTACCAGGTTGCGTTATTATAGATCTGTCAGCTTGTAGGCTTAACAGGTGCTCAAGGCGTAAACGAATCACAGGCGTAAACAAAAGCACGCTAGCGCAGCGCATGGAACACAATCGACAAATCGGTACTGTTGTCCTGACTCCTTTGCTCGAGCGTTAATTACGGCATGCTTCATGCTTTTTTCTTCATGTATACGTTCATATATTATGTGTGATTATAATTATAGGTGGCCTAGTTATATAATAATAAGGGGGCGGAATCACACTATTTAGGACGGTTAATTGTAACACCGGAAATGGTAGCTAAGCCTAAGAAATTAAACCTTTGTAACGGCTATGAAGGATAATAAATCACCTGGAGTGGCTGGGATTCAATCCAAACTACTATTGGAAATTGTAGAACAAATTAGCATACCGCTTGCAACAGTTTTCAACTTGTCATTAGAAGAGGGAGTGGTTCCTTTAGAATGGAAAGAAGCAAACATTATACCGTAATTTAAAAAAGGTTTGAGAAACAAGTCAGAAAACTACAGACCAGTGAGTTTAACATCGGTGATTTGCAAATTATTATATAGACTAATTAAAGATCACATGGTGGATTTTCTTGTTAAACATAACTTGATAAACCCATCTCAACATCTGTTTCTGAAAGCGAGGTCATGCTTAACAATATGTTGTTTTTTGGAAGATATCACTAAGTGGGTAGACAAGGGATCACCTGTAGATATCATTTACTTACATTTTCAGAAAGCTTCCAACAAAGTGCCACATCAGAGATTATTGCTTAAACTAAAGGTCCATGGCACAGGAAATGTTATAATTAACTGGATAGAAAAATGGCTGATTGACAGAAGACAACGGGTAGTAGTTGATGGGGAGGCTTCAAACTGGAAATCAGTTTTGAGTGAGGTACCACAGGGATCAGTACTAGAACCTATATTATTCTTAATATATATCAATGATTTGGATGATGATATAGCAAGCAAGGTGTTGAAATTTGCGAATGTTGTTCAATTTGGGGAAATTTAAATGCCTCCACACAGGACATGGGAACGAAGATGTACAATAAACAGTGATGGGTACTGTACTAAGTATTATTGTAAAAGAAAAGTACTTAGGGTTAACCAGTAGTGCAGATATGAAGGTTTCAGAGCAGTGCGGAATATTGCAGCTTCAAAGGGAAATCAAATCATTGGATTAATTAGGCAAAATATAGCGTATAAGGAAAAAGAACTAATAATACCACTGTACAAAACAATAGTTAGGCCTCATTTAGAATATTGTATACAAGCATGGAGGCCATGTCTTAAGAAATATATATATATGCTAGAAAGAGTACAGATTTCCAGGTGTGATCGTAGAAGCTGTTGACAGTAAATTGGTGTATTTTTAGCTGATTTTACTACGCGGAAGGATATTTGGCAGCTATTTGGCTATTTGACCATTTAGCAGGAGTACTGCCTGCAATCAGGCTTCTTTGTGAATCCCTCTGTGCTTCTAGTTTAAATAAATGCAACCTGTCCCACTATCAACAGATTGCAGCAGGTTCTCTGAACAAAATTCTGCCCCCTTTCCATTTAGATGGAGGCCATCTCATGTATATATCTTCCCTCCCAACAAAGTATCCCCATGAATCCCACCCCCTCTTCAGACTTCACACATCTGCTCAACTAGTGCATTGATCGCCATCCTGTTGCAGTTTCTATATGTTTGCCCCCTTCCTCCCATTTCTAGCAAAATTCCTGAGAGAACAATCTGTTTTGCCCTTGCCTGATTTAACTACGGTCTGTATTTATGGACTGTTCTGGTTGTCCCCTCCCTCTCTGCATTATTTGTCCCTACATGAATGGTCCCTCCCTTCCCAGGACCCATCGCTTTCTCTATCCTTTCTGTTTTATGCTGTCTTGTTTGTTGGCCCCTGGTAAGCAAACTACTATGTCTTCTCCTTCACTAAGCGTCTTGTCTGTCTTTCTCATTGAAGAGTCCCCAATGAATATTCTCGCTTTTCTCCTCACCCCTCCTATTACTGCCTCAGAGTAGCTCCTTTGTTGGTTTCCATCCGTCTCATTGCTGTCATCTCCCCCTGTCACCTTCACTCCTGTCTTCTTTCCCCCTGTTGTCACTTTCTTTCCTGTCACCTTCTTCTTTGTCCCTTTTCCTTTTGCCACCTTCTTTTTTGTCCATTTTCCTTTTGTCTCCTTCCGTCTTGTCAATGTGTCTTCCCCCTTCAACAATCTCTTTGGCTTCTCTCTCCTTACCACCAGCCTCCACGTCTCTCTGTTCTCACTGATCTCTCTAGTCTCACCATCTGGGTGGACCTTGTCCAAGTCACCCTTTCCTGTCATCATCACAATCACGTTTTTCAGCTCGTCTACTTCCGCCAGTAAACACTCCAACCTCTTACAACCTTGACACTCAAAGTGAAAACCCTCTATCTGCACCTCCTTCCATGAATTCTCACACCCCGATTTAAAAAAATCTACCCAGTTATTGCATTTTGAATATGTCGGGTGTCGACTAGTAGTCCGGGCGTTAGCCAATGAAGCGTGCATTACGGTCCGCACGATGTTGTTTTTCATTTTCGTGATTTTCTACACCTGTAGATCAATAATCCGACCTGTGCCACCCAGGCACCCTTGAGCATTTTTGTATAAACCCATTAATATGCAAATTAGTCATCGTCATTAAAATAAATACTGTTTTCCTGAACATATCGAATAGTATACATCCAAAACAATCAAAATAAGGCGTCCAAGCGAATGTTTTCATGGTCTCTTGTTATCATTATGTCAGTGAACAAATCATGGTATGCAGATTTGCTACATGAATATGCAAATTAGCTCTGACCAATATTACCTCACGCTTTCGTGTGTATCTCCTCAATAGGCAAGCGGTAGGTACTGCCTAACGCACCGACTTAAATGCCCCCCTTCCTGCACGTGCAAAACGGACAAATTGTATATAATTTGAAAGTCCAATATATCACCATCACAACGAGGTCTGTCTTAGAACTGCCAAGTGATGCAATAAACGTGACACCAAGGTCAAACAAGGTCACCGTCAAATGAAAACTTCGAAATTGTGCGCTTCCGTATTACAATTACATATGTACTTTATATAAAAAATGGGTATGTAATATATTTTTGGAAAGTTTATTGTCTCCCCATCACAATGAGATACGACACGGAGCTGTTACCCGGAATAGTAAGTGTGGAGCTAAGGTCAAACAAAGTTACAGTGAAATTATGAATATTCGAACTTCTGCAATATGGCACACTTCATAAAGTTACAATAACTCTGTATCTGCTTCGTTTCTATGGACATGTTATACACATTGTGAAAGAACAATTTCTTCTCGTCAAAATGTGATATGACTTGGAGGTGTTAGTTGATGGAGTCTGTGTGGAGCGACGATCAAACAGTATCACCATCAAGTAATAGATGTTCGAAATTACGCCATTCCATAAACGTTATACAAAAACCAATGGTGGCTTATTATATACGTTTACCTATGTGGTGGCTTATATACATTTACCCATCTAGTCATAGTCACGACTTATACCTTAAATCCTACTATCTGCCCGTAAATACGGGATACCACGGGGAGCTATCAGGTCGTGCAGTAAGTGTGGACTGAAGGTCAAGCAAAGACAACACCAAATGATGAATGTTCAAAACTGCGCTATTCCGCAGACGTTCAAATGCAATGTTTGCATATCTACTTTGTGTACCGTACCTACATTAGGCCATGTGATATATCTATATATGTACTGTATCCCCGTCAAAATGAGGCAGGGCAAAGAGTGATCGAAGTGAGGAGTGAAGGTTGAAAGTGAAGGTCACTGTCAAAAGATGCATCAACCAGCATCGCCGTCAAAAGATGCATCAACCAACATCACCACGTTTGATAAGTATACAGACACTTCAACAATATCGTTACTAACAGACAGGAGCTATTTGCATGTCTCTCCATTAAGGTTGCAATGCTTCACTATCTAAGTTGAAAGGAAGTGTTTGACACTTCAGACACTTCAGCCGTCGTCACTAGGTGCAACTATGACATGCTACATCCAGTAAGACCTTGAAGAACCTGGCACGCAACTGTGGAGCCTTGTGCAAAATGCTTTATGGAACAGGGATCAAAGCTATGCATGATTCGCAATGTGTTTCCGATCGTTAGGAATTAGGAGTGTGTCAAGTTTATATCCAGCTGCATACATTTGGATAGGCTTTTGGACAGACAATAACGTTATTTACCATAATGGCAACGGCATCCACCATGCTCTGGGAAAAAGACCTGTCACGTCATTGCTAGTTGTCAGTAGCATGGGAAACACAAATTTCATACCACGAAGGAACCACAGATGCTCACTCCAGATGGCTGGGGTGGATATAGGACGTGAAGAGGCTGTCATGTGCACAAGAACATATCAGTTAATTCATACATATATTTTGACACAAAATTGAGTTTGTGACTCTCAAAATGACATTCAAATTCAAAATTGAGGGTGGCATCCACCATCATCTATTTGTTAATCCCATGGGTGATGCAAAAATACCGTAGAAGAATAACATCACCTACAATCTGCGGAATGGCACAATTTCATGTATATTTTGATGGTGACCTTGTACAAACTTCACTCCACAGTTAGACAACTACTTTACAATTTCATGCCAATCATTTTGATGGGGATACAATACGCATATGTGTATAACATGGCTCAGTGTAGGTAGATAAAGTAGATAGTTATGCAAACATTGTAATTGTGCAACGTTTGCGGAATGGCGCAGTTTTGAACACTCATCACTTGGTGATGACCTTGCTTGACCTTCACTCCACGCTTACTGCATCACTTGATAGCTCCTCGTGGTATTCTGTATTTCAGGGAAGATAGTAGGCTTTCAAAATGTAAATCACATGGTCATGAGTAAGTAGGTAACGTAGATAGGCTATAAGCCACCACAGTACAGTATAACGTTTGTGGGATGGTGCAATTTCGAACTTTTATCGCTTGACGGTGACACTTGCTTGACGCAGACACTGTTTGGTCGCCGCTCCACACAAACTCCATCAACTGAAACCTCCAATCTCATTTTAATGGGAAGAAATTGTTCTTTCGCGATGTACGTAACATGTCCATAGAAATGAAGTCGATAGAGAGTTATTGTGACCTAATAACGTTCGCGGTATTGCAAAAGTTCGGATATTCAGCATTTCATGGTGACCTTGTTTGACCTTAGCTCCACCCTTACTATACAGTGTAACAGCTCCATATCGTATCCTGTTTTGGCCGGGAGACAATAAGCTTTCAAAAAATATATGGCATGGCTATTTCATTATTAATAAAAGTAGATATGCAACCATTGTAATTATAATGTTTGCAGAAGCGGACAATTTCGAAATATTAACATTTGACGGTGACCTTGTTTGCCATTTGAGTCACGCTAGTTCTACGATAGGCCTCGTTGTGATGGGGATATCTAGGGTATACAATCTGGGATTTTGTATGGGGAGGGGGGCATTTAAATAAGTCCATTAAGTAGTGCCTATCGCTCGCCTATTGAGGAGATATAAACGAATCTCATGAAGTTACACTGGTCAGAGCTAATTTGCATATTCATGCGACAAATATGCATACTATGATTTTACTGACGTTACCATAACCAGATGCCCTGAAAACATGCGTTTGGACACATCATTTTGATTGGATGTTTGCAATTCGAGATATTCAGAAAAGTAGTATATATTTTAAAGGCGTTGACTAATTTGCAAATTAATGAGTTTATACAAAAATGCTCAAGGGTGCCTGAGTGGCACCCGTCGGATTATTGACCTAGAAGGTTAGAAGGTCACAAAAATGCAAGAAAACATCGTGCGGACCGTAATGCACAGTCCACCTTCAAAAGGGCGTTTGACTGCCGGACTATAGCCTTTATTTGTCGTTTGCACGGCGCCATGATTTTGTTTAGTTTTACTGTTTATCCAAGGTAGAAATTAAGGTATTAAAACTAAGATAGTCTTTAGAAAGACTGTTTCCTGTGTACTACAGTAAATTTTATGTTACAGCAGATTTTAATTACACAGCAGACTATCTACCCTATCACAAACGCTAACGTTACCGGTAGTGACCTAATTTAAATACAATCAATTACTTTACGCTAGACTACCTTATTTATTTAGGTTATACCGCGCCTTAGCGAATACGTGGGACACTAGCTACATAAACAAACTAAAGTTCGCCCGACTATCGCCCACTGAAGCTTCGGCCAAGGCCTAAGACTAACTTTACATATGTGACAGTGTGTGTTGAACCAGTTCGCACTAGTTCATGAGTCAAACTGAAACTTAGTTATTACAATATTTGGCAGATATTTCCTTGTGTGTAGTCTATGTACTCCTATCTCTTATTCTCATATACTCAATAACGTAACCACTACTCTGAGTTAGACTGAAATGTCTGCACCAGTGTCAACACTGTTCCGAGCCCAAACTTGCTTAATTTTAACAACAATGCTACCTAATCAAAGTATCTAGGAGATACTGGCTTACTCAGATATTATCTTATGTAAGTAGTTTTATCGAAGCCTAAGTTACCCTGTTATCACTCATTAGACAAGTGTTCTAAATACTTTATTTGACTAACTTTAAGCACAGCTGTTACTCAATATAGGTCTACTGCTACTTTATGAATAATATTAAGACAATAATACAACTTATCGATCAATAATTCCACTCACTTTTCAACTTTAGTGCACCACCAATTCTCAACGATCTAGACTCGCCAATGTTCCCGCCAAGAATAACACAGGCAATACATCATTTGTGTCACCCATCTATGCTTGTTACATTCAAATTTTTTGAACCGAAAAACTACAAGTATGACTTTCAGAATAATGCTTACAGTCTGGAGCAAAACATAACACCATGTTAGGGTTAAGATTTATTTATGACATATACTGTTGCAAAGTAACAACACTATGTTAAAATAAATAAATACTTATCAACAGCACAATCACGAGATGCAGCGTACGCTTGTCTTGTGTTTCCGAGAACTAACGACGGTAAACATATCGCCTGTATCAGACTGTTCTGTAAATAGCCGCAGACGCCAAGCGTCGGTCGACATAATACTTCTGCCGTGGAATAGCGCAATCTATACAGTGACCCTTAACAGATACGGCTGAAAAGATTTGTTGGAACCAGTCGAACCGGTTGCGTAGCGACGTGATGTCATCAATTCCGTGCTCTATAGCAGTGCAACCGGAAACGAGGAACTGGCACGATAGGGGGCGTGCGAGATGTGTTTGGTTAATCACAGATAACTTATGAGGCGACTCATCGATTAACATGTTTTTCGGTCCACAGCCCCTGTAGTCAACGGTTCAGGTTGTGGTAGGCTGTAATCTATATACATATGTTTATTAGTATCTCGTTACACGCCGAGTCCAAGTCGCAGTTAACATCCCGTCTATGAGTTTATTGATTTGTGCATTCAGGCGACCAGTGTGACCGAGCGCGACTACCGTACTATGCGCAGAGACTACGACCTGCGGCCAAGTGGATGGGTAGACACGAGACTCGACCCAAAAGTGGACACCACTTGAATATACTCTAGATGAGGCTAACAAATCCGATGAGAATATAATCACGCCGTGCACCATGTCACTGTCAGCGTCGTCGATGCTCGACCCGGCGAACGATGAGACGGCGAGGTTGTCGCCGACGTTAGTCCACACCATGGCGGAGCGGAGGGAGACCGCGAGACTGTCACTCGTCACGTACTTGTTAGTGTGCTGCTTCGCCGTGTCGTCATGGGTCGCCGTGTCAGGGCTCTGGGTGGAGTTGCCTCTGTTTGTGCAGGAGCTTCCCGAGGGCTGGGCGCTCCCGTCCTACCTCGTCATCGTCATCCAAGTAGCCAACATCGGTCCTATCATCTATGGCATCGCCAAGTCACGGCTCCGAACTCGGCTCCCGGTGTCGGCGGCCGTTGGCTCGATCATCGCTACCGGCGCCGGGGCGTGCCTCCTGCTGGCCTTCTTCTGGCGGAAGACGACCGTCGTCTCCGGCCAGCCGCACAGCGTCGCCTTGGTGGCCCTCACCGGGGTGCTGGCGCTCGTCGACTGCACGTCGTCGGTCGTCTACCTGCCGTTCATGGCCGCCTTTCCGTCGCGCTACATCACAGCCTTCTACATCGGCGAAGGGCTGAGTGGACTCTTGCCGGGTATCGCTGGAATCGCACAGGGCGTCGGCGACAGCCCGACATGCGTCAATAAGACGACAGGCGTCGACGACACGCTCACCAAGCTCGTTCCTGTCTATCCCGAGCCGCTGTTCAGCGTCGCGGCATTCCTCGGCTTCCTCTTTGTCATCATGTGCTTCTCTGGTATCGCCTTCGTCGGCCTCACCAAGCTTCCGCGTTGCAAGTTGGAGATGGCGAACTCGTATCTCACGGAACCCGATATTTCTGATGCAAGAGACAACCGCAATGGTTTCGTGTTCGGCGCACCGATGTCGCTGTCGCCGGCCGAGTTGGTGTGGATCCTCACGTTGACGGCGTGGATCAACGCCGTCACCAACGGCGTGCTACCGGCGCTACAGTCTTACGCCTGTCTGCCGTACGGATACAGAGCCTTCAACCTCGCTGTCAAACTGTCCACCATTGCCAACCCTGTTGCCTGCCTCTTGTGTTACTTCCGGCGACTCGGCTCTGTCACTTCCATCGGCTGCATGACGACTGTCGCGAGTGGCATCAGCGTCTACCTTGTATATCTGGCGGCAGTTAGCCCCACACCGCCACTGCAGACAGTTTGGACAGGGCAGGCGTTAGTCGTAAGTATCAACGCCCTTATCAATCAGGAAACGTTTAACTAAAATCTCATAACAAAAATCCATCATTAAAAAAGAGTCCGTCGTTAAAGGTAAGGAGAATTTCCAAAATACATTTCACGACAAACTTTAAATTCATCATCAGCTGTGAAACCAACATTCCTGTCATAAGGTCGAGCGGTCTAACCTCGTACGTAATAAGAAGCCTTTTTATGAACTATTCTATGGTAAATTTTCTTAAGAAAATGCAATTTTATGTTTCGAATTTACCTAAGGAGCAACATCAAAAATTATTATTTTAAAGAGCGATATCAGGCTTATGAAATCATACGAATCTCAGGGTTCCCAGATTTAGGTCTAAAAGAAAACGCAAGATACCTCCATATTAGATGTCTATCCTATGAGAAACTGATGTCGCAAATAATAAAAAATAACGTGTTTATCAGTATAACAACATTTTGTAGAAAGTACTGGTAAAAATGACCTCGAAAACACTAACAATTTCCGCTAACTTATGTCTAACTCTGTCGCGTTGTTCGATGTTCATCACTTCGCAACGCAAATAATCGATAGAGCGTGTTCTACTAAACAGAGTTAGTGCGGAAATATATAATAAACTTTCTTAGTAATCGTCAGCATCCCATAATTAGTTAGCTTATACGATGTTTTTGTCTTGTAATGTCTATAGACTCCGTCGAATCTTGCATCAAAATTTCACGAATACAACGCTGTCGCAAAACTAGTTTGCTTTGCACATTACACATACCCTAGACTGGTGGTTACTGAAGTTGTTTTATCAGTCTAAATACTGATATCCATAATCGTCTTTGAGATGATAAAATAACTGGTATCTATGTTTATGGATAATTCCTGTTGTGCAAGTCGTAGTTCAAACAACTATTCTTTGTAAGTGCTGTTAATGACCAAACATCTGATAATGATGGTGATACTGTTGGTAGAGTTTCCACAACAACAAACACAAATGTTGTTGACATAACCTATACAGTGCTAATGAGTCGATCACGAATCTAAACTGCGCCTCGTTCTCATTTGCCAGGTGATGGGCGTCGTGCTGGAGACCGCAATATTCTCCTATGTCAAGGTCAACATAGCGTCATATCTCTCAGAACGAGGCGGTAGTAGCGCCCTCTTCTGGTGCGGAGCCACAACACAGTTAGGATCGTTCGTTGGCGCTGCGATTTCATTTGTTCTTGTCGAAGTTCTCGCTTTGTTTCACAGTTCACCACCGTGCTCAACCTAAATATAAACACGATGTCTGCTAGTTCTCTATTTGTTTTATATGCCAATTTGTTATCCATATAATTGTGGTAGATACCCACTGAAACCATTCTATGTCGCTTCATAAGGACTTGTCAGTTTTGACGATTGTGATTCGGCATGATTTAAAACAAGGTCTTTTGTTCCTTTAGCCGGAAGCACCAGGGGCGGTAATTATTAGAAGGAAGTTCGCTGAATCAATTGCCTTGAAACACGGTTTGTGATTAGTCCCAGCTGCCAGCACAATATTGTCAATAGAGCGTGTTTACAAATTGCATGTTTTATTTACAATTTCAACGTTTTGTGGGCGAAACATTTAAATTGCGAACAATGTTTGTGGTTTATTAAATCAAGTATGGCAGGTAGTATACGTTCAACATATTTATTCTAGTATTAAGAACATAATATATTTTTAAAAAAATACTAAAAATGAGATCGCGTCGGTTTAAATTATGTAACATTTTGGAGCCCTATATTGTAGAAAATGTGAATTATTTAAATAAATTCCCAAGGATGACTACAACAAATGCTGGGTAATACGGGATATTGACAACACCCTGCACTTTGAAATATTTTCTTTATAGCGGTCATATCATTGTTCCGCTTTCAACTTTGTATGAGATTTCAGTTGCTCTGTTAGCAGTGTTGTCACAGTTGAAACTTTGAACCTTTGACAGTGAAATGTTGCATTATGAAGTTGATTATTTTTGCAAAACGTCAAAATGGTCATCAACGAGAAACTCAACTGTGGTATGTGCCCGATAGCGAGCCAACAGTTTATTTCTCCATTGGTATGATTTATAAGTGTGCCTGTGTGTGTTTGTGGCTGTGTGTATGTGCGAGCGTGCGTGCGTGCGTGCGTGAGTGCTTACGTGCATGTGTGTAGTATAAGTGTGCATGGGTGCGTGCGTGCTTGCGTGCGTGCATGCATGCGTTTATAAATACAGCGATACTGCATAATGTTGTCTCTGTTGTAAATGTTTTTATTACGTGTATATAAAATGTTACATTGTTTTAGAGAGTAAGTGTTACTATTGCGGTAACATGCCTTTGTTTTACAACAGTTGTATGGTACATACATTTGAAGTAATAAATGGTATGTACAATTTATATAGCAAAGGATGTCACTGTTCTATTTCATATTGCGTCATAATGCCTATTGCGTAGTCTGCGGTGGTGTGCTATTGCCTGGGTTTCAGCGAAGTTCTTCCCAGTCCATTCTTTAATCTATTATCTGTCCATTTCTTCCTCTGTCTTCCCTGTTTTCGTTTCCCCAACACTGTTCCTTGAAGTATTGTTTTTTTTGTGAGCCCGCTTAATTGTGTTACATGCCCATACCATATAATTTCTTCTTCTTCACTGTAGCTAGAAGATCTTCGCAGTGACCCACGTGCTGAGTTTTTGTGATTTCTTCATTAGTGATGTCATCAGTGTAGGAGATGCCGAGGATTCTTCTGTAGCATTTAATTTCCACTGCCGCAATTTTTTTATGCAGTTCCGCTGTGAGGGTCCATGATTCGCATGCATAAAGGAAGATGGAAAGAACCAGTGCATGTAATGTTATAATTCGCATGTCGATATAATACAAACAACTTAATCAGATGGTTAAATATACTTGTTTTGTAGAGTACAGTTATAAACGTCCAAGTGGGATAGTGTGCATATATAAACTGCCCGGATGTAGTCAGCAAGCCGGTACATAATTAGCATAGTCATGAGATAGTTAACCAGTCACATCTCCCCTCTTTAGAAAAAAGTTAGAATGTCCTTGAAATAATAAACTTAGAAAGTACCCATCATATAACGTCCGCTCTGTGTACGTAAGGAAAGTGTCAATTGAACATAAGTCCAGTGTGTTGGTGCACTACATACAACTCACTACATAACTAAACTAAGCAGCTTGAAACTGAGAATGTCCAGATGGCTAGAACTACAAGTCCATGCGTTTCGATGCAGTGACGATGCGCCCGGAGCGTGTCACGTACCCGGTGTCGGAGGACTTGTGCGATGGGGTCACAGTGCCGCTATGTATAACAGCCTGGTCTGAAGTGGCTTGGTCACTGCTTGGCCTTGTGTGTCCTACATAAGCGCATTGGTTGTCGATATCGCGCGTGAAATTGAAGCGCTCACCAGTAGTTCGGATGTGTACGATTACGCCGGAACACGGCGACACTGGTGTGTTCCACGAGATAGGATCGTGTTTCGGCCTCCTTACATGGAAGTGGCGATTGCAGGAGTCCACCTCTTTGTGATGGGATCCTGAATGCGCACATTCTGGTTGGGGCTCAACTCACCGAGTGGTCGACTACGCATGCCATATGCTGTTTGTTGCTTATTTCGGAGGTCGCGCAAGTCCCTCTGAATGTCTTCGTCGAGCTCGGCAGTGTTGACAGCGGAAAGGTTTGATTGTATCGTGCGTCCAAACATGAGCTCCGCTGGCGATGGCAGTTTGGGACCAAACGGCGTCGTCCTTACGCAGAGCATGGTCATGTATGCGTCTTTGTCGGCTTCTAGTGGCTTATGTTGCGTCCGTTTGACTGCGCCTACAAATCGTTCCAATTTCCCGTTCGCCTGGGAAGTGAGGGCTGCTGGTGACATGCTTGAATTTGTACTTCCTGCAGAAGTTTGCAAAGTTACATGATGCATACTGAGGCGCGTTGGCGGACATAACCGTCCGAGGGACCTCGTATTCTGCGAATATGTAGCGCATACTATTGATGACATTAGAGGCGTTTGTCGAGCTGAGTTTGCGAACAACAGGGAAGTTCCTGTAGTAGTCGACAACCAGAAGATAGTTGGCCCTGTGCCAGTAGAACAAGTCAGTCCCAACAATCTTCCACGGCTGCTCAGCCTCGATGTGTATGAATGGCTCTTGTTCCTGGCTGGCCTGATTGTGGTGGCATGTGTTGCACCTCCGGATGAGGTTGTCGATGTCATTGTTTAGGCCACACCAGAAGACAGTATTCTGCATTTCTCTATGCCCTGGTGTCCTGTGTGAATCAAGTCAAGAACTTCAGTCTGCAGTGCATACCCTCGAGAATCACTCCATTATGAACGCTGAGTTCATCTCGGTAATTCCGGTAGTCCTCAGATTCACTAGGACATCTGTCACGGGAATCTGGTCTACCAGCCAGGACGTCTAGGAGTGGGTCATGCGACGTCAAAGCCCTGATTTGCTCCAATCATGTTGTCGACGCGTTGATAAACTCATGCATTGTAATATCCATGTCTGGGATCTCCTCACCTGCGATTGGCGGCCGAGATATTGCGTCAGCCACAGGAATGTCCTTTCCTCGTACGTACTTGATTTCGAAGTCGTAGGGCTGGATTCTGAGTAGCCACCGCTGGAGCCTGGGCGGTGCCTGTGTAATGCTTTTCTTAGCGATGCTTTCAAGTGGTTTGTGGTCTGATTCGACTACCACTTTCCTTCCATATACATAGTGATGGAAACGCTTTAGCCCAAACAACGCCGATAACAGTTCTCGCCCAATGGTGCTGCAGTTAGACTCGGTGTCTGTCAGGCTTTTGGAAGCATACACCACAGGGCGACCATATTTTAGTATAGCGGCTTGTACACCCCTCGTGTTGGCGTCTGTCTGCACGACCACGGGTTTACTTCCGTCGAAGTAGGATAGTACTTAGGGTGAGCTGATGGTCTGTTTCAGCTGGTCGAAAGTCTTCTGGTGTTCAAGTTTCCCACGTGTATTCGTCCTTCTTCGTCATGTCCCGCAATGGGGCTGTTACGAGATTCCTCGTGAATCTAGCCAAGTAGGTTTGTCATACCTAGCTCTTACTGCATCTCTGAGACCAATTTCGGTGACAGCATGTCGATTATCGCCTTGATTTGATCAGGATCCGGTTCAAGGCCTTTGTCTGAGAAACAATGTCCGTAGAGCGTAATTCGCGGCTGCTTGAAGGAGCACTTGTCTACGTTGTACTTGATGCCTACCTCATTCGAGCGCTGATGTGCACCATATAAATTTGCGTCATGGTCAGCGTCGTCATCGCTGAACAGTACGATGTCGTCTGCGATTGTAACCACATCTTGTAGGCCTTAGAACGTAATTTGGAATACAGTAGCCTCCAAATGGTGTGTTGAACGATGTCAGGAGTTGCGACTCGTTGTCCAGTTTCACGTTCCAGTAACCACTACGCGCGTGCTGAACACTGGCTTTTGACAAGCGTAGTAGTACGTCGTCCAGTATCAGTGTGCTCTCGCTTAACACAACGGTTGAGATCTTGCGGGTCCAGGCAGATCCTCAAATCACCGTTTGCCTTCGCGGCGCATACGACATTGATGACCCAGTCTGTCGGGTCGTCGTTGTCCACCATTCGTTTCAGTTCTTTCATGAATGGTTCATTCAATGCTTCAAGAACGCGCTTGGGCAGATGCATCCTCGGCTCTGCATCTGGCATCATGGTCACATGGTGCAGACCGGGAAAAGCGCCAATCCCTCCAAAACAGGCTGGCTCCCTTTGTAGTACGTCGCGTTTGGCGTCACCTGTTATTACGCCATAGGGAATCAATGGATGCGAGGTGTCTATCCGTTGAGAGTGCCCCTTTTCCCCAGAAATAGCATTGTTGTCACTGTTGCCATGACAACTGTTACACGGCTGTTGACAGTTCAGTGACACGTGAGCCAAGTCCTAGCATTTTGTATCCTGGGGCGTCAGTGATGAAGAACGGCAATGTTGCAGTGGTGTCCCCGTGTGAGCACGGTACTCCACACAGTCCGTGTTGTTTGACTGGTGTCCCCCCACACGCTGACACGCAGAGGTTTGAATGTTGCAATCCTGCAGGAACACCGTCCTTCATCTTGTCCGGAAACAACTGTGCGTACACACGCGTTGGCATTACGTGCGCACCAGTGTCGTTTTTACACTTCAGGCTGTACGATTTAGTTTGCGGCTTTACATTGTTATTGACAAAGGCCTGATCTCTTTGCACAACAACACTGTACACTGTCTCAATGGTATTGCAGTGTGCAGGAGTGTCACCAGCGTTGACGTTAATCGTGTCAAATCCAAACCCACTATTCACGTGGTTTGTCCCGTGGGACCTGTCCCTGTCTTGTAACGAATGTATTTTCCGCTGGCCTTTCCACGTCGCCCTTTTTTCACTGTGCTGGCCTTTCCACGTCGCCCTTTTTAAAACTGTCTTGCCATGATAACAGACCACGCAATACCGTCACAACACTATCACTTTATTCACTGTTGATAGCAAGTAATAGTACCGTTGTCATTCCGCTTACCTCAAATTCCAGTGATGTAATTATTATTATTAATTATTATGTCATGGATCCTTATGCACAAGTTACAATGTCACAACGTAACGTACAATCCCGTATCGCGCTAGATGTCCGTAAATGTCCTTATACGGTGTTCGCGCTGTCTGTTACGTGTTGTCTCCGCTCAATCCAGGCGGTGGCAATGTCGCTGCCAGCGCAGCATCTGAGGTAAGACCACATTAAGGATTCGTCCGCCATTACCCGAAAGAGTGCCCTTAACAATACCGTTTTGGTGTCATGTGTGATTTTTGTTCGAGCACTTTGACATGGCACATGTCAGTCTAGTGAATATTGAATGTACTACTGCATTCGATCTTTCACGAGGTAGCAATAAACTTACGCTAGTCGCTCGCGTATTCGCACAGTGGCCATTTTGCAGAACGTACCAATATTTCAAAATCCGTCACCAGATTGGGGCGAAATTGAGGGGTGTCAGGTTTGGTTGGATTTTTCTGAAAACTGAGGTATGAGTTTTCCACAACACTTGTGTCAATGGAGGTTAAATATGCTTTGGAATTTTCAATACAATTGTATGTCAAATTTAACAGGAAATGAAGGAAACGTTATAATGGCCGCCTATGTAAAATTTAAATGTGGTCTTACCCCATCCGTTGTCTTTCGCAAAGTCGTTTCCATCCATTGATTACGTCGATTTCATCAATCGATCATGTCACGGGGTCACCATGTTGTGTTTCGCGTGTTGACATAATGAGAAACAACTTAATCAGATGGTTAAAGATTTGTCTATTGTAGAGTACAGTTATAAACGTCCAAGTGGGATAGAATGCATATATGAACTGCCCGGATGTAGTCAGCAAGCCAGTATATAACTAGCATATTCATGAGATAGTGACCAATCTCATGAAATAGTTGTGAGATGTTCTTGTCTTTCCAAATTGATTTTAGTTTCGACAATGCTGCTGGTGTTTGTGCGGACCTTGTAAGGATTTCAATCCTGCAACCCTTGTTACTGATGATGGTTCCGAGGTATTTAAACTGTTTTATTCTCTCCGGTTCTTGTCCGTTGGCAGTTATTCTGGACCTCATTGCATTGTTGCTGTTTGTCATCAGCTTGTTGTTTTCTGCGCTAATTTCCATCCCGTATCTAGCTGATGTTTCGCCCAGTCGTGTAATATAGCCGCTCCCTGTATGTTATTTACATACGTAGCCTATGTATTACGGACGGATCCCGTTGACTTCGGATTTCTCCGGTGCTGGTCGGATCAGATAATAAACGACGGCCATGTTTTGTTCAGTCTGATAAATGGTGTGTTTCATTTAACAGCAGCAATCATACAATGGCGACGAGAATTAAGCGAACCTGCTAAGCCTACAAGTAAGCAACCGCCTACCGTACCGAATCACCATGGCTGTTCCGATCAATGTGGCCCAACTACCGCCCTTCGATGCACAAAACGAGCCTTCAACAACGGCTGAACGTTGGAAAAAGTGGATACGAAACTTTGACAGGATGGCCAGTGCGTCGGATGCACCGATGACAAACAAAAACGTGATTTGCTGTTACACACCGCGGGCGAAGGCGTACATGACATTTATGATACAATCCCAGAAACAGGTACGTCGTCGTCGTTTCAAAAGACAAAAGAACTACTGACGGACTATTTCACGCCTACATCAAACGTCCCGTACAAAGGCACATGTTTCATCGCGCTGAACAGCATGAAGGCGAAACCGTCGGGCAGTTCGTAACACGGTTACGACAGCTGACATCGTCATGCGATTACGGGAACAATGTCGATGAGTACATCAGAGATCAAGTAATCGATCGGTGTCGCTCTGATTCGTTGCGTACCAAACTCCTGGCCGCAGGAAAGGATCTCACGCTAAACAGGGCGATCGCAAACGAGAGAATCGTCAGAACGCCAGGCTAAAGACATGGCTCGTGGCAAAGCAAACAACACAGTGTATGCTGCATTCAACAGGTCAGCACACATACCATTCGAAACGCACACTCGTAAACCGGTCAACAGACATTCTAACACTCAGCAACGTCACGATCGGTGCACTCGCTGTGGCTTACAGGGCCATACAAGTGACGAATGCAAGTGCACACGTGATAAAGAGTGTCACAAATGTGGAGTGCGTGGACATTTCGCTGTCATGTGCCGAAGCAAACCAAGGCAACAGTCACAGCGCAGCTCACAGACGTGGCAAAAGAAACGTGCACAGCCAGTCAATCCAGCAACAAAAGCCAGCCAAGCGCAGCGTATGGCTGAGGACTTCATCAATCACATTGCTGACAGCTCTACGCCAAATGCCATCACCCTTGACGAAATTAAGGTGCACACAAGACAAGACGCGACCTTAAACAAGGTCATCGAGGTCATCCGCACAGGTCGTTGGCATGACACAGCTAACAACGAGTCAGCTGACATTGCTGCATTCCGGAAAGTGATGGATGAACTGACAGTGGGAGAAAATGGAGACTTTCTGCTACGAGATTCTCGCATTGTCATCCCGACAGCACTTCGCAGTTGTGTCATACAGTTGGTACATGAGGGTCATCAGGGCATCTGCAAGACCAAAGCTCTGATCAGAAGCAAAGTGTGGTTTCCAGGCATAGACAAAGAAACGGAAGCAGTTGTCATGGGTTGCATTCCGTGTGTTGCAAACTCCAACCGCCGCCAGATGGAGCCATTAAACATGACTACTCTACCGCGAGGCCCGTGGATCAATCTGAGCATTGATTTCTGCGGCCCAGTTACGACAGGCGAATATTTACTCAGCGTCACAGATTAATATTCAAGATATCCAGTCGTTCACTTGACCAGAAGCACCAGTGCAGAGACAGTTATACCGATCATGGAGTCCATTTTTGCCATGTTCGGATATCCAGAAACGATAAAGTCGGACAGTAGTTAGTAGGATACACATGCCCCAAACCACGCCCCTTTTGTATCTAACTACGTGCATAAAAAACGTCGATTTCAAAATCGGGAACCTACTTATAAAAAAAAGATCAAAGGCTTTTTGGTAACCTGAGAGAAATCGGGAACCTACTTATAAAAAACGTGATTGATGGCCTGTCACTTTTTTGTGAACGACAGGCGCCATCTAGCGATTAATAACAGCGTCCCTAGTTACGTGATAACGCCATCTAGCGATTAACCCAAGTCACACCTAGCGATCAACGTCCTAAGCGATCAACGACTAGCGATCGAAGGGCTCATAGAAGCCGGCGCCTGTCCCGGGAGCGTGACTATATAGGCGGTAGCGCTTTTTATCGGTAGTAGTCATGTTGTCGTCGTCGGAACGTATAAAGTTTGGCGGTTCGCGCTCCTTCTTGTCGAATATGTACAGGTGCCGATTGACGGCGTACGGTCGGGTCTTCCGATCCGTCGAGCACGCCTATCAGTATAGGAAAGCGCTATTCAACGAAGACCTCGCTTGCGCCGCGTGTATCAAAAGAACGCGATCGCCCTACGCAGCGAAACGACTCAGTTACGGTATTCGAAAAAAGAGAACGGGAACCGACTGGAACGTCGTTAGGGTCGCCTGTATGAAGGGGCTGTTGATAAGTAAGTTCGGCGGGGAGTTGAAGGCCGAACTGTTGGCCACTGGGGACGCCGACTTGGTGGAGTGGGTGCCGAGTAGGGAGGGTTTCTGGGGTACCCGGCTTGGTGACGTCGAGGGCGAGAACAAGCTCGGTAAACTGTTGATGGAGGTGCGCTCCTTTTATAAAGACGCGTAAAAAACATCAGCCAGTATCAGTCGTGAAAATGAGCGGACCGTTGTTGAAGCATCCGTTTACGTGTATAGTATCAGGGCCTACGGGATGCGGTAAGACGACGTTCGTCGACCGTCTGATACGAAGCGCTATGATCGATCCGGCGCCCGAAAAAGTCCTGTGGTGTTACGGGCAGTGGCAGCCCGCCTACGCGTCTATGGCTCCGGAAATAGAGTTCGTAGACGGCCTGCCGACTACGACGTATTTAGACGGTAAAAAGAGGACGCTTTTAGTACTCGACGACCTCATGGAGGAAGCCGATAGTGGGGTGACGGCGCTATTTACTAAAAAAAGTCATCATTGTAATACGTCGGTCGTACAACTCCGACAGAACATGTTTCCGAAAGGGGGAGAAAACCGCACAATCAGCCTGAACGCCCAATACCTAGCACTATTTAAGAACCCCCGAGACGTTGGTCAAGTAGGTCACCTAGCGAAACAGATGTATCCGGGAGAGGTCAAGTACATGATAGAGTCTTTCAAAAACGCGACGTCGCCGGCGTACGGCTATCTCTTCGTCGACCTGAAACAGGAAACGGAAGAGTACATGCGCCTGCGTACGTGTATATTTCCGGACGACCCCCTTCAGTACGTCTACGTACGGAAGGGTGGTGGTGGTGGTGGTGGTCAACTATAAGTAGAGAGGGACGTCGCCGCGTACGCATTAGTCGGTATGCCGGGAAGACGCGCGGTGGTAGCGGCGAAGCGACGACCGAAGACTGACGACGTTTCGGCGCGACGTCTGAAGAGACACGTTTTCGCCCTGCAGTTGATGGATAGACATAAGCGGAACGTAGATCTGCGAAAAGCCGTGCTCGCCCACTCGGAGGTCGGTCTCATATGTAGTCTATGCGATTGCGCGTACAATATTCTGAGAGGGAACGTGAAGGTGTCGCCGAAGCAGAAACGCGTGTTGACAAAATACAGAGATCACCTGCGTGACTTGGTCAACAAACGAATTCCGGTGAAGCGGAAACGAGCCATCTTGCAAACGGGGGCGGGTGGTTTTCTGACGGCCCTGCTAGCGCCGTTAGCGAGCACCGTTTTCCTGCCACTACTCAAACAGTTCATCGGGGGTTAAGCGATGCAGTACGCGAAGAAGATGGCGTTGGTCGACCCGCGATTGGTGGAAAGTCTCCTTCAACCGCAGCAGCAGTCGAGCAGCACCCCTCGATTACGTGTACTGAGTAGCCTGGACAGCGACATGAAAGATATTCTAGAGCGATCGGATTTATCCGAGCTCGATAAGGTGGTGTCGTACAATCAGCTGCTGAGTCGCTACAACACTATAGAGGCGGCTCGAACGGCGCAACCGGTACGCGTGTCGATGGTCAACGCCGACGGCGGCGAGCTACCACAGACCACGGCGCCACCACCATCATCGGAGGCCGTAGAGCGCGAAATCGTAGCCAGCATGCCGAAAACGCTGAAAGGGAAGGCGAGTCTACTTATCGCGAAAATGAAAGCCGATCCCTTGTGTCGATGGAACGAACGCGGCGAATTCGTGTACGACGGTAAAACGATCGCGGGGAGTAACATGGTCGATCTAGTGAACGATCTCATGCGAACGAGAACGAAGACGACGCAGCCCCTAGGATGGCGCGCTTTCGGGTTGAGTATGAAGGGTATGAACATTCCTATGGAGTTCGTCGGCAACCCGCGCTATCGGGAGTACATGGAGCGGCGGCGGCTGCGTTAGCGGCGGCTGCGTTAGTATATACAATTTAACGCGGGGTCAAGGCGACTCCAATCTGTGGACGACGCGCGAAGGAGGCCGGCGTCGATCTTCTCGACGGCCTATTGAAAGGGCCGGCGCCGAAGAAGAGACGGGTGAAAAAAAGACCGCCTATAAAGAAGCAGCGTCGAACGGCGACGACCGTCAGTAGACGGAAGCGGGGACGTCGACCGGTCGATATATTCGACGCGTAACGATGGCGTTCGTAAAGACAGCGTGCGAGGGCGTGAAGGCCGAACTGGACCTGTTCGCCGGACCGGTGACGCAGAAGAGCATCGAGAGCAGTTATCGGACCGCCTACCAACCGCTGACGGCTCTCGACGCCGGCGGTCCTATCGAGTTCCTCATTCCAGGGTCGGGTAACGACTATACGGACCTGGCGAGCCTTCAAATGTACGTCCGCTTCAAAGTGGTTCAGGGGGACGGTACCGATCTGGCGGCCGGCACCAATGTGGCGCCGGTCAACAATTTCCTTCATTCGCTGTTCAGTCAAATCGACGTGTCGCTGAACGGTACGCTCGTGACGCCGTCGACCAATACGTACGCGTACCGGGCCTACATCGAGACCCTGCTGAGTTACGGTAGCGACGCGAAACGATCGCATCTCACGGGGTCGTTGTGGTACAAAGATAGCGCCGGACACATGAACGCGCGCGGGGACGATAACACCGGGTTCGTAGCGCGACGCGATCTGACGGCGGCCAGTACCGAGGTGGACATGATGGGACGCCTGCACGTCGACGCGTTTATGCTAAACCTCCTCCTACCGAGCGGCGTCGACACGAAAATACGCATGATCCAGTCGAAGGACGCCTTCGCGCTCATGGGCGCGGCTGCCGCGCCGGGGTGGCATATCGTGATACGTTCGATTTACCTGGAAGTCCGAAAAGTGAAGTTGAACCCGGAAGTCCAGCTGGGTCATATCAAAGCGTGGCTTTTGGGAACGGCTAAGTTTCCGATGCGCCGCGTCGACTGCAAGTCGTTCTCGATAACCGCGGGTACGCTATCGCACACGCACGAGAACCTGTACATGGGCACGATTCCGAAACGCATAATCCTGATGATGATCGACAACGCCGCCTACAACGGAGACTACACTAGAAATCCGTTCAACGCGCATCACAACGACATAAACTTCCTCGCGCTCAACGTCGACGGACGTCAGGTGCCGAGCAAGCCGCTGCAACCGGACTTTCCGCACCACCGGTACATACGAAGCTACATGAATCTCTTCGAGGCCACCGGAAAGGCGGGGGAGGACGAGGGGAACGACATATCGCGATCGGACTTCGAAGCCGGCTACACCGTCTTCGCTTTCGACCTAACCCCCGACTGCTGCGACGGGGACCATTTCAACGTCGCGCGTCAGGGGAGCGTGGGCGCTAACATACAGTTCTCGATACCGCTACCCCGACCGGTGAACGTCATCGTGTACGCGGAATTCGAGACGGTGCTGGAAATCGATCGGACCCGGAACGTCCTGTACGACTGTACCTCGTAATGGATACGTTCCAACTGCTGCGTCGCCTCGAACTCGATGCGTACGCTAAATACACCGTCCGCGGCGTCGTACCTAAAGACGCGCTACTTTCCACCACCGCCACCACTTACCCGATGGGCTTCGTGTGCAATACCGACGACGGCGGCGAACCGGGGGAGCACTGGGTGGCCGTCTACGTCGACCCCCGAGGCGTCGGCGAGTACTTCGATTCGTACGGTCTTCCGCCGCTGCACGCCGACTTCCGCACCTTCCTGCACCGACACTGCGGCGACGCGTGGACGTACAACGACAAGAGACTGCAGAGCGTCGTCTCTAACGTGTGCGGACAATATTGCGTCGCCTACCTACTCCTCCGATGTCGCGGCATGCCGTTGACGGCGTTCCAGAACATATTCGGCACCGATCGGGTGGCTAATGACTGTCTCGTATTCGATTGGCTAAAGCCATTGCATTAACGCTTCGCTTTTACGTGTATAGTAGTAGTAGTAATAAAAAAACAACGACGATGAAATGTACGCACTTGTGTTTGTTTTATTATTATCCTACCCTACCTACATACATACATACATACAGAACCCTACCCCTAGGCGGCCCCCCACCCCTAGGGTAGGTTTAGTTATACGAGTTAGACGAGTATCGGCGCCGTGGTGACGCCATCGTCGAGCACGCGGCGTTTAGCGTAGAAATAGCTCAACGCCGCGCGCTCTTGAACGTACGTCAACACGGACGAGTTTTTCACTTGGAAACCGTAGTTCCAACCGACGCCGCTGCGTCGGTCGCGCAGTACGGCGAGGAAGTCGTGCTCGTCGATATCGTTCTGACGTTTACTCAATCCCTTCGTGCTGTACTTCGCGCCGCAGTCGCCGCCGAAGCAGTAGTACGTCTTACTGCACAGCGCCACGATTCCGTCGCCGCGCCACTCTTCTTTGAAGAGACCCGGCGTTCGACGATCGAATAGAAGACGGCGCGCGCAGCAGTCACCACCCTCCCACGTCAGTCCGGCGACGCGGCACCGTACGTACGCGTCCACGTGCGCGTCGCAACATTCGGCCGGAAACCAGAGCGATCGCGTCCGGAAGTAGTGTTCGCGCATCGCTTCCGGTACGAGCGCGTCGATGTCGAGACCCGCGAGGGCTATGTACGCCGAATCGGTGTCCATAGCGCAGTACTGAAAGAGCGGGCGTGGAATGTAGGCGTCGACGAAGTCGTAATAAAACTCCAGCATTCGTAATTTCGCGTATTGATACACGAAATAACCGATTTGAATCGGCAGATCGTAGACGACGGTGCGCTTATTCAGCGCCACCTCGTACAGCTCGTCGTCGACGACGACGTCGAGTTGCCGGAAGCGACGGTTGTTGACGAGTCGCGCGGCGCCTACCGACGTAGCGTACTTGATATCCCGGTGCCGATCGACGCGCGTAATCGTCTTCCCGTACGAACTGTTGCCGAGTAGTTTGAAGGTGTCGGCGATGATCGCTTTATCGGGGTCGACGTCGCCCTCGCGTCGCGCCGTCGACACCGTATCGCCGAAACGACGAAAGCAGGCGATCGGCGTGTACTCGATCACCTGGTAGATGCGCGCGACGACGAGCCCGTGCTCCAGATACCAGCGTAGAAGGGGCGTGGCGAGTACGATCGCCGTGCCGAAGTAGCTACCAACGAGCGTCCGTTGAGGTCGGGTGAGTAGCTCGTGTGACTCGGCGTAGCGGCGCATGAACGGGCTGAGGTCGTCGCGTGCGATATCGACGTTCTTGAATACGGGCTGCATTTCGGCGAACTTAGCGCGCAGCGCTTCCGGCACGGCGATATCGCACTGCACGAGACCGAATAGAGAGCCGTCGCGTACACCCGCCAGTATCGTCGAGTGCGTTACGCGCCTCGCGTCGGGTCGCGTCACGGCGGGGGGTCTCACGGCTCGCCACTGGCACTCCCACATTTCGACGACGGCGTCAACGTGGCGGCGCAGGTAGACCGTCACGGCGATCGTCGCGGCGTACAGAGTCGTCATCGGTTGACCGTTGACGGCGTTCGTCGTCACGTGCGTCTGGCATATCGGGCAGCCGTGAAAGAAACAACCGTGAAATTGATACGCCGTTCGCGTGGCGGCGCACCAACCGTCGACTCGGTACTTACCGATGCGCTTCTCGCGGCCGTTCAACTGGTGTCGTATAGGGGCGTCTATTCGTTCCGCTTCGTACGTCAACCACTCTACGGCCATACGACCGTAGCGGTGCACGTGTTCCGCTCGAAAGTCGTTCTCCGCGCGTCGGCGCGTGTACCAACCCGTCGGCATTTCCCGCATCATCGCCGATAGATAGAGACCGTTCGCGTCGTAGCCCACTATCGAACGACACGGGTTGTCACCGCCTCGAATCGACGTCACGCCGGCTTCTTGATGACGCGAGAAGATGATCGATGGACCGCCGACGATCTGCGACTGCAGTAGGCGGTGCAGGTCTTTGTTCGGTTCGTTGAACAACGAGAAATGGATTGACGACGGCAGGTCGTTGAATAGGTACAACAACGTCAACCCCGGTACGCTGATGGTGTCCTTAAACATGTCGATGCGCTGACGGCGATAGAAGGCGAACTGCCGCTCGAGGGCCTCGAGAAACGGCGCCACATCTCGGTTATTATACCAGATTAGAAAATCGCGCATCGTCGTCATGCACTCGTCGCGCCATGCCGTCGCACAAATTTCGTAAGCCTCCGCGGAGATTCCCTCGCGTTTCAGGTGGCTGTAGAAAGTTTCGCGCGGCGGTAGGACGGTCTCGTCCAGGCGCGTCAACGCGTCGATATATTCGTACGGAAAGTACCCCTTGGTCGCCGCGCAGTCGTACGCTTTCAGATAGCGCTCGTAGCTGACACCGGGCGCGAGGTAATTAGTTATGTCCAGAAATTTCAACGTCGACGTCGTCAGGCACATGTAAGCGTTCTGTCGTTTAATCGTGAACGTCGACGATGTGTGCTGCGCGTCGTCCGTTATGAGCAGGGGGGTCAAGTACTTTTTGACGACATTCAAATCGTACTTACCGCTGTTGAAACCCAGTACGGGCATTTGACGAAGGTGCGTCCACAGGCGGTCGGCGAGTGCGGCGTACGGTGACGCGTCCTTGGCGTCGTCGTCACTTCGTTGCCGCCAGTCTTTATCGAGCGCTTCGAGCGCCTCAAAGACCGCGTCGTAGCGGGGGCGTAGAAGCGCGCAAGCCGCCGCGCTCACGGCTTCCAGGTCATCGATGAGGCGACGCGCTAGGTCGGCCGAATCACCGGTCGTGACGTAACAGCGCGCCGCTTCGTGTCCTGGCACGTTCGACGCGACGCTCACGCTGAGCAGTTCGTGTCGCGCTAGCCACCGACATTTATCGGTATCCGGCGGTAGCTCGTTGGTGGCGAAATAACATTCAAAGTCGAAGGTCGCGCGGTACGGATAGTAGCGCAGATCGTCGTCGCCGACGTCGATACCTTCGTCGTCGAGTCGTTGAAATACGGACGGCTTCGGTCGGTAGACGCCACCGGGAAACACGTGACGAACACCGCCCTCGCACGTCGCTTCGTGACGTCGTAATAGTGACGGGTACCGCCAGAGGGAGTTGCCGCATTTCGAGCACTTGTACGTTTTCGCGTACGCGCGCAGATCGGTTATGTACGAAAAGTGATTCTCGTACAGGTTGACATTCAGGGTTGTGGGGTGCGCTTCGAGCGATCGACGGACTAGTTCGGCGGCGCCAGTCGCCGTTAGTCGATAGACGACGATGTTGATACGAAAAAACGTCTCCACGCGTTCCAGTTCGTTCAGGCGCACGCCGATCGGCTTCGGGGCGTAGCGCGCGCTCAGTTGTTTAGCTACTCGCGTTAAACGGGTTGTATTTAGGTGCCTCCCACCACCACCACCTTGCCGATGGAGGGCGATGCATCGGAAGAGGCATAGAGGATCGTCGTAGGGCTTGCCTCCCCGAGTATTCGTCAACGCCACGAGGTGGATGTTGTTACGTACGTAGGCGGGGAGCGCGGTGCCAACGCACCCGATAGGATGGTTTAGGATGGCGTTCACGAAGTAGGTGGCGTTCGTTACGAGCTCGACCAACCACTCCGAATCGGGGCGCTGCGCGATGACGTACTGTAGTACGTCGGTCGTGCGCACGAGATCGAGGAATCGTTCGAAAGAACGGCTATCGGTTACGAGGGCGGGTGTTTCGAGAAGGCGACCGCAGCAGTTACAGGACGAATGAAAATAGCGGTAACGACCCGATACCTTGTGGCGTAACACGAAACCATAGCTTACGTTTATTTTAAACGCATTCTTTTGTTCGCTAAACATAACCCTCAGACGCGGTTCGAGCACCCGCGTACTCGTACAGGCGGTCATACGATAGTTGTAACGGGACTGTACGACACCGATCGCTACCGACGTCTCTATGCTACGTCGATGCTCGTCCACGACGCGCTGAAGAGCATCGGGTGGTGGTGGTGGTGGTGGATTATCATCGGGGGGTAACGACACCGCCGGCTGACCGCACCGTTCCCTCAGGTGTCGTAGCATCACGGCGCGCGTACTGTACGTTACGCCGCATTTCGGACACTCTCGTCGCTTTACGCATAGCGCGTCATCGCCGCATCGTTTCGAACTCTTCGCGTGTCGCTCTAACGTCGACTGTTTCGAGAAATAAGCACCGCATTTCGGACATTGCCACCTAGTAGGTGGCATACTTTTCTTTGTGCTGCTACTTTTTCGAATACCTCTATTTATAACGAGGTACGGACATGCGCAGTGAGTGATGTAATGTGGGGGTGGTGGTTTTGTTAGGTAACGGGGTGGTGGATTTGTTAAGTAACGACTAATGATATCGAGGTACGGGACACACGTGGTGTGGTGCCTTTGTTAGCGACGCGTATGGGGTGGCGGTTTTGTTAAGTGGGGTGGTGGTTTTGTTAGGTAACGGGGTGGTGGATTTGTTAAGTAACGACTAATGATATCGAGGTACGGGACACACGTGGTGTGGTGTGTCTTTGTTAGCGACGCGTATGGGGTGGCGGTTTTGTTAAGTGGGGTGGTGGTTTTGTTAAGTAACGACTAATGATACACCACGTGGTTTTTTGTTAGGTGCTTATTGGGGTGATGTTTTTTTCTTAAGTATATGGGTGGTGGTGGTGGTTTTGTTAAGTAACTCTGTGTGTGTGTGTGTGTGTGTGTGTGTGTGTGTGTGTGTGTGTGTGTGTGTGTGTGTGTGTGTGTGTGTGTGTGGTGTGTGGTGTGTGGTGTGTGGTGTGTGGTGTGTGTGTGGTGTGGTGTGGTGTGGTGTGGTGTGGTGTGGTGTGGTGTGGTGTGGTGTGTGTGTGTGTGTGTGTGTGTGTGTGTGTGTGTGTGTGTGTGTGTGTGTGTGTGTGTGTCTTAACTCGGAAACGAGGAACGTACATTTTCAACGTTTTATTAAGCGTGTCGTACAACGAAAAGCGATATTAAGCAAAATCAGCAGAATAGGCAGTAATGTTCGTTTTTTAATTTAAAGACCGCTTCTGCACTGTACGTAGACGTGCACTGCCGACTCTAGTCGAGATCGATTGACGAATTCGCGCCAATTCGTACCGAGGAGCCAGTCGGATACGAACTGTACCAAATACAATTCCCCAGCTCGTCCCGGTTGCTGTCCGTGCGCCTTCGCGTGTAGTAACTCCACCAGACGTATGAAGGTTGGTATCAGTGAGTGCTGCAGACACGAGTCCAACACTACGTTGAAGTGTTGCGTGACGAGTTCGACTACGTTCTCGTAGCGCCGTGCGTACTCACGAGTAGGCCTACCCGCCCGATAGCCGATCATATGCACGTACGGGCATCCCTCGTTCACTTCGCAAGCACCGCATCGATCGCGCGCCGCCTCCAATATCAACTCACCGAGGTGCTCAGCGAGGAGGGCCAGCGCATGTCGCTCATAGCGACAGGCCACCTGACCACGCCCCGGTTCGACGACGCGTCGTTGCATCGCGTCCAACGGTACAAGCTGGTGTAAACTTTCGTAAGGCGGTGGTGTACCAAGAGCCTCCTCAATGATAGCATCCAAGGCGCTATCGACATCGCCCGCGCATCCCTACAGCACAAAAGCAGGTGCCTACAAACACACATTTCCCACGGCGAGCGTGCGCGCGTTCGGGGCGTCGCGCTCTCTACAAAACACATTATTATCATTAATCCACCTCTTTTGCTGCATTAACACGAGCCATCAACGAGGCGTCTTTCCTCTCACTATCCGTCACCGAACGATCGAGTAGTGTTCGTACGAACAGGGCAACTTCGGCGTATCTCGCACGCATCCGTTCATTATTGGCTAACATTTCCAGCAGAATTCGCCGCACCTCCTGTAGACATACAACAAATAAATGTCATGTTTTATATAGGCTGAGCGTCTTTCTAGTAGGCTCTCTTTGCTTCGTAAGCCGCACACCAGGCCATTACGTAATTTTCCGCTATCTCGGCTAGTAAGCGCGCCGCTTCATCACTAGTCGGTTTACTAGTTAGCAATGCCGTCAACAGCGGGGCCTCCTATAACACAAGAAACCCATTACCATCAACGACTCTCCTCAGTGTGCGCACCGTATACGACGGCTCACCGCCCCAGGTAGTCTTACGAACACTGATATCCACTTTAGTGCCGGCCAACTCAAGTACAGTATCGCGAAGTTCCTCCTCGTTTAACTCCACCAAGTAATCAGCCCGGTACTCAACCAGCTTTGCCATTTGCGTGTCAAACAAAGTCAGCCACATTTCATCTTCTTCGTCATCGCCATCTCGAATCATGACACGCAAAGCAAAGTAATTTTTTACCTTATCAGGTTCCCCGTGGGTTCGACATAACATCACGCCGTCTGTGTTTTCATACAGTTTGCGTCGACATTGGGAACAGCCCCTGTACGTGCATTTATCACGATAACTCACTGCCTCGATATATGCTGAAGTCTTAAGCTTGTAGACACCGTTCTTAGAACCGGCCAGTTCCCTTACACTCACCAAGGTAGCCTGTGATGGCGTTGCAGTGTTGCATTCTCGCTCAAGCGAGGCCCGTCTAGTCAGCGGTGCCGCCAACCCCGCTTCTTCTGCCCCTCGTTTACGACCAAACGAGGACGCAACCAACAAGGGTCTCTTAGCAGCTGGTGTGGTCACTTCCGCAGGCGGCTGTTGTTGACTACCGCTCGCCTTACACGTTTGCTTGCGCATCGCCTTCATCTTTTTCAACGGTGCAGTCATCTCGTCGCGCTCGGCCATTCTCGAGGTTGAAGAACTTCTACGGCTGTTGCTGCTGAAATCAGTCACACCACTTGCATTATACCTCATACAAAATTTTCCACCGCTTTATATAGGCAACATACGGCGCATGCGTACTTAACGCATACCCCCCTAATCGATGTTTCTATTACAACGCATAACCGCCTAGTATCCGATGACTTTTATTTCCGGAAAAAAATCAGACGGTCATGTAGTGCGTTCGTTGACAAACGTTTATTTACAGCCAATTTTTCTACAATAACCACACCACTTAATTCCCTACACGCCACTGATCCCACACAACGCTTAAATTCATACTTTTAACCCGTCGTTTACGGTTTGGAAAAAGCATTGTTCGCGCTTCACATTCCTTTCACGATAAGAACCCTCCATTAGCGTCACAGCTGTTTTGCGTCACCATCCAGCGCCAAGAAAAAAATTACACGGTCACTTTAGTACGTCCTGCGTTAAATGTTACTTTCACATCGAATTTCTCTATTATTAACACTCCACAATATGCCTGATCCCTAACTAAGCGGCTGCAACGGTTCATTTTGGTATTTAAACGGTCACTTATTGATATTTTGATATCTTTCCTTTCACTGTTTTTTACATAACTTTTGCGCATGCGCTCTTAACACATACCTAACGTTACACAACAACGCACCGGTTCGCTCATTCTTTGTCATGGCCACATCCCGAGCGCTACCTACGTCAACAAATGCCGCTGCAAAAGAACAAAGGTACTTCTTATTTTCATATAACTCTTACTTCTTCATTTACATATTAAACTATAAGTTTATTTTAGTGGTTATTTTGTTTTCCTATTACCCCGATTTATAATTTCTTCTTTAATTATTTCTTAGATCTGTCAGTTTTCAAATACATTTCGTTTTCAAAACTCCCCTTTTCATATATGACAGAGGTCATTTTCATATAACTCTTATTTCTTCATTTACATATTAAACTATAAGTTTATTTTAGTGGTTATTTTCTTTTCCTATTACCCCGATTTATAATTTCTTCTTTAATTATTTCTTAGATCTGTCAGTTTTAAATACATTTCGTTTTCAAAACTCCCCTTTTCATATATGACAGAGGTTATTTCTATTCACAGTTATCATAACAACAACAACAAAATATTCATTATCTACTACATAGCAAACGTGCTATTTACTTTTCCGGTAACTTACTATTTTCATATTTTATTTACTGCTATTTAATGCTTTCGTTCTTTTATTTATTTTTCCTATACACTTCACTTATTTACCAAATGATTCATTCACAGAAACCACCTACGACGCGCCGTCATCCTGCCGACACGCGCATACTTAGACATGACAGTTCCCCTATGTCGTGTCACCGGGGTGCCACGACCGCCAACAACACCCGAGGAGGAGGCTTCGTTGGACGCCACCGGGCCGGCGTTGACGGAGGTCGACCCGACCACAGTCGATCAACCCGACGGTCTCATGACATCTTTCACCGTACTCGGGGCGAATGGGTCCTGGTACACACCACCACCAGTCGATGAACTCTTTGAACGACATGGTTTTAATGAGCTATCGTTAACGCCGATAGATGCGTCTACTGCATTGAAAAGGCGGCGTATTGCAGCTCGTACGCGCTCTGCTCAATTACTGCGCTTGGGACATTCGGACAGCGTCGCACCACCAATTTCACGCCACCGTCGTGCTGTCCCTCAATAAAATACACCGTTCA
Organism: Escarpia spicata; assembly: GCA_963995525.1. Taxonomy (NCBI): domain Eukaryota; kingdom Metazoa; phylum Annelida; class Polychaeta; order Sabellida; family Siboglinidae; genus Escarpia; species Escarpia spicata. The sequence goes on along the minus strand of OZ023214.1, from coordinate 11,794,130 downwards.
CGTTCACTCGTTTTCTATTACCTATAAGTTACCGTTGCTTACAGCTTTTTTAAATTATATATCCCACTCGTTTCGTTTTGCTAGCATAATAAACATACCGTCATTCCGCATCCATTTGTCCACCGCTTAACACGCCGCTACCTCGATAAAACAAGCCGCTGATTATCGCTTTAAACGCACGCATAAGCGCTGTTTCCATAAAGCCAACCAGTTTATTTCAGCATCATTACAAATCCGGCTAACAAAATCCCAGCCGTAGATCTATTTTCAGCCGCCTATATCTAGGCCGACCGGCCGCGTCTCAACTTTCACCACGGCCGCCTATCCAGGGTACAGCGGCTAATCTCGGTCACACTGGGTTTAGTGCATTCGTACCCACGGTGATTTTATCGTAACCACGGTGGTTTTAACATAACCACATTGGTTTCTGCTATACCCCCGTATCGTAACTAGGGACGCTGTTATTATATATTATTCACTAGATGGCGTTATCACGTAACTAGGACGCTATTATTATTCGCTAGATGGCGTTACCCCGTAACTAGGGACGCCGTAACTAAGGACGCCGTAACTAGGACGTTGTTATTAACCACTAGAGGGCGCTTTTCAGTCACAAAAAGTGACAGGCCATCAATCACGTTTTTTATAAGTAGGTTCCCGATTTCTCTCAGGTTACCAAAAAGCCTTTGATCTTTTTTTTATAAGTAGGTTCCCGATTTTGAAATCGACGTTTTTTATGCACGTAGTTAGATACAAAAGGGGCGTGGTTTGGGGCATGTGTATCCTACTAACTACTTCGGACAATGGCCCACCATTCCAGAGTAATGCGTGGTCACAGTTTTTGCAGTCGTGTGGCGTCCGTCACCGCAAAATCACACCGCTATGGCCGATGGCGAATGCACAAGTGGAGAACTTCAACAAGCCGATGATGAAGGCAGTACGTTCAGCCATCATTCAACATCGCAACTGGCGTCGCGAACTGCAGCAGTTTCTTACGAAACTATCGATCTACTCCGCATAGTTCTACGCGGTTCACACCTCACCGACTACTGTTTGGTCGAGAACCGAGAACTAAGCTACCTGAGCTGCCAACGCTTCAGAGCGTGCACCCAGAAGGTGAAGTCGTTCGCAGATAAGACGCTCGTGCAAAAGCGAGAATGAAAGAGTACTCAGATGAGCGTGCACACGCTTCACAGGTGAACCTACAAATGGGAGAGGTTGTGCTTGTACAGCAGCCTAGAGTGAACAAACTCTCTACTCCGTTCGCACCGACACCGCTCATCGTCAGTGCAATGAAAGGACCAATGGTCACCGCCGTGCGTGGTGATGGGTCCACGGTGACGCGAAATGTGTCTAAGTTCCGTCGCGCGCGAGGCTTGTCGCCCGATGAAATCGCACGACATCATCCCGAGGACACAGCTGCGGACGGCGACCCGCCAACAGATGGTGAGTCGTCCGAGACCCGTTACGATGACAAAGAGGTGCTTAAGCCACCTGCTCTGCAAGCTGTCCATCCACAACGAACTCGAAAAAAGCGACAGCGCTTAATCGAGCAAATCTAGAAATTGGGTGTAGGCGGATCGCTTCGGATTTCTCCGGTGCTGGTCGGATCAGATAATAAACGACGGCCATGTTTCGTTCAGTCTGATAAATGGTGTGTTTCATTTAAAAGCAGCAATCATACAAGTCGGTTCCAGGGGTAATAGTAATGTGTAACCCTAACGAATACAAATATTGAAGTAATAGTAATAGGTTGAGCAAAAACTCAATGTAATAGTAATAGGAAGCAATGTAATAGCAAATGACCTATTACTTTTATATTACCATTGAACATTTCAATCGACTTTCAACTACATAACAATTCCATTTGATTTGATTAGGTTGTAGATTCCACTGGTTTCTCCAGGTTTTATGGTTGCTCCCCCTTGTCAACTTGAGCATGGCCCTAATGAATTATTACCCTAGCGTTTTATGAGCATTTACATAGCAAGAGACACTGGTACAGTGAGACTGCTGCATTGACTAAAGGGATTAAACTGGGCTTTCACTGCTGTGAAGCCAGTTGTGCCAAGTTGCCAACTACCCTTTTCAAGTAAGCCTTTGGGTTTAATGACTGCTTCCATGATGCACACAATTAAGCCTAAACTATAGCGTGTGTTAAAAAACCCTGATGTAGTTGTACTTGAGCCGATAATTAACAAGCAGCAGTGTGGTTTAATTAGACTGTAATACAATCCACCAAGTTATGTGATTTGACAATTGCTTTTGTCTTTTATTCCAATATGGTATTTAAATATAAAATGGAACGTATGTGTTCTATCCTTATTCAACGTAGTTAGTAGATTGTACTAAATATGGTATATACTATATATATATATATATTGTTGTAAATATTTATGATTTTTTTATACTTTATAATACTTCCCCAATGATGATGATGAAAGTATTTGACATTCTCAAATATAATTTCAAATACTTTGGACATGGGTATCAATAAATGGCAAGTTAGTTTTCTTATTCACCTGTCTTGTTTAACTTCTTGATACTGTGAGTCAAACAACTGTACTTATTACTTTCATGCATATACTCTACTGTGCATTATACCATAGAATGTTCCGATGAAAAATGTAAAGTAATAAGAATTGCTTCAAATGGAATAATAACAGTAATAGGAAGAATTCAGCATATAATAGTAATAGGAAGTAAACACCGTAATAGTAATATATTACATTGCAATGTAATTGACCCCATGCCTGGTCGGTTCACCTGGTTGGCAAGTTCCTCTTCACCTCCAGCCAACCCGTCGATTCATCAGCGAACCGAAGATTGGTGATGATGCTTCCTCCAATGTTGACTGTGCCGGTGTGGTCGTCCAGGGCATCTGTCATTATTCGTTCCAGGGATATGTTGACCAGTGTGGGTGACAGGAGGCGTCCTTGGTGGACTCCGACTGATGTGTGGAACCATTTACCTATTGCGCCTTGCACCAGTACTGCACTGTTAACTTTAGTGTACAGTTGTTCGATGGTGTGAACAAGATTGCGTCTAAAGTTGTAATAATTGTTGCCCATAGTGCGACATGCCACACTCTGTCAAAGGCCTTCTTGAAGTCAACGATTGAATATTTGTTTGTTGAATTTTTGCTGATTGTGACACTTGGCTCTCCATTGGTTTTAAAGTTCAGTTTGTCCAAATTTAACTTGAGCCTGGTGTTCTTGGGCTTGTTGATCTTCTTCAACCTTACTTTGAGTGATCATTTTCTACGTCCGTTCCTGGGAATTCCTTAATTTGGCTATGTTGATCCCAGATCGGAACCGGTTCTGCACCAGGATTTGGTCGATCTGTTGTTGGGGCGTACACTTTTATTACCGCGATGTTGAAAGGTGCTGCCCTAAGGCGAATGGATGTTGGGCAGCACCATAATATTGAGTTCTTTATGTTTTCCTTGTAAAGGAATCCTACGCCCTTTACATGTTTGTCATTTTTTCCATTGCAGTAAAATGTATGTCCTTCATATGTTTGTACTTCTCCAAAGCTGAGGTGCCAGGTGCCATGTACATCTTGCCAGCTCATGGGCAAGGCCTTTCATTTTCCTGCTTGGTTAAGTGTTCTTACATTCCACGAGGAAATAGTGATGTAATCCATCCCACGGATCTTCTTGAGTGACGTTCTATCAGTAGCAGACTTGTAGCTTCCGCCCTGATGGGAGGCGGATGGCGCAGTATCTGCGACCTGTCCGGTATCGACTTTGGTGCTTTGCTGATCATGGAGCGTGTCTGGGGCAAAGTGTTCTAACCTGGTGGAGCCCATATCCATCTCCATGCGGCTAGAGCCCCACGGAGACAGTTTCCAGCCTGCACAATGGGGATGCGGGTTGCTTTTCACCCCTCCCGGGGGAGAGGGATAGCTGATCCGAATAGTGCAACACCTCAGGACCCCCTCCTTGTTCCGAACGCTCTTTAGTGGCCTCAGCCCCCAATATTCAACAAATTCTGACACTTATGAGAATGTATAGAATGTGTATAGAGGTTCTTGGTTTGACTGCTTATATAAGCAATGTATTGAGGGCACCTTAAAACGATAAGAATAAACGCACAACACACACACACGCACACACACATACACGAATTGAGCTATTTATTGCACAACTGTTGCCTATTTGTGCCTGAGTGTGCCTGAATGTGTCTGCATGTGCGTGACTGTACAGTGTACATGTGTGTGTGCGTGCGTGCATGCGTGCATAAAGTTATACGGGGGTTGTGTGCATATATTCGAGTATGTTTACTGAGACAGAAACAAATAAAACCGATTCAATCATAATATATAAAAAACTTATGACTTTGACCATCTGCATCCCCATGACGACGCAGTTGCGAGCGTGCAGAGCCGTCGCCTTTGGCAGTCCACTGACGCAGCAGTCACAGTTTCCCGGGATCTTTATGCGCAGTCAGTTGTTGGCCTGTTGATTTGAAATCAGGCCCTAGAACGTCTTATTGTATTACACCATGGCTATAGTCCGATTTGTGTTAAATTATCATAATAATAATGATAAATTAGGCATTCATTACGCGCTATATATCCGGGAAAGCGCATACCGTCAGCATATATATAAGAAAGAGGAACACGGTAGTGTTTTGAAAGTACGTTATCGAACTGTTTTGAAATAACAACATTCGCGATTTTTATGACAAGCGATAATCCGTTGTATCTCATATTAACTCCCATTTCTTACATAATTGTTAATCATGTTATGTAATCCGTTATAGATCATATTTTAATATGTACTGGTTCTTGTTACATAAACTAAATATTCTTTTCTAGATTTTATGACAAACAATGCAATATTGCACACAAAGCCGAAACACTAACCCTACCCTCTTTTTTCATAACCACCGTCTTTAGCAACCAGAGAATTAATTCTAGATGTCAGGTGGACAAGGAAGCCTTTTGACTAAACGAGAGTCCAACTCTTTTTATAAATTTCATCTACGTGTATCCCGCCCTTCTGAGGTACGTGTTAATTTTATTTTTAATCGTGTTTACGCTACTAGCACCCGCACAATCAGCAGATAATCTGTTTCAAAGCATTTGCTGTCCATTGTGAAAATGATAAGTTCGTATATATTTTATAATCTACCCTGCTCCTTTACTAATGTAGCTTCATGTCCCCTAGTCCTATCTTTCTTAACTGAGAAACAATATTTCTATGAATATTTTCATAACCATTCAATAATAAAAACAATTTCTATCTGATCTATTTTCAATCTCCTGGTCTCTAGTGTTGTCAAACGACATTCTTCATTATTTCGTATCAAAGATCTCTCAGTTTTGTTATCATTTTTAGTCGTTGTCCCTGTACTCTTTCTAGCATATCTTAGCCTCGATTAATAAGACGCCGTGAGATGGCAGCATTTTATCGTCCCCCACTACGGCCTGGAATATTAATGTTTTGCCAATGTTACCGGTAGGGGGCTTTACCCCAGATTCGGGTAGAGACGATGATTGGCTCTCAGGCCAATTATGAAGTAACAAATTAAATAAGGATATACTTTTATCATATATATATATACATATATATATATATACTATAACAAATATTAAACATCAAACTTATTTTGAAACATGTCACACAAAAAAATAGTTTCGTGCCTTTTAATCACATGCATATTCACTAGGTGGCAGCTCTCGTGGCTGTCAAAGATTCCATATTGACGGTCATTGCTTATGCTCGAACAGAAACAAAGGACTAAGTGTGAATACGCATGATATAAATACCAAACAAGGACAAATTAACTAAGCAATCGATGTCGCGCGCAACGCTCGGACTACTAACTAATACATGTAGTTGCCAAAGTACAACGAAAACGTGCTGTTCTTGGTGGGTAGGTCGGTAAGGTGCCGAACAAGTATTTTAGGGTCGTCGGTTCGAATCCCGTAGATAACTCGAAACTTGTTTGTCTTCATTTAGTTTAAGATTCTAAGATTATTTTATATAATACTATTTCGGGCACTATTAATTTCGTAATTTCATTTCGTTATCGAAAACATACATAATATATAAACATTCTGGGGAACAGACGTGCTAACTGGCAATGAGCAGTCAAAACGCGATTCTGAGCCAGATTATCCTGGCGAAGTCACGGAGCCAGGAGAGAGTCGGTTAAGCGAGACTAAGCAAATCCTGACAATACGTCATCAAATAACGTCATAAATTGATGACGTTTTAATTCATGAGTATACATGTGTTGCCATCTAGCGGATAACATTCAGAAGGCCATTTTGAGCCTGACTATCTTCCTGGCGAAATCACGCAGATAGGCGAGAGTTGATTAAGCGATACTACAACAACTTATAGTACTAAAACACGTTACAACGGTTCAATGGTATCCATCTGATTCCATAGGCGGCAGCACGTTACAGTCAATAACACTTTGAAGCTGCAAATCCGCACTGCTCTGAAACCTTCATATCAGCATTAATTGATGACCCTAAATCCTTTTATTTTACATTTGTATATTGTACATCTTCTTTCCCATGTCTTGTGTGGAAGCATTTATATTTCCCAAAATTAAAAAAATCTGCTATTTTTAGAGCATTTGATCAACCTGTCAAGATCATCTTGTAAACGTTGTCTATCTCCATCACGTTTAATTCTTCTAAATACTTTTATATCATCTGAAGATGTCAACACCTTACTTGCTAGATATTCGTCCAAATCGTTGATATATATTAAAAATAGTATAGGTCCCAGTACTGAACCCTGTGGCACCCAACTCAAAACCGATTTCCAATTTGAGACCTCCCCATCAACTACTACCCGTTGTCTTCTGTCAATCAGCCATGTTTTTATCCAGTTAATTATACCATCCCCTATGCCATGGGCCTTTAGTTTAAGCATTGATCTTTGATGTGGCACTTTGTCGAAAGCTTTCTGAAAATCTAAGTAGATGATATCAACTGGTGAACCCTCATCTACCCATGTGATCTCTAATTAGTCTTTCTAATAAATTGCAAATCACCGATGTTAAGCTCACTGGTCTGTGGTTCTCTGATTTGTTTCTCGAAACCTTTTTAAGTAACGGTATAATGTTTGCTTCTTTCCATTCTAAAGGAATCATTCCCTCATTTAACGACAGGTTGAAAACTGTTGCAAGCGGTATGCTAATTTGTTCTACAATTTCCAATAGTAGTTTGGGTGGAATCTCATCCACTCCGGGTGATTTATTATCCTTTATTGCCCTTATTTCTTAGCTACCATTTCCGGGGTTACAATTAACTGTCCTAAATAGCCTGATTCCGCCTCCTTGAACTTAGCCTCTGGTACTGCCAGTGAACTAATATCTTCCCCGGTAAACACCGAACTAAATTACTCATTCAGCTCTTCTGCCATTAAGAATCCCTCTGATATTATATTTCCAGCACTATCTTCAACAGGACCGACCTTATCCTGAACGTTCTGTTCGCTCCAAACATATTCATCAAATTCTTGCTGTAATGTTTTGTATTACAAGCTAATTTTTGTTCATAGCATCTCTCTGAATTTCTAAATTCAGTTGTAGCTTAGATAAGTACTTCTTTATAAATGTTGTAATCGTCATCATTTCCGGTGCGTTTATATGACTTCCACATCATTTGTTTGTACTTAATTTTTCGAATGGCTTCTTTCGATAACTATTTCTTTCTGGACCATTCCCCTTGTTTTTCAGTGGAACAAACTTATCGACGATGCACTCAGTTTCACTTCTTAAGATATTGCACCATTCTGTTGCTGTCTTATTCTTAAGTGTGTTATTCCAGCCTACCTTTGTTAAATATTTCCTCAAGTCCTTATATCTTCCTTTGTGGAAGTTTCTCCTGTACTGCTTTTTATTATCCCTTTCTGATTTTACTTTGATGGTAAAATGGATCTGGTTGTGACCACTACTCCCCAGTGGCTCACATATCTTGATATTGTCAACTAACTTATTATGTGATGACAAAATTATGTCTAACCTATTTTATCCCCTGGTTGGTTCTAGCAAATGTTGAGAAAGGAAACTATCATATACTAAAACTAAAAATTTGTGGTCCTCACTCCATGTACTCTGTAGAGATTTCCATTGTATATGTCCATGGTTAAAATCCACCATAATAATACAGTCCCGTCTGCTCACTTCCCTTATAGCGTTTTGTTCTTTTTCATTTTCTTCCATGCTTATATTTGGACTTCGATAAACTAACCAAACAGTTAACATCGAGTTTCCTGTAACTATGTTACACCAAACGATTTCTTCGCAATCTGCTTCTCTTTCTAATTTTTTGTTGTTAGCCTGGATATAATCTTTAATATATAAAATAACTCCACCTCCCCTTCTTCCTATTCTATCTTTCCTAAGCATTACATAGCCTGTCAGTCCCAGGTCGGCATTTGAGATATTGGTGTTGGCCCACAATTCAGTTATACATATTATGTGAGGGTCAATATCGTCTATACTAACGTTTAGTTCACTTATTTTGTTTACTATTCTCTTTGCATTTAAACAAACGCATTTACATCCAGCTTGAGAACGGTTTTCCAGGCTGTCCTTTGCTGATTTAGTTGTGCTATTTGTATCTAGGCCTTCAATGTCAGGCTTCTTTGTGAATCTCCCCTGCGCATCTAGTTTAAATAAATGCAACCTGTCCCACTATCAACACATCGCAGCAGGTTCTCAGGGAAAATTGCTGCACCTTTTCCATTTAGATGGAGGCCATGTCTCATGTACATATCTTCCCTTCCAACAAAGTATCCCCATGAATCTATGAATCCCACCCCCTCTTCTTCACACATCTGCGCAACTAGTGCATTGATTGCCATCCTCTTGCAGTTTCTATATGTTTGCCCCCTTCCTCCCATTACTGGCAAAATTCCTGAGAGAACAATCTGTTCTACCCTTGTCTGCTTTAACTCCCTGACAAACTCTCTGTATTATTCCGATTGCCCTCCCCCTGCATTATGTGTCCCTACATGTACTAGAATGGTCCATCCCTTCCCAGTACCCATCACTTTCTCTGCGCTTTCTGTTATATGCTCTATCTTGGCAAACTACTATGTCTTCTCCTTTACTCGTCTTGTCTGTCTTTCTCATTAAAGAGTCACCCATGAATATTCTCGCTTATCTCCTCACCCCTCCTATCACTGCTTCAGAGTAGCTCCTTCGTTGATTTCCGACTGTCTAGTTGCTGTCATGTCCCCCGTCACCTCCACTCCTACCTTAACTCCTGTCGTCTTTCCCCCTGTTGTCACTTTCCCTCCTGTCACCTTTTTCTTTGTCCCTTTTCCTTCTGCCTCCTTCCGTCTTGTCAATACTGTCCTCTCCCCTTCAACAGTCTCCTTGGCTTCTTTCTCCTTACCACCAGCCTCATTGCCTCTGCTCTAACGTATCTCTCGAGTGTCACCATCTGTGTGGATCTTTCCCAAGTCACCCTTTCCTGTCATCATCACAATCAACTTCTTCAGCTCGTCTACCCCTCCATATGCACCTCCTTCCATGAATTCTCACACCCCGACTTTGCAAAATCTACCCAATTATCACATTTTGAATATGTCAGGTGTCGACTAGCCTTGATTTGCCGCTTGCACGGTGCCATGCTTTTACGTAATTTTACAGTTTATCCTAAGTAGAAATTAAGATATTAAAACAAAGATAGTCTTTAGAAAGAGTGTTTCCTGTGTACCACAGCATCCTTTATATTACAACAAATTTTAATTACACAGCTGACTATCTACCACATCACAAACGCCAACATTACCGGTAGTGACCTAATTTAAATACAATCAATTACTTAATACGCTAGATTGCCTTATTTATTTAGGTTATACCGCGCCCTAGCGAATACGTGGGGCACTAACTACATAAACAAACTCGAGTTCGTCCGATTATCGCCCACTGGAGCTTCGGCCAAGGCCTATGACTACTTTACATGTTTCTATGTTGAACCCGTTCTCATTGCTTCATCAGTCAAACTGAAAGTGAGTTATTACGATATTTGGCAGATATTTCCTTGTGTGTAGTCTTTGCACTCCTACCTCTTATTCTCATGTACCTATATGGGGTCAAATAAACGTTATGTTATGTTATGTTGTGTTAAATATAGAATGATGTCGTGCAGATATGCTATAATTGCACTCGCCAGCTTTGAGGCAGTGACGCATCACATCTGTATGACATCATTCTATTTTTAGCACGCGCGCCACAACGACAAACAACAAAAATAAGCTATTAGAAAATGACATCCCTGTAGCAAAACTGTATCCTACAAATGTAGTTAATGCAGCGGCTGCAATATCACGGCCTTCCTTCTAGTGAAGTTTGTTTGAAACTGACAGAAAAGTGGTCGTCTAGTTTAGTTATACTTGCAACAACCATATGACCAACAATTTTTATTTTCAATAATTATGCCTGATACATATAAATATATATTATAATACATACTGTCACTCACTGACATATATTTTAAAGCAGTGACTAATTGTGTTTGTTATATATTTGTTTTGTGTATAGTCACCAACTCGGTTTTTGTCCTATCTGAATAATTTCTGCCTCATTACGATTATATAGCTGGATCTCATATTAAATACATCTTTAGTCAGATATATCGGACACAAAGAGCAAAGGACGTCTACAAACTTGCAAGAAAGTTATTTGCCTCAAATTAAAACGAGGCAAACAGGATTTTGACAGAAAGGTATTGTTGTAACGAGAAAATGCCTCTGCTGTCGATTCGCTGACTTACTGAACAGTCAAATCAGAGCAAGTAATGTCATGGCTGATGATGGCTGATAGTTTTCAACTTACGCATTACGTCATTGTTTTCTTTGGTGGGACTGTAGTTGTAATAGGGACCGTAAAGATAACGATGGAGTGGTCAGAATTGACTGAATCATCACAGGTGACAACTTCAACAGGCAGCTCACCACATCTCGTTATGATAACATCGAGGAAGTGGCCTTTCTCGTGAGTTGTTGGTGGTTTGTTGCGGAGAGAAGGTTTATAGTTGGTTTGGTGCACTGGTGGGATTGTTAAAGCGAAAGTTCAGGTCCCCAACGATTATCAGCTGACCGGATGTAAATGTGAGGTCATCGAGGAGATAGGCAAACTCCCCCAGAAATACCGGAACATTTGGTGATTTCGATTTTGGTGGAGGTCTATTCACTGTTACAAATCGCAGTAGTTCGAGGCCGACTTGGACTATGCAGTTGAGATACTCCATGGAAGTGTACTTGTTGTGCTTCAGTACAGTTGCTGAGATGGGTTCACGGAAGATAATGGCGACGCCTCCGCGTCTAGTGTTGGCTCGCGGTATGTGTTTCATATCGTATCCAGGTGGCACCACTGCCTTTACGGCAATATGCGATGGCCTGAACTAGGTTCGAGTTTTGGGACACTTATGAAGCTTACACGTAGACCGGGTGTTCAGAATAACAGCTCTAAATGAATTAGTCGCACAGCTTCGATGTAGTTTAACATGTATCAGGTTGCTTCTGTTGACAATTGGTACGATGCTTTTGCGTATTGACCAGTTGGACACATCGGTTCTGGGTGCAGTCACTTTCACAGGAATTGTCTTAGTCACTTGACCGCCAGTGGTTCCTCTGTGGGTCGGTATTGCGTAAGAAATGCCTAGTTGTTTCAGATCGTTGTAGACTGCCTTTGTCGCTTGAAGGCTTTCGTGGTTTGCTGACATAGTTGATGCAATTGAAGACTTGTACACTAATAATAATGACAAACTTCTATAGCGCCTAAATCCCCAGGAATCTGAGCTCAGAGGCACAACATACAAGAATCATTTGGCAAAATCGTTAACAGGGACAAGCAAGATTCGTCATTAGAGCAAGGGACCGCCGAAGGTTACGGTGGAAATGCAATTTTAAATAAATAAGTGTTTGTCTAAGAACTGTCTAAGTAGGGGCAGAGATGGTGAGAAACGAGGTGCTTTAGTATTACACGTGCTAAACAATTATGTACACGTTGGAGTTTAGCTAAGTCCTTTTTAACAATATCGTTTAGGAGTAAGTTGCAGTAGTCAAGGCGACTGCTAATTAGAGATACTGATATTGTTTTAGCAGTAGATAAAGACAAATAACGCCGAATTCGGCGGACATCACATATATGGTAGAAACAGGATTTACATACTTGAGAAATGTTCTGCTAAAAGCTGAAATCACTGTCAAAGATAACACCTAGAATACGAACAGTATCTGATAGTAATGTATCATTAGCAAGCAATTTAACTGGAAAGTAATTAACAACATTTATACACTGTCACCATGGCGACGGTCACGGCCCACTGAAGATAACACTAGCAGTGTATCATAAATCAGCAAAATATGTAAAATCTAGCAAAGCACAAATGTTCAGTTCGCAATGATGACGTCATGGGCATCCAGAAACATTCACGATGAGGCAAGATGTAAAATCAAAGAACGGCACAGCTTGAAACTTGTAAAAGTGTCATTTGTATAACGACAGCATTACATGTGGCAGCCGACAAGCACAAACATAAACAAGGTACTTATACATTAGTTAGGTGACGTGTAAGTACATTGGTTTATTCCCACATAATGTTACCCTTATTGAACTAATTTTAGTATATTTATTTAATTATTGTATTTATTTGTATTATACTAATTTGTTAGTTAATATTTTAGAAACATTCCAAATGTATTTATGTTGGTGAAAGTTATATACACACCTGTGTGTATTCAGCATACAAGCGATGATTTATATTATGATTAGTTATGACTCAACTAAAGGATGTAGTGTATAAGCTAAACAGAATAGAGCCAAGGACAAACCCTGTTGGATACCAAATGGGAGATGTTCTGGACAAGACTGTGAGCCAGATATATTAATGCTTTGATATCGTTTTGAAACATACGAACTTAATGACTTAAGAGCTGTGCCAGAAATCGCAAAATGTATGTGATTTGGTGATCTATTGTATCAAAAGCAGCTGATAAATCTAGTAAAGTGAGAGCAATCAATTTGCTATTATCCATATTGCGTTCAATGTCATTGTGTATTTTAAGAAGACCTGTCTCTTCTCTTCACTTCACTTTCCCATAACCCGCTAACGAATTTTTAACAAGCTGTCTCGACGTTTCCCTGTTCTTCACAGCCCTATGGAAATCGGCGAACTCCAGTCCTATCCAGTCTTTGATGTGCAATGACGTCATCGACTGGGACATCGGTTGTAGGGTTTACTGTCAAGAAGGACGAATACATATGCTACCATCGGACATTCCGCGGTTGAAATTCAGACAACAAATGTTTTTATTGTAACAAAAACATAGGGAAAAGTAGTCAAACGTTCATTTTTTAACAATTGATCGCATTTATGTTCATTTTAGGTACCTTTTCACTTTTGTTTAATCTACTTTCACAGTCGTGTGTGTTATAAATCCTACTCAATCTTCGAAGAGTAAGACATTTCATATAACGTTTCAATGTAGCTAAAACCTAGATATCGAAATTTTCTAAAAACGAAGTCTATTAAAAAAGACCTTAATAATTACCGTTCTATCTCTAATCTTAGTTTTCTGTCGAAGGTTTTGGAAAATGTTGTTGCAAATCGACTCCATGAACATATTTATTCACAGCACTTATCAACTGATCTACAATCTACATATAAGCGATTTCATTCAACTGAGACAGCTCGGTACAGCTGAGACGGCCACGCCTCACGATCATCTGGCCTTGCAAAGACCATCTTGTAAGGTACCGTGAGAGGAGGGAGAAGAAGACGTAGACAGAAAAAGAGGTGGAAAGACAACAAAACCTCCGAGAACCATCTGGTAGACTGGTAATACGTAAAACTGGTAGAAAGGGACTCCCAGCGGAGGAGAAGACTTCTGAGGATCTGCGTTTGGTTGAGTGCATGAACATATTTAAAGCGCGTCTTAAGACTCATTATTGCAAGCTTGCTTTTAATGTCTAGTTCTCTATACCATTCACTCTCCACATCGTAGTATTTATTATTACTAATATTTTGTACTATTATACTAGCTTAATATTTAAATTATTTACTCATTAATATTTTATTGTCTACTTATTTTATTTGTTACGTATGTCTTGATACGTTTAGCTTAGGTTTGTTTAGTACACGCAGTTCTAGTCTTTTTATACGTTTAATTCTATTATCTACATTTTAGTAGCTATTAGTTGTCAACACCCTTGAACAGAGGCCTACTTTGGATATGAGTGTATAAATAAAGTATGTTATAATAATAATTATTATTATTAGAAGACGAAGGAGCGATATGGATTATAAGCAACAACGGCAGCGGCCAGCCGTCAAATAACACATGAAGAACGTGGTACATTCATCATCGCCAAATGTCATCCTTGGATAGAATGATTGCAGCAACATGTACAACAGCATTAGCGACAATGTCCCACAAAATGTGGAGTATGACGTCATCCAAAACATAAGTATGAAGCGCGATATTTTATGTAAATAATTAACCTGTTTTAATAATCATGCAACACAGTGGAGTTTATTTCTCTAAAACAACTTTTATTCCGGTCATGCAGTGGACCAACGAAAGGCCGAATTCTGTTATATTGGTTCATGGCAGTGTTCATCACACAGGCCAACTGGTGTGTTTAAGTCACTTTTGTTTGCAATAGTTGTTATTCCACCGGTTGTCCACGATCTGTGCTCTACTTTATTGATTACAGCCACGCAGCAGGTGTGTTTTGATTTAAACTAATCTCATGAGTTCAAGAGGGATCACGTATAGCCCAACTGATTTACTTCCCGTGATTTGCTTAAAGGCGTTGTTGATTTCCATCAAGGTAAACGGTGACGTCTTGATTGATAGAACAGCTTCGTAAATCCGGTCTGATGAGGGCATAATTGCTCAATACGGTTGGTGGATTTTCCATGAGATTGCTTGAACTATTTAGTTCGTCTCTCGTCTAGAGTCCCTGATACCACGTACGTCAGCGTTGTATTCTGTTCCTCCTCGTGTTGCCCTTGGGATGAGATATTGTTTGCACTGTTCATGTAGTTGCCACTCTCTATTGTTCCCTGTCGGCAACCCACCCCCTCGAACGTTCATTTCCCTCCATCTTTCTCCCATCCA
Organism: Escarpia spicata; assembly: GCA_963995525.1. Lineage (NCBI taxonomy): Eukaryota > Metazoa > Annelida > Polychaeta > Sabellida > Siboglinidae > Escarpia > Escarpia spicata. The sequence goes on along the minus strand of OZ023214.1, from coordinate 11,779,021 downwards.
TCTTTATTCAGTTCTACATGCAGTCGTCCACTTTCTTCGTGCTGATCGTTTTGCTGATGCTGCTTCGTCCATCACCAAGATAAACAGTAAAGGACTAACGACAGAAAATGTAAAAGGGAGAAAGAAACTATTGTTGCTGATACCATTGCAGAACAGTTGTGTCAGAAAGACCACCGCAAATTCTGGAAAGAAATTAAGCACTGTACGAACAGTAAAGTAAAACTTCCGACAAACATTGATAATATACACGGTGACGTAAACATCGGGTCAATGTGGAAGCATCATTATGAACATTTATTTAATGATGTGGAGGATAGTCGATGTGATAAAGTTTGTTATGATTGTTCCACTGGCAATAAGGGAATGACTATTGGTGCAGTTGAACTGATGGATATTATTAATGGACTCTCAAAAAATAAGTCACCAGGTCTGGACGGTATCAATGCAGAACATATTAAGTTCGCTGATTATCAACTCGTTGTGCTTTTGTCTATCCTTGTGTCTTCGATTCTGGTGCATGGTTATTTACCAAACGAAATTTCACAGTCTGTTATTGTACCAATTATTAAAGACTAGAATAGACGAGTAAACGACAAAGGGAATTATAGGCCAATATGTCTATCGAACATATTTTCGAAGATAATAGACACTGTTCTTTTTAACAGAATGGAAATGTACTTGGAAACCACTCCTAATCAATTTGGCTTTAAGCCTAAACATGGAACGGAGTTATGCGTGTTTGCATTTAAGGAATTATTAAAGTTCTACACTGAACATAGTTCAGCTATGCACGTCGCGTTTTTAAATACATCAAAGGCGTTTGATCGTGTCAACCGATATAAACTTTTAACGAAACTAGAACAACGAAATGTACCGAACTATATATTAAGAGTACTCAGCAATGAATTCAATAATCAATGTGTATGCATACGATGGGGAAATACCTACTCGGACTTCTTCTCGGTAGGCAATAGTGTTAAGCAAGGTGGGAAGTTATCCCCTTTGCTGTTTAACATTTATATGGATAATATGAGTATAAACTGCACACACAAAAAATCGGTTGTAGTCTTGGTAACATGGTTGTTAATCACCTTATATACGCCGATGATCTACTTCTGTTTGCACTTTCTGCTAAAGGACTACAAACACTACTAGACATGTGTTACTCATATGGATGTGAGCATGACGTGCAGTACAATGCGGGTAAATCCCTGGTGATGTACTTTGAATCTAGAATGTAAAATCTGTCTAAAGAAATGACATTAGGAGGAAAGAAGCTAAACTTTGCCACCTCTTGTAAATATCTTGGACATGTCATTTCTAATAACTTGTCTGATGAGTCTGACATGCAAGCCAAAGTGAGGCTTTTGTATGCCAAGAGTGATATGTTACGTCAAAAGTTCCATTTTTGTTCAACTGCTGTAAACAATAAGCTATTTACAGCGTATTTTTGTAATATCTATATGTGTGCGTTATGGGTGAACTTTAGAAGAGTTAATTTTCAGCAATTCGTTGTTGCATATAATAACTCTTTCAGAATATTGAACAATTTGCCCATGAGATGTAGCGCTAGCCACATGTTTGCTACAGCTAATGTCAGCTCGGGTAAATGTGTAATCAGAAAGGCTATTTTTAGCTTATTGAATAGGATGGACATGTCTTTGAATCCCATTATTTATAGCATTAAAACTAGCGACGTGTATTGTACTTCGAAACTGCGGCACCAGTGGGTCCGGGATTTATATAATTTTTAAACATATTGTTCTTATCGATGTATTTTTATATTTATTTACATACTTTTATTGATGTACTAATATATATATGGACATGATGATTGTCTGAAATAAATACATTATTATTATTATTACTTCCTTACCTTAAACCGAGGTTAACCGAAAACTACTGAGACATCCCAAATCCAACCACTCACCTTTGTGTTCTCATGCACTGTAGTCACCAACTTTTTTTTGTTTTTGTTTCGGCCTTGGATCGTGTCAAAAACGAAAAATCCATCTGTCCCTGTTGTGTGTGTTGTCCAAAGCCCAAATTTTGACTAATGCACTTGGGCTTGTTTGTCTTTTCCTGCGTGTCAAATGTCGCTTATGGGGAAGGAGGGCTACATCATTAGCAAAGAGGACACCTCCAAGATAATAATGATCATAATTAGGACTTTAATTAGGACACTAGCATAAGGACACTTCTTTGAGTATTCAATCGGTAGGCCGAGCCTCTGTGTTATTTCTAACAAAACTGTAGTTGCTCCTACCGTGTTCTGATCGGCATATCACGAAGTCAACGCAAACATACACTAATAGTTATACAAGAAATGCACGCCTGTCCAAGTCCACAGCAGTTACTGCATTAAGCACTATATCTGTTACACATCAAGCAATCTCCTCTCCGCTAATTGCAGGGGTGTCGTATATCAGCGCGATCACAGGTGTGCTCACGTCTAAAGATACATACTCGGCCGGCGATAATGAGATTTGTGAAACAGAAATCAGTCATTTGCTAACATGTGCCAATGATGAGACGGCTAGACATCCGCCGCTTAATGAGTTCCTTCGTCCTCGGCGTTTCTGGGCGGCAACGTTTTGTTCGCGTCCGTTACAAGATGCCGATTGCTCGACGTAAACATTAAGCACCTGCGTCTGGCTAGCAGTTGGACATCGCCACGTACTTGTTAGCTCCGGATATCGCAGACAAGTTCAACTGGTGCCCCAGACGAACGCAAATACGCAGGAAACTTGTGAGTTTATGGAGTAAACACGTTTATAACAGGGTATTACCCGTTTAGAATATCCTTGCCAGGATTTAGGGGGGTACGTTCGGGATTGTCTGGCTGTTGGTGTTCGATTTCTGTCTTCTTGTTCTTCCCCTCCAACTGTCCTTGCACTTCTGTCTCCACCACCCGTCTCCACCCTCCTCTGTCTGTCGCTCTCATTCTCTCCTTCTCTCCTAATCCATCCAAATCTATCTTTATACAATCCTCCCACCGCAGTCTACGTCGTCCTGACTTCCTTACTTGCCTCGCTGGTACTTTTTTCGCTAACCGTTCTTCTTCAATTCGCACTATGTGTATATAACCAGTTTGTCGAATTTTCGGTATTTCCTTCTTTTTAAAATACTACAATTTTTTTAAAGAAAATTCCTTATCACTTTTAAATTACTTGTACAAAAAGTTGGAACATAATATAAAATGCCACACTGTGACATTCGTGTATCATAATTCACGTAACTGCGCGTGGAGTCTCTGCTTCCCCACACACTCACAAACTGTATACGTTGTAATCCTTCATATGTTATTTTCAACAGGAGAATCTCCTTCCTTCTCGTTCTTTGACTTGACCACTCTGGTCAGCAGACCTTCAAACGTATATTACCGAACGTATTCTTAGTAGGCGGTGGTACTATTTGTGGACCGATGCGACTAAAGGGACGATGCCAACGTTCAAAGGGTCACAGAAGTCCATCACGATCAATATTCCGGCGAAAAACGTTCAAACTACATCAGACGTTCTATGTGCCTCAATGAACAGTGGTTTTTGCCAATTATCGACTTGTGTTACCCAGTTCGTCGAACTCGTTGTCACGAGCCAGGATTATTTTTGTGAAGATAAGAAAGAGATCGGTTATACGTGTCCTGCGTCACGTCTGTCACAGACAGCTGAGCCGTTCTGATTTATGTAATAACGTATCTTTCAATTATGACCAAACCTGTGTTATTATAATGAGAGGATGCTTTTCCGTAGGCATGGAATATTAATTTATGGAAACATTTATAAATGCATTCTCCCGAGTCTTAGTTACACGAAAACTCATGTTGCCCTTTTCTGTTGACCTTTAGTTACAATGGACCAAGGTCAAACGTACTGTTTCGCCTAAAATCTTCCTACTAAAGAGTGAAAGTGATTGTTTCAAGCTGTCAATCATTGTAACACCCCCACGGATCATTTATGGTCATTTTGAGGCAATTGTCATTTTGTTGGTGGATGTGATGATTTTCTGGCCAAAACACTACCCCGGCTCTAAGGTTGCATTCCATGCCTACGGGAGTCCAACTCTAATACATCGATCCCCACTTATAATGCGGCATGTGACGACGATGATACTATTGTTTACGTCATTGCACACACAAAGACATTACAATTATTTTAAAATCTCATGACATCCGACTGCGACGAAAGAGAACATAATGCCCAACATCAAGTTTGAAATGATTAAATTCAATCATCAAGAGCCGGTTTATATATTCGAAAAGGTGTAGAAACGCATAACGTTGCGAGAGCAATCGACTAACGTCCGGTCCGAACCTAAACGTTTAAGAACCCTTACCCACGGAGAATTTGAAAATCATTTAACACATTAATTTTCGTCCGAAGGGTTGTGGATGAACTCCTAAAGTACAGAACCAGAGATGCGAAGCGACTAGTAGAAAAAGCTAAACAAACATACATGCACACGTTAGCTCGGTTATTGAACAAGCATTGCTTAGCAAAATCAATTCGCTTAGCAAAGCAGGTTCTGTTGAAAATGTGTACAGTGGAACCTCATTATTGAAGTCACCCTTGGGATTAGGCAAGCGTGACTTGAATAGCGAGGAGTTCGTATTAGTGACACTAGTTTCCTATATTTTACTGTTACCAAAGAAATTTGGGAATATCCCAGGGCGACCTTAATTTTGAGGTGGCTGGCTCTATTACCGAGGTGACAGTAAAGCCAGGTTCGACGGTATAATAAATCAGTAATTTAGTTACGACCATTACTAAGGAATGTGTTGTCAAGTCATAATTATCCACATCTGTCAAAAATTATATGACAACAGTACAGTTCGACTTACCCACTTAACGCAACCAGAGAGTGGGACGCATAGAGTTAGTGAGGCGACCGATAAAGCCTGGTGGTCTCAAATGGGGAAACAAAATGTTCGCAACAGCAAACTGTGTTAAATTCACCGCTGACTAAAAAGAAGATAAAAAGCAATAATAAATTATACTGTCTAACCCAATGGCCGTGCACAAACGGCTAAACAATCACAATTATCTTCAGTTTGAAAATAATGCCAAATGAAACTGGCAAGTATCAAATAAGCTAGTATCTATACCATGGGCATTCACGGTGAACCAAAGCCATCACAATCACGTTTATCGTCGTTGCATCATCTATTCCGTTCAATGTAAGCCGATTTGTCTCAGGTTGACTACATTAAATCAATATAGTTCGTCGCTTCTACAGGAAGGCACACACGACCACTGTGCGATGCCGTAATCACGTCGCCCCCACACTTCTGTCTGAATTATTCCGACCGGTTTGTCGTAAACACAAGCACAGTGTGGTGCAGTGCCCGTAAACCATAGTACAGTATCAATGATAAAACATATCAGCAGGTCTACTTGTGCCACTGCAAAATCGTTCGTAAACATCCGTTTCAATTTTATTATGTAATTGTATTTATTTTTCGAGGTAATATAAAAATGGAGTCATTAACTGGAAATGTAAATTAATTAAATTACAATTAACTGACATTTTTCAATTACATTAAATTATTATTAATATTGTATTGCCGGATTTTGTTCACTTTTTACATTTTTCCTTTGGATTATGTCATGTGGGGAAAATCCACTTTGTATTGCATGCCCTTGGGTGGGTGCTAATAGCCACAGAAATCAAGCCGAGTCAGTACTCCAACACAATGTCAGTTACACTGCCACATTCATAGCTCACTCAGCACAATCACTGAATGACACTGGCAGGAAATTGAGACTGGTCAAACAATTGCCTGAACCTGACTAATAGTTTTCTTTGATATTATTATTATTAATTTATTCTACCTACGTTACCGGGGAAGAAACATTAAATACACACACATATATATATTAACATATTGAAGACACACGATAGTAGTAAAATGACCTCTAAGTGACTGGCGGCAATACATACAATGACATGAAATACTATGTCAATTCAGTATCATTTATGTAGATTCACATGTATAAGTGGATTAGTTTAGTGAATAGCTTGCTATGGTTCACTTTGTCGAAGGCCTTGGAGGCATCCAACATAGTGACAATCATTGAAGAGCCATTCGCTATGTAGTGTCGAAAAAGTTCTTTTAATAGAAATACGAAATTTAAATATGAAAATAAAACGATTGTCTACATGTTGTTAATATATTGTTGACATGGCTGGCGTTATTACCATAAAGATTAAACACATTGCCGAGTATATCAAGTGATTCTTCATTACATAAACAATTGTCACCAGCCTCCACTTTGGTTCTTGGTACAAGGGACATTTACCAACATTCATGCACTTCGATTTTTCAACCCCAAATTTGAAACGCCATCTTTTGGTGTATGCAACACATATATAAATTTGTAGAGAACAAGGTATTCGCCGGAATAAGCCATGGAGTAGAACAGTGTACCATCTATCCTGACGCCTGCATCACATATTCTAGTCTAGTAAAAGTTTATTAATAAAAATGTTAAACATACATGTACATGGCGAGAGATTGCTTCCTTGTCGAGTACCACGGGTTGCACAAAAAGATTTACTGTAGGTACCATTCCATTTGACCAAAGCCGTCAGCTTGCTGTACCAGTTATACAATAGTAGCCACCGGTGTACAGGTAGAACATGGATTAACTTTAAAAACAATGACACGTGACATATAGAATCGACACATTTTTCATCATCAAGGGCGGCTACAAACACTGGGCTGTTGTGTGATTTAAGATAAGATGTAATATCATTTAGTACATTACATGCAAATGTTGTACCTCCGATCTACCGGAAACCAAACTGGATATCAGATATATTAGTATTTGGTACAATCAGTGCCCCTACCACCTTGGTATTGGTTGGGTCACTGGCTGTGTCTAGTGAGCACTATAATCATCAAAGCAATTGTAAATATTGACGGCAGGTAAGTGACAATTGCCAAAGGAATGCATAAAATAATACCCAATAAAACTAAGGTAATTGAAGGTTAATTGAGGCGTTTAATATTTAAAAGTTACTTAATTAAATTAAATTAATTAACTTTTTTGGGAAAGTTGATCAAGTAAATTAAATTCAGTCAATTTGGTTAACTGAATTAATAAATTAACAGTTGAAATTAACTCATGCCGGGTCGACAACAGACAGCTGTGTCATTCACGGATTCACTGTTCTGAATCAACCACATGTGTCCATAACGAGCCATTATATATTGGTTTTGGGCTGCTTTTTTTGCCTATCTGCTATTGCATGACACTACCGTAATGCTATCGCAATACTTATGACACCATCGTAACAATATTGCAATAGTAATCGAACTATTGAATTACCATCACAGTACTAAAACTACCCCCGATAATCATTCCTAAGTTCAAAATCATGGGACGCGGTTGTGTACTTATTAGGAAACAATACTCCCAGTCGAAAGAATCCGGGTTCGAATCCTCTTGCAGCCGTTTCGAAGCTTGGCTAATTGTGCCCACTCCATGTTAGGCCAGTTCGCTGAGTACCTGTAAACAGTGGTGGGTATAATTATGTACCGCAGTTGTCGTGCAGCAATCGAGGTGTGTTCGAATGAAAGGCCCAAAATGGTGTTCGAATGAGCAGGTCTGCCAGGGGGTGAAATGTAAATTGATCTGTGCTAAGGATTGGATACTGTGTTATACAAGAACTTATCTTTTACAGTACAGATGTTGCAAGTCGAAGCAAAGTGGCTTCAAGCTTCGTCACCCATTAATTTTCATGCAACAGATTACATACGGAAGGATAACAAATTGTCTATAGGCGCGGGTCGTGGCCCAACGTCCCATAAACATGACACTGAGCACTGAATAATTACTTGGCAAAACTTCCAATACATGCACAGAATAAACATGTTTACTAAGGCCAAGATTCACCCTGACCTCTAACTCCTACTCGTAAACGGATTTGTTATTGCATTTCCCTCAACATATCATATCTCGGTCATTAAGTACAACGACTAAGGGACATGATTGTGCACTTGTCGTGTTTTGACAAAAGCATGAAAATTGGCGCACATGTAGATTATGATGTATAGATTGATTTCAAGCTAGGTACCCATCGCTATTGATATGGTACCTAGCTGCCATCTTGATTAAACAAATGGCCGCCACGGAAATCCATTATCCATATATCTCAGCTTCTAAGCAACATAGAAACATGTTTTTGGTGTTAAATCCAACATTTCCAGGGTCACGGAATCCTTTTTGTCATATACATTATTCCAGGAAGACGGCCATATTGAAATTCAAGATGGCCGCCATGGTAATCCATTATCCAGATATATCAGCTTCTAAATAACATAGAAACATGTTCTTTGTGTTGACACCATACAATAAATGGCAGTACATATACTGATGAACAGAAATATATCATTGATTACGAATGGACAACACAAACGGTTACATTTCGAGTTCACGTTAGTGATATGGAAAACATACTCAACGTCGTGTTAACAAGGTTTACTGGCAACTGATGAATGGACATGTTGTTGTGCAGAAACCACAACATGGTTTCTCATCAATAACACTAGGCTGATGTCAAAATCAAGTCAATCACCCATAAAGAGTGATGGTTGTGCTGCAAGTTTAATAGAAATCCACAATCCTGGGAGAGGTGGATGGTGACAGAGCCATATATATCACAGGTATCTAAATGTAGTTGGAAGATAGTGTTCAAACAACCAACTAAAACTCAACAAAGCATAAATATACTACATTCTGGCATACAAAACAACTTTGCAAAATAAATATAATCTTTAGTGTAAACATTTAAACATTTGTGTAATCCAACAATCACTGAAATTCGCGCATATATGCAGACCCCGAGTACAAACTTAGTCATGGACAAAACAATGTAATGCAAACTGTATACACCGTTAAATACACATGGACATATGGACATTATATAGAGTAGATATGCGGACGAAACGAGAATTATGACAAAGATCACAATCAGACTGACTGGTGTCCTAAACACAGAAGTTCCCATCATTGCAGATTGCTCCATATCTCGACACAAACGTGTTAGATGATGATGATGCTATCCAGGCGTAGGTGGACAGTTGACTGTGATGCCCATCAATAATGGATCATATACGTTATATCCAAGTTGGCAACTGTCAGAAGAAAATATATTGTATGTAGTAGGTATTTTACTGACATCATCAAGCAACCAACAAGAGAACGCAGAATACATAGCGGAACCACTCAGAGGTTGTTTCATTATTTGCTACACTGTATAAAGTCATTCGTTTTCGGTGGACAGGTATTCATCAGCACACAAGATCAGATAGTTGTGACCACAGTCCATAAACCCACCAACGGCGGACAGTACCTATACAGCCGTGCGTACACGAGGAGGCGGACATCGGCAACATACTACTCAATGTAGCACAGTGTGTTCACCAAGGATTTCCTAAAGTGGATATGCAGATGTGGTTTTTCTGGCCATAAGGCTATTCCTTGCTGTTGAAATAAATAAACTTTTTGCCGTTGAAACCCACGTTTGTTCCATTGCAACTCATGCCAGTGCCAACAACCTGTGAAATCGGAAACATTAACATTACGCTATGTCCTGAGTTGGTGTGACAAAGTATCCAGTTTCCTCGGTCGAGGAACGAAGTCCGCATGATTAGAATGGGCTCCATTCCGTGCTGTTACGTATGTCTTCCTCGCCCTGTCATCACAGTCATAAGAAGTGGACTCATGTACATTAAATGAGATACACAGGTTCAAATCCCTATTTAGAAGAAGACTTTTACATTTAGCAGGGTGGAAGAAGCAAGGAAACAGCTGTTTGCAAAGAGACGTGGTATGATTTGGAATATCCCACCATCAAAACATGCATTGCACCAACATGTGAGGAGGGCTGTTTATCAAATTGTTTATGCGATGTCACAGGCTCTTGTAGTACAGTCGAAATGTACGCTCCCCATGCACCCGGTGGATTTCTAAATGAAAGTACTTTTTGCAACCCTGAAGGTGTCTAGTAAACACATATGGATGTTCACATTTCGAAATAATGTCCGAAGGGGTCCGTTTGGCGGCCATTTTAGATTTTGTCACGTGCGACTGGTAAATCAAGGATATCCATAACTTTTTAACCAGTCATCGTACAAAGACAAATAAACCCACTTTTTCGTATAACTGTGGCATAATGAATGACGATTCAACGAGATTTATTGCTTCAAAATGCACATAATACCATATTTTCAAGCCTGAAATCGAGTCAAATACTAAGTTAAGGATAGATGATTGCGCATAAGCACTGACTCAACATTATATGCCACTACTAGACAGAACATGGGCTAATTATGAGTCCAAGAAGAAAAGAAACTACACACAGAAACTACCCACTACGAACATTATCTACTTCTATTCAAGTACTATCTACCCGTATCTTACCCTCGACACTACACACTAATGTTAGTGTAATTTTTAATAATTTGTATACATTTATATGTATATACATAACTGATTTTTTAAATAATATTATACAACTATTAATTCACTCAACTTCAACGTTTCATCGGTAGTCTTCATCAGGAACAGTTTGTCCTCTGCTCGCCAGATGGTGTGGCGGCAGGCTTTCCCACACGTGACTCAGTCAACCGACAGTGGTGAAACGTTGAAGTTAATGAATTAATAGTTGTATATTAAGACAAATTGTTTATGTAATTATTATTCCAACTTGACAAACATTTTAATGAATTATATGTGTATTAATTGTTACACTTATTTACATTAGTTTTAAAGTTTAGTTTTAAAAGGGGCGGTTATAACACTATATACAATAGGAGCATTTGTTAGTTTAATGTACATTTAATGTATTATTTTGCTATTATATCAGGTGAGGTACTTCAATGTACCTTGCTGACTTGTGTCTGATAGAATAGTGTATTGATACAACTGTGGTGGTGATGCCTAGCACATGGCTACCAATAAAAGAAAGCGTTATGGATCGGAAGTATACCAGAAGCGCCTTCCGACCTGCATTTTACACATCATTGGCATTGACCATGGCCCCTTTACATCATTTACCAACGTGAAGGGACCAGCATCTAATAGGTTGGCGCAACTTCATGGTATTCGTGATAAAAGACTTCCTGAGCCTCACAATTCACTTCATCGCATGGCAGATGTTTGTCGTCTCATCCCTGAGAGTCTTGTCGGTGTAGATTTATAAACAATTGGGTATCACCGAGGGTGCTACCAGCGTTTCATAACAAAATTGGATCGTTTGACAGGTACAGTAGGTACTTCAACAGAAGCATCAGCGTCACGCTCTCCTCGAAAATCGCCATCGTCCTCTGCAGGGCCACCACTCCCACCACATTGCATCTTCTGTGAAAGGCTTGAGATAAAGGTATCCGGGAAAACTCAAAAGAGAATCAGGTTTCCATCATGGAACAAGAGGCCGGCTGCTTGGAAAGAGGTTGAGCTTCGAGCCCTAGTACTGGGATATACCGGTCTCCATCGTGGGGGTGAAAGGCAAAGACCTGTTTGCCACTGAAGCTCAGTACCACCCATACTGTCGCAATTCGTTCAATACCAAGTACCGCATGCATGTTCGTGCACAGAGGCGAACCGAGACCCGCAATCTTGACACAAAACAGGGTCGCAAGACTGCAGCACATCAACAGGCATTCAGATCTGTGGTTGAATCCATTGGTGATCATGTGATTGGACAGAATGAGGTGGTGCAGCTCTCCTCCTTGCGGCTCCTCTACATCAAGGAACTGGAGCAAAATGGCTACCCAAAGCCTGACTACAGGAGCGAGAAACTCAAGAACCGACTAGAGGTTCACAAAATCAGTGAGCAAATTGCTTTCACCAACGTGAATCCAGGTGTCAAGGGCTTTGTCACATACAATCTGGGCTACAATGCCAGCATCACGGTTGCGGACACTGTGGCCTACGCGTACAGCTTCATGATTTCCTCAACATTGTTATATCTGGAGAGGCAGAGGTTGGGGAGAAGTGTGAGAAGACGAGACGCCTCGTGCTGTCTATTTGCCAGGACCTCTGCTGTGCGGTGACGAAGGGTGAGTGGACGCTGTCGAAACACATCCTCCTCTGCTGCACAGTACGGCACCTATACCGCAGCAAGCAGCTGACCACCATCCTTAACAGACTCGGCCACTCTGAGACCTACGACATCGGCCTGGAACTCGTGACGGCCATGGCTAAGGTCATCAATGAGGTGTCGACCTACCTGACACCTCAGATTATCACTGGGGAAGGTAACGACGTGTTCCATCTGGAATGGGATAACCTAAATAAAATCACTACCAATGTCCATGGTCCCAATGTCGTGAATAGTACAGGCGCCATCAAGATTCAGGAGGTGAAACCTGGCTTCGATATCATGCAGGAGCGGGGCTTGCCGCTCTATGACCGGGCTAAGAGTCGATCACTCAAGGTGGATACACCCGAAACCCTCCCTCCTCTACATATTTACAAACGAGTAGGACCCAAATTCCCAGGTGGAGCCGTGTTCACACCTCCTGCAGAGAACGACAAGGTGTACAAAGCGAGTTTGACGGAGTACCGTGTGTGGTTCTTGGTGCGGATGATGGGGAGTAGTGGGAAGCAGCAGGTCTCTGCATTTGGTGGATTCATCGCCGCCACTGGAACGAAGCCCGCCAGGAAGTCGACCATTGTTTACTTTACCCCGATCAACCAGCCTTTCACCGAGTACTCTGTCATCCAGGAGCTACTGAGACGGTCTGAAGAAGTTACCCCGAGGTCGGACAGAAGTACATCCTCAACACGTTCGACCTCGGTGGGTGCATGAAGGCCCTTCCTCTCATATGGAAATTTCCAGAGAAGTACAAGTCGCATGTAGTCACCCCATGACAGTTCCACATTGTGATGAATTACATGGGTACGGTGACTGAGCACAAGTTCGGGGGCTCGGACTACGCTGAGATTATTCTCGAGGTTGGCCTCGTCACCAGCGGCTGTCTGAACAGTGTCCTCAGTGGGAAGGCTTATGCTAAGGCGTTATTCTGTATGAAGACTGTCTATGAGGCGATGGAGCGGCTACTGATGGAGAAGTTTGAACAGGAGGAAAACATCCATGTAGACAACCAAGTGGCCCTCCTCAACCTAGTCAAGTCATGCAGCCGAGAGAACGTCGACCTCGCTCTCCAGGACCCCTCAATTCTCACCATCGTCAACAAGTAGGTGGAGTTTGAGGACAAGGTGCGTGTCAGTCACCTGGGCAAGACCCCTACCTTCTGGTTCGGCTTCATTGAACACACCCGCATCATCCTCGTGCTCATCTATTCTGTGATGACCAACAACCTCAAGCTCTTCCACAAGTGCAATGCGGAGATGGCTAACCTGTTCTTCGCATTTGGCACGGTCACTTATTCCCGGTGCACTCAGCGCAGTCGACAAAACCATGAAGAAGACATTCGTGAAGTTCGCCAAGTCGGCAGGAAGTCTAGTATGCGCGAGATCGATGAGTGGTCCTCAGTCCATGAGGAGACAGACATCCAGGTCGTTCTCTACCTCCACTATGCCGCCAAGCAAGGGTACAAGTCGGCTGTAGCGAGAACTCCTGATAGTGACATATTCTTTACCCTGCTCCACCATTCTCACTCCATCAGCCGCACCATCTATCTCGACACCAGCATGGGTACGCACCGCCAGATCGTCAACGTGACGGAGCTGGCCAATTCACTGGAGCACGAGTACTGCACGACGCTGTTCGGGTTCTACGTGTTCTCAGGCGATGACTGCACCAGGGCCTTCAAGGGCAAAGGCAAGGTGGCGCCCCGAAGAAGCACCAGAAGAACCCAAAGTATCACAACGTTTTAAAGCAACTTGGTGATGACTGGAGCTGATGGCATATTTGGAGGCCTTCACCTGCCTCATGTTCGGTCAGGCTCGCGAGACTTCAGTGGATACTGTGCGAGGCAAGATGTTCATAAAGATGGTGGGAGAAAATGAGAAGCTCACCACCAAGTCCAAGGTTGACCTGGCTCTCCTCCCACCTTGCAAGAATAATATAATTCCCCATGTTGGCCGGGTCAACTACCGACTAGCCAACTACAAGCCCTACGATGATGGACAGGGATGGGTGCAGACTGAGGAGGGTGTACTGGAGCCAGTGTGGTCGTGTGGACCCATCTTGCCTCCCTCACTCATTGACTTGCTTGAGAAAGCTGCTGAGGGGGAGGAGGATGGGGAAGAGGAAGATGATCAGGAGATTGACTATGACGAGCTGCTTCTTGGCGATAATGATGATTAGTGTGTAGTGTCGAGGGTACGTTTCGGGTAGCTAGTACTTGAGTAGACGTAGGTACTGATCGTTGTGGGTAGATTTCATGTAGTTTCCTTTTTTCTTGGACTCATAATTAGCCCATTTTCTGCCTAGTAGTGGCATATAATGTTGAGTAAGTGCTTATGCGCAATCACCTATCCTTAACTTAGCATTTGACTCGATTTCGGGCATGAAAATATGGTATTATGTGCATTTTTAAGCAATAAATATGTTTGAATCGTCAAAATAACCATCTCAATCGATTCCTCATGCCACAATTATTCGAAAAAGTGGGTTCATTTGTCTTGGTACGATGAATGGTTCAAAAGTTATGGGTATCTTTGATTTACCAGTCGTGCGTGACAAAATCCAAGATGGCCGCCAAACAGACCCCTTCGGACATTATTTCGAAATGTGAACATCCAAATCTGTTTACTAGACACCTTCAGGGTTGCGAAAAAGTAAGTTTCATTTAGAAATCCACTAGGTGCATTGGGGGCATACCTTCCGACTGTACTAATCTGGACACTGTGGTTGGAGTGCTACTACATTACTCCTTGACATGCACATTGTCCACTTACTGATCCACGATGTATGCTTCTCATATTATATAAAATTGTCCAAAGATATGACGATATGAAATGGCGGTGCTATGTGCAATACATCTCCATAAAATTAGCACCAACTACCTTTTACGTTCTTGCGAGACTCGGTTATCACGCGAAAACAATAGTTGACGTATCATTTCATCAGAATAAAACTTATGTTTGGGTGCATGCGAAGTGACAGGAGACACAGACAGTTATACAATTTATGTACGGCTTACATCTCGTTTTACATTACAGAGGTCCAAGGGTTTTCAATTATGCAGTCGTACTTTCTACATTTTCAGTCTCGTATTGCTAAGCGATGAGCGGTTTTGTGAACATTCCGTTGAATGAAATACTACAATTGAAACAAATGTTCCAATATTTTCTTTTGATCTAACCTAACATGATTATACATGTAAATGTGTTGAATTTTTTTTGCACTTTCATTTTAAATATATTATGAAGTTAATAACCTATTAAAAGGTTAAACACTATAAGTATTGCACTTATTTTACTCTTTTTATCTGCAAGTTGTATACATTGATATATGCACTGTTTAAATGATGTAAATGTGGTGTTGTAATACATTTTATTCATTCATTCAAACCATTTATGTTTTGATATCTTAGGGAATCGACTAATCTCAAATCGCGATAATGAACAAACTTGTTAAGCATCAACTCAATATCACATACATTTAGCGCATATTAAATAACCTCGTTAACATTACATGGCTGAATATCGTTCGCTGTGCCATGGACGATATTTTCGAAGACATATACATCATGCTGAAGTCAATATCCTTATCGTTTGTTGTTGTCTTTTCCTCAGGTTTAGCAGAAGCAGCAGTGCGAATAATAAGTCTGCGACGGTGCGCACGACCGGACGCTAATACTTCCGGTGCACTTACCACGTTTGAAGGCTGTCACGAAGCCTCTTTTGCGCTCGAAATACGTAGACCCAGAGACACAACAATTATAACTAGCACGGATACCAAACGATGCTAATTATTGATTGAAGGCGCAAATGTATAAAGCGTCGCAAAAGTGTTATTGGAGAGATTTGATGGATGCTTAAAAAGTATCGGCTCTACGTAACATTATACGTTCAATCGTATGCATTCAAAACGAGGCTGACTGCTGTATTATGTGTGAAGTGTATTTTCGTTTCAAAATACCGCGGAGTATATTGAGAGCTTGTGAAAATACTTAACATATATGCAAGGCACACACGTGTCTAATTGATCCAATTATGACGGACCTAGTTGTTTACGTCATGATAGGGGTCATCGCGTACACTATGGCGCGTCCTACAAATACGGGAAGAATTGTCATTTATGTCACCGCTATTTTATTTACTTGAAATGTGTCAAATATCGTCAAGAGTAAATTGGATTCAAATGGAAATTGACCAAATTGATCGGGATGCTGATTTCAACAGTGGTAAACCTGTATTAGTAAAAAATCAGCCTCTTTTTCGATTCAAACGTATCTGGCCACTGCTGCCAACTATTGTCAAAAGCTGCAGTGTTCCTAATTAAATTGTGAGTACATGCTGTACACACCTGTCAAACAGATATCCCCATCACAACGAGGCTTGTCTTAGAACTGCCAAGTGTTGCACTAAGCGTGACCCCCAATTTCAAACAAGGTCACCGTCAAATGAAAAATGTTCGAAATTGTGCGGTGCCGTCTTAAAATTAAAATGGTTGCATATATACTTTATTTAAAAAAGAAAATGGGCATGTCATATATGTTTGGAAAGCGTATTATCTCCCAGTCAAAGTGAGTTACGACATTGAGCTGTAACTCGGAATAGTAAGTGTGGAGCTAAGGTAAAACAAAGTCACCGTTAAATTATTAATATTGAAACTTCTGCAATATCGCAAACGTCATAAAGTTACAATAACTCTATATCTGTTTCATTTCTATGGACATATGATATACATCGTGAAAGAACACTTTTATCCCGTAAAAATGTGATATGACTTGGATGTGTCAGTTGACGGAGTTTGTGTGGAGCGACGATCAAACAGTGTCATCGTCAAGTCATAAATGTTCGAAATTACGCCATCCCGTAAACTTTACACAAAACCAATGGTGGCTTATATACGTTACCTATCTATTCATGGCCATGTCATATACTTTTTGAAAGCCTACTTTTTGCAAAAGCCGTCGTTCCCTGTCTTCATGGGTGAGGCTGGCTTGGATACGTCGACATTTTCTTTTCTTTCTCTTCTTCCTCATTGCGCTTGCACTACTTTCTCTACCACACTTCTCCATTCTCCTCGGTCTTTTGCTCTTTTCCTCCATTCCCTTTCCATCCCTCCAGGTTTCTCTTCACGCAATCCTCCCATCTCAGTCTCGTTCGGTCGCCCTCGTCTTCTTTTTCCTTCCACTTTCCGGGTATCTGCTTTTCTGCCATCCGTTCTTCTCCCAATCGCTCCACATGTCCTGCCTAGTTCAACCGACTTCTCACCAACTTCTTCTTGAAACTTTCTTTCACACCAACATCCACCCTCAGCTCTTCCACTCTTCGCTTGTCTATTCTCTTTACCCCCATAATTCTCCTGACCCTGTTGTTTTTGAACACTTGTACCCTCTCCTGATGTTTCTCTGCCACTGCTATAGTTTCTAGGCCATACAGGTAAGCTAGTGACACACACAGGCGCATAGTACCTTTTCCTTGAGTTTTCGCGATATGTGCCTGTCATCACACCTTGTCTTACATTCCTCCATGCATTCGCCCCTGCATGTATCGTCCAGCGAATTTCTGTCTCTGAGGAGCCATCCCCACGTACAGCCCCGCCCAGGTGTATAAAACTGTCTCTTTGTTTTAGTTTCTTCCCCTCCAGATGTATTTCCAGTGCTTTGCTTTGTTGCCCAACCCACAGCACCTCTGTCTTCTCCAGATTAACTTTCAGTTCGTGTTTGCTGAAGATATCCTTCCACTCTATCAGTTGTTCCTGTAAATCCGCTTCCCCGACCGCTACCATCGCTACCACCGCTAGATCGTCTGCATACAGAAGTTTATGGAAAATATCTTTCGTACTGATCTTTCTACTTACAAGTACCACCACTGCGATCAACAGTAGTGGGCTCAGGGCACTCCCCTGTCCAAACCAACGTTCACTTTGAATATTCTTCTGAGATTCCAGGTCCACACACCACTCTGCCCTTCGTTTCTTCAAATGTCCCTTCCACCATTCTGACCTCTGCCTCTGGAACCCTCATCCATTTCAGTGTTGCTATTGCCATCTTTCTCCGTACCGTGTCATAAGCTTTCCCCAGGTCTATAAAACCCACAGTCGTACTCTCCTGTCCCTCTAACTTCTTTTCGATCAGCTGTCTCAGCGCAAACATTCCATCACCTGTATCTCTTCCTCTTCTGAAGTCCTGTTGTTCTTCTCCGATTTCTCCTTTAACTATTGGTGTTATCCTTCCATCCATGATTCTCTCCAACATCTTCAGCATATGTCTCAGCAACGTAATGCCTCTGTAATTCCTTGGGTCATGCACATCTCCCTTTCTCTTCCATATCGGAACTATTATCCCTGTGCTCCACTCCTCTGGGATATTTCCCTCTCTCATGCAGATTCCCACGCGTTCGGCCACCACCAGCATATCCACGCGTACTTCATCAATACCAGTCGCCCGTCCTTTCTTCATTTTCTTCATTGCTCTCTCTACTTCTTCATCCACAATCTCCTTTACCTTTACTTCTCTCTCTACTGCACTTGGCAGATCTAGTTCTTTGCTTTCTTGTTGGTTCAGCAGAGTCTTGAAATACTCTTCCCAGACCTGTAGCACATATATCCTGTCAGAAACTAGCTTTCCATTCATGTTCTTAAGCACTGTTCCAGTTTTTACATAATTACATCCTTGCTGTCCTCACCCCTCTCTCGAGCCATCTTATAAACCATCTTCTTTCCACTGTCCTCATCTAGCTTTCTGTATAGCTCCTCTTCCATTTCTTTCTTTGCTTTATCCACAGCTCTCCTACCTGCCTTCTTTCTCTGTCAATACTGTATATATTTCTTTCCATACCTCTCTTTTCTCCAATTGCTTTCGCTATTTCTTCGGTCCTACTATCTCCACGTAAATACGGGATACCACGGATAGCTATCAAGTGGTGCAGTGTGTATGGAGTGAAGGTCAAGGAAGGATACCACCAAATAATGAATATCAAAACTGTGGTATTCCGCAGACGTTGTGCAATTACAATGTTTGCATATCTGCTTTGTCTACCTACACTAGGCCATGTTATACACATATGTGTACTGTATCCGCGTCAAAATGAGACATGGCATAGAGTTGTAAAGTGGTGGTCTAACTGAGGAATGAAGGTTGAAAGTGAATGCTCAAGGTCACTGTCAAAAGATGCATCAACCAACATCACCGTCAAAAGATGTCATCAACCAACATCACCACGTTTGGTGAGTATGCAGACATTTGTGTTATTCCGCACATCATGAAGCTCTTAATTCACTCCAACAATTGTGGCGTCGACCGGGACACGTACCTCGCCAGCAGGATCAAATAATCCACACGAGAGAAGCGTGGTAACAGGTCAATAAACTGGAAATACTTCCATCGCGATGTTACCAATATACAGGAGCTCTTTGCATTTATCTCCATTAAGGTTGCAAAGCTCCACTATCTAGGTTGAACGGAAGTGTTTGACACTTCAGCTACCTCAGCTGTCGTCACTAGGTGCAACTATGACACGCTACATCCAGTATGACCATGAAGAACCAGCCATGCAACTGTTGATCCATGTGTAAAATGCTTTGTGGAAAAGTGGTCAAAGTCATGCATGATTCGCAATGTGTTTCCGGTCGTTAGGAGTTATGAGGTTGTCAAGATTATATCTAGCTGCATACATTTGGATAGTCTTTGGGACAGGCAACAACGTTATTCATCTTAATGGCAACGGCATCCATCATGTTCTGGGAAAGTACCTGTACACGTCATTGCCAGTTGTCAATAACATGGGGAACCCAAATTTCATACCACGAAGGAACCACAGCATTCACATTTGGATTCGCGACACTTAAATTCCTGGAACGCATCACCATTGCCCACTGTAAATAGGGTTACAGCGTGCGTGGTCTCAGTTATCGAGGCAATGAGAAAGATATCCTGTCAAAGGAATTGTAATGTTTAGTGATCGATCGCCAGGAGGAGTCGCTGTCACATGAACATTAAACATTGAACATTTAAGTTTGACATGGACATTAATAATATTCTGTTTATATATCATCAGGTTATGTTCTACTATAACACCCTCCTATGTGCGTTTTGTATTCAGTGCGTTAGGTACAGACTATAATATTATCACTGAATAGATAATATCCTTCGTTATAATTATGTATGTATTACTATACCATAATTTAGACAGCCTGCCCTATTCAGTTGTACAATAGCGATCTCTGATTAAAGTCTACCATGAGGCTTACGCCGTGTGCGAAAGTATCGTGCCGTTTCGTGACGCGTTCATTGAGCTCTTACGTTACCTGCCCGATTGGCTAAGTGTAAAGTATTCGTGGCGTAAGGTGACAGTTGACCAGGCTCACCCTGGCTGCCCTCTTCGCTCTGCACTAGAGGACGCAGTAGTTCAAGGGACGGCTAAATGGTAGACTTTATCTGAATCGCAGCAGTGAAATCTCCAAAAGAGTAATTGCGAAGAGTAACTGCAAAAAGAGTAATTGCGAGGAGAGCCTACCATGACGACGACAACCCACAACCAGAAGAGATGTACACGAAGACGTACACGAGAGGCGTTCCTAACGACCTAGACGAAGGAAGAAGCGTTCCTGATGACCTACACGAAGGAAGAGGCGTTACGACAACCCAGACGAAAGAAGAGGTATCCTGACAAACCTGACGAAAACAAGATGGCTACCAAACAGGTACCACCAATGGACGTCGCTGGTAACATAAGCGAAAATTAGGCACGATGGGGAGAGGTGGTGGAGCTTGTACTAGCTGGTTCGGACGCAAACAAGTGGACCGAGACATAGAAAACGTTCCTCATCTGCATAGACCAGCGAGGAAGAAACATGACCCGAGCCTGGGTCTCAAGCAACGAACTGTCGGAAGCCGATAAGAAGAAAACAACAGAGTTATTCAAAATCGTCGAGGTACATTGTGCGCCCAAAAAGAACGTTAACATCCTGAGGAAGTGTTTTACGAAAGACGACAGGAACCTGATGAGACAGTAGACGACTGGATGACGCAGCTGCGCCTTATCGCCGCTGACTGCAAGTTCCACGACCAAGACGAGATGCTGCGTGACATGCTCGTCGGAAACTCTTCAATCAAAAAGGTGCAGGAGAGACTCCTGGAAACGAATGACGTTGACCTCTCACAGGCTCTGAAGATCGCGAAGGCTCACGAAACAAACATCGAGCAAATGAAGCTCATATCAAGCCGTGACTTCCACTCTATTGGCAGAAACCGGAAGCCAGCTGCAATAAACCATCACTCCCACACAGCGACTGCTGCTAGAAAGACGGACGAGGCGCGAAGGAGGAATCTCGGTGACCATGCATGCAACAAGTTCGGAAGATGCCATGAGGCCAGGGAGACTAGTCCTGCACTGGGAAGTACCTGCAACCATTGTGGACAGATGAACCTCTTCGCCATGATGTGCCGTTCGACAGCTGCAAAACCTGGTGTCGCTGTACGACAGAAGAGACCCCCGCGGCCAGTGCATACAATCGACGACTCCGATTACGACGCAGCGAGTAAAGACGCTGCCATCGGATGCCTCACAGCCAGTATAAGCGCTGTCGTATACGACCCTGCGTGTTGGGCGTGACAACATCCCAATAAATTTCAAGGTGGACACTGGAGCAGAAGTCAACGTGCTTCCTATCACAGCATTTGACAAGTTTGCCGAGAGTCGCACCAAACGTTTGAAGCCGACCCGAATCAAACTGCCAGGATATGATGGACACGAGGTACCGACCACAGGCACTTGCAAGATTGAGTGCAAGCTCAGGGGGAATAAGCACTCCCTAGAATTCTTCATCACAGACACGAAAGCGACTCCCATTATCGGGTTTGACTCGTGCAGAGCCATGGTGCTGGTACAAATTGAGGACCGCGTACTGAAGATGACCTAGACCGAGGTGGTCACAGTAAAGATGGAGAGCCTCCCTGAGAACGTCCCCAGAGACATTGCTGAGAAGTACCCGGAGCTAGTCCATGGACAATTCCCGCAGACTCACACGATGCAGACCAAACCGGAAGAGTGCCCCGTGATACACGCAGACGTGTACCCTTCTCTTTACGGGACCATTTAAAAGCCGAGCTAATCAAAGAAGAATCACTTGGCGTAATTGTGAAGGTTGATGAACCAACCGAGTGAGTGAACTCCACCACGATCGTAGAGAAAAAGAATGGTGCACAGGTGTTTACTGTGTTAGACGCAACAAGTGGCTACTTGCAGGTAAAGCTAGACAAGAAGAGTTCACTGCTAACTACATTCAACACACCCTTTGGACGTTACCAGTTCACCCGACTGCCGTTTGGAGTGGACTCGGCACAAGACGTTTTCCAGAAGGAGGTCGACCTGAAATACAAGGGATTGGCTGGCGTTGACGCGATCGTGGGCGACATCTTGGTGTATGGCAAAACCAGAGAAGACCATGACGCCAAGCTCGATGCAGTGCTACGTAGGACCCGAGAACGAGCGATAAGATTTAATACAGATAAGTGCGTCTTCCAGACCAATCAAGCCACCTACTTTAGACACATACTATCCGCCGATGGACTGCGACCGGACCTAGAGAAGACCCAGGGCATACGTGAGATGCCGCCACCGACCACAAGGGACGAGCTGCTTGGAATGGCTACGTACCTGGGGAAGTTCGCGTCAAACTTGTCGGACGTCACCGCCCCACTGAGATACCTGACCTACAAAGAGAACGAGTTCATCTGGGATACATTGAGGGAGAAGGCCTACGCAGACATGAAGCAGCTGTTGTGCAAGCAACCTGGTCCAGTTTTCGCCTACTTTGACCCCCGGAAAGACGTCGTCCTACAGAGCGATGCTTCACACTTCGGAATGGAGAAAACCAAGCAACGTGCCCGAAATGCTGTTTACTGGCACCGCCTCAACGCGTATATCTAGACGCTCATCGGAGGTTGTTCGATATGCCAGGAACACCAGTGGGCAACGCAGAAAGAGCCCAACAATGATGAACAATCCTATGCCAGCGCAACCATTTCAGAATGTGGCCGTGGATATGTTTGAGTGCGACGGGAAGAACTATCTGTCCCTGCAGGACTACTACGGCCGTTGCATCGAAGTAGAGAGGCTCTACTCAACACGGGCATCGTGAAGATGAAAGGAATATTCGCCAGACACGGTATGCCAGAGAAGGTCGTCTCCGATAATGGACCACAGTTCGCCTGCGCAGAGTTCGAGCAATTCGCAGAGGCATGGGGATTCGTCCACGTGACCGCAAGTCCCCGGTACCCGCAACCCAATGGGTTAGCGGAGAAGGCTGTACAGACCGCAGAGAGAATCATCGTAAAGGCAACCGCAAGCAGACGAGACCCTTACCTCGCTGATGATGAGCAGACGACTGAGGTCCATCCTGCCTGCGACACACAGAACGTTGCAACCTACTACCGTAAATCCGGACGTCACCCACCAGCGCTTCAAGAGAATAGAGGACATGCATGCCTACCATTGTGTACGATGCTTGAACATTTCCCTATGATAAAAGGAATGTAATGTTTAGTGATCGATCGGCAGGCGGCGTCGTGGTCACATGAACATTAAACATTGAACGTTTTAAGTTTGACATGAACATTAACAATATTCTGTTTATATGTCATCAGGTTGTGTTCTACTATAACACCGTCCTATGTGTGTGTTGTGTTCAATACGTTACATACGTCTGTTACGACTGTATCACTGAATAGATAATATCCTTCGTTATAATTATGCATGTAATACTGTACCATCATTTAGACAGGCTCATAGCATAAATGGCCTGGTCCTATTCAGTTGTACAATAGCGATCTCGGATGAAAGTCTGGGCTTGGCTTCTACCATGAGGTTTACGCCGCGTGCAAAGGTATCGTAACGTTTCGTGACGCGTTCATTGAGCTCTTACGTTAACTGCCCGCTTGGCGAGGTGTAAGGTATTCGTGGCGTTAGGTGAGAGTTGACCAGGCTCTTCCTGGCTGCCTCTTCGCTCTGCACTAGTGAACGCAGTAGTTCTAGGAACATAACAGGAATAATATCACTAAGATATTCCAATAAATCCAGTAACTAAATCCAATAAATTCAGTGGCATCCACTAACTTGTATTTAGTTTTTCATATATTACTATACATTCATTTTATTGCCTGTACAGTGCATCGATCTGCTATGCGGGAATTAGCGCTAAACAAATACGGTATTATTATTATTATTTTCTCATCCCATGGGTAATGCAAAAATGCCTCAGAAGTATACCATCACCTACAATCTGAGGAATGGCACAATTTCGAAAATGCATCTTTTGATAGTGACTTTTTTCAACCTTCACTCCACAGTTAGACCACCACTTTACAATTTCATGCCAATCAGTTTGACTGGGATACAATACGCTAAGGTGTATAACATGGCCCAGTGTAGATAGACAAAGTAGATAATTATGCAAACATTGTAATTCTACAACGTTTGCGGAATGGCTCAGTTTTGGTGATGACCTTTCTTGACCTTCACTTTACACATACTGGTCCACTTGATAGCTCCCCGTGGTATCCTGTATATACGGGGAGACAGTAGGCTTTCAAAATGTATACGGTGCAATTTCGAACATTTATCGCTTTACGGTGACACTGTTTGGTCGCCGCTCCACACAAACTCCATCAACCGACACCTCCGAATCATATCTCATTTTGACGGGAAGAAATTATTGTTATCTCGCGATGTATGTAACATGAGTATGTATTCGGAGCAAACAGAGAGTTTGATAAGGTCGGTTCTCTAGAAGATAATGCTGAACAAAATATAAGAGGGATTCTTAATGGCAGAAGACCTGAATGAGTACTTTAGTTCGGTGTTTGCCAGGGGAGATATTAGTTCACGGCCAGTACCAGAGGTTAAGTTCAAGGGGACGGAATCAGATTATTTAGGACAGTTGATTCTAACTCCGGAAATCGTAGCTAAGAAAATAAAAGCAATGACGGATATTAAATCACCAGGAGTGGATGGGATTCCACCCAAACTACTATTTGAAATTGTAGAACAAATTTGCATACCGCTTGCAACAGTTTTCAACTTGTCATTAAACGAGAGAATGGTTCCTTTAGAATGGAAAGTTGCAAACATTATACCGTTATTTAAAAAGGGTTCGAGAAACAAATTAGAGAAGAACAGACCAGTGAGTTTTGCAAATTATTACAAAGACTAATTAGAGATCACATGGTGGATTTTCGTGTTAAGCATAACTTGAAAAACCCATCTCAACATGGGTTTCTAAAAGCGAGATCATGCTTAACAAATATGTTTTTAGGAAGACCTCACTAAATTGATAGAAAAGGTATTACCAGTAGATATAATCTACTTCGATTTTCAGAAAGCTTTCGACAAAGTGCCACATCAAAGATTACTGCTTAAACGAAAGGCCCATGGCATACGAAATTGTATAATTAACTGGATAGAAAAATGGCTACTGACAGAAGACAACGGGTAGTAGTTGATGGGGAGGCTTCAAATTGGAAATCAGTTTGAGTGGGGTACCACAGGGATCAGTACTGGGACCAATATTATTCTTAATATATATATATATATATATATCAACGATTTGGACGATGATATATCAAGCAAGGTGTTGACATTTGCGGATGATACAAAATTGTTTAGAATGATTAAACGTGATGGAGATAGACAGCACATACAAGATGATCTTGACAGGTTGATTAGATGGTCTGAAAAATGGCAGATGTTGTTTAACTTTGGGAAATGTAAATGCCTCCACACAGGACACAGAAAAGAATATGTACTATACACAATGGGAGGGGGGTTACTGTACTAAGTACTACTGTAAAAGAAAAGGATTTAAGGTTAACGATTAGTGCTGGTGTGACGTTTCAGAGCAGTGCGGAATTGCAGCTTTAAAGGGAAATCAAATCCTTGGATTAATTATAGCGTATAAGGAAAAGAACTGGTAATACCGTAGTACAAAACAATAATTAGGCCTCATTTAGAATATTGTATACAGGCGTGGAGGCCGTTTGCAATAAAGACATATGTATGTTGGAAAGAGTACAGAGGAGAGCGACTAAAATGATACCAAGACTGAGAGATCTTAGTTACGAAATACGCCTAATAGAATGTGGTTTGACAACACAAGAGACCAGAGATTGAGGGGAGATCAGACATACGTTTTTTTAAACATATTGAATGGTTATGAAAATATTGATATAAATATGTTGTTCTCAGTTAAGAAAGAGAGAAGGACTAGGTTACATGAAGTTACATTAGTAAAGGAGCAGTGTAGGTTGTAAATAAAAAGGACTCTAAATGATTGTAACGTATTATCTGCTGATTTTGTTGGTGCTAGTAGCGTGAATATGTGTAAAAATTAAATTGACACATACCTCAGAAGGGCGGGATACACATACAAAAAAAGGTTGGACTCTCGATAAGCCAAAAAGTCTTCCTTGTTCACCATCTATAGTTAATTCTCTGGGTGGCTAGTTTTATGATAAGCCTCGTTGTGATGGAGATATAGGGTTTTCAAATTATATGCAATTTGGGTGTTTATATGGGGAGCATTTATGTCGGTCCGAAGTAGTGCCTATCGCTCGCCAATTGAGGAAAAATAAACGAATATCATGGAATTATATTGGTCAGAGCTAATTTACATATTTATGCGACAAATATGCATACTATAATTCGTTCACTGACGTAATCATACCCAGATACCCTGAAAACATGCATTTGGACACATCATTTTGATTGTTTGGATGTTTACAATTCGAGATATTCAGAAAAGTAGTATCTATTTGAATGGCGATGACTAATTTGCATATTAGTGAGTTTATGCAAAAATGCTCAAGGGTGCCAGGGTGGCATCCGTCGGATTATTGACATTGAATGTTTGAACATCACAAAAGTGCAAAAAAAATCGTGCAGACCCTAATGCATGCTTCACTACCCAGCAACCAGACTATCAATAGTTCATGTGAACTGGTTAAAATGTTAAAAACCCAACATTGTATTGCGGAGTCTATTTAACAAATGTGAACATGGTTCAGACATCGCATACATAGGAGTGAGAGTCACATATATCCGCTGTCGTGAGCTCACTAGTCTAATTCCCAAATGGTGTCCACGAAGACGGCAGAAGATATTTGGAGGCTTCACATTCAGCGTAACGTTCGCCTCTTTATTGGGTCTGACCACCTCAGCACATTATTTATGTATCAGTCTGGTAGCCCTTAACGAGCACTCGTAATATGTAGACGATGGTCCTCTGAAACAGGTCTACTGCAGTCGGTGTAGCTCTGTCCGCGAGCACATTCTTGACAGCAAACAGGAACGGCTCCTCGATCGCCTGTTGGGGAAAAATAACAAATTCTCAATGCAACAGAACACACACATAACAAAGAGACTAAATACATTGACAATTGACGGATCCAGAAACTAACACCACTATCATCCGTTAATAACATCCGTCAAACACTGCCTTACCAACAATGTTTACAATTGAGCAATATGTTATCTGGACGGCAAGAAGAAGACATATGGCAGATTAAAAACAAAATATTAAACTTATATTTTCCGTATTAGTTTTCGCTTAAACAACCTTTTCATACGTTTCTGACGCAAAGAAACTCAGAATGTCAACACAATATGCGATGGAATGTACGACAGCTTCATACGTGCGGCTGCCATTTTATAAGGTTCAGGCAAGCAGACAGACAGACAGACATACATACATACAGACAGACAGACAGACAGACAGACAGACAGACAGACAGACAGACAGACAGACAGACAGACAGACAGACAGACAGACAGACAGACAGACAGACAGACAGACAGACAGACAGACAGACAGACAGACAGACATGCATATAAACATACCTACATACATTCATACATACGTACATACATGCATACACGCATAAACGCATATATACACATACACACGTACACATACAGTACATATGCACGCATACGCATACGCCAATGCGCACACATGCACTTGCGCACATGCGCATCCAGGCACACACACACGCACGCACACACATACACGTACAGGAACAACCACGCAACAGTGCACATATTAAAACAACATTAATCGCATCTAATTTCCCGACTTGCCACTCACGTTGACATAACACAACGTGACAAGGACCACAAGTCCGAATTAGCTGTTATATCGATTCATATCTCGAGGGCTACAACACTTGACAAGTTATCATTCGTGTCGGTGGAACAGGGACCAGCTGACCAAAGAAACTGGCACATAATTATCGTCATTTCATTAGCGGTACTTCAATTCAAGAGCACACCTGGGTTGGCGTCTATTATTATGTGTGTGCGTACGTACACACATACATACATACATATTCTATAACATAAAACATACTATATATATACACATATAACATGTTATATATAATATATATTGTATATATATATATATATATATATATAGACATATATCTATTATATTATATGTTATATATATATATATATTATATATGCGTGTATATTATGTACTGTATTATATGTTATATATACATATATATGTTTTATGTATATATATAATAAAACATTATATATAACATATTATATATACAAGTATATATATATATTTATATATGTACTATATGTGTTTATGTATGCATTTGTTTATGTATGTATGTAGGTATGTATGTATGTATGTATGTATGTATGTATGTATGTATGTATGTATGTATGTATGCATGCATGTAAGTATGCATAATGAAACTTTGCATACAAAAAACAAGCGGTCATTACTTTATGCATGTAGGCCCATGCATTTATTTAATGTATGTCTAATGACACTTTTATATATAATAAATATAGGACGTTATTACTACATAATCAACAAAACAGTTGATTAGATATTACAGTAACAGTTAGTATCGTCGACACTTGACAACAAACATTTCATGAAATTCTGTCTGAAATAGAATATGGACAGGGCCTATATTACATAAGGGTCATTTTGACCTTTTGGTATCATGTTGAATGGTTATTTTATTCATTAAATAGATC
This sequence comes from Escarpia spicata, assembly GCA_963995525.1. NCBI lineage: Eukaryota > Metazoa > Annelida > Polychaeta > Sabellida > Siboglinidae > Escarpia > Escarpia spicata. Next base: position 11,749,871 of record OZ023214.1, on the reverse strand, counting down.
TGAGTAAGCGAAAACATGATCCGTGTGATGTATGGCACATTGCTAAGGAAGGGCAGAGATAGCCAGCACACATAAACCAACAATTCTGACGAACAAACGATCGATGCACACGCACATTCAATTGATTGAGAGTAGGCTGAATGCGTCATCGAACCTAATTTGCACGATATAATAGAATTGCACATTCCACACCTGTATTCGTGGACGGGCCACTATTTAATATCCATTTTCAACAATTTTAATGCATTACACTGCGGTTGGCAAACACATCTTTTTAATATTCTTAAAATCAACTGTTAATAGTCATTTTTTTAGTTAACCTGCTGCACAACATTCGTAAACTTGTGTCACGATTTCTCCAGAAATTCAACTTAGAGGACGCACAGTCCCAAACAACTCCGTGATGTTGTCATGCACAACGGATGATGACTTTACTTATGTATACTTGGCCGCCCGACGAACGTTCCCTTTAATATAAATATGTCGTTTTCATAAACGTCTGAAGAAACGTTTATGAAAGATATTCAACTTGTAACTTGTAACTCGGTATTACTTATTTCTTTGATTTTATGCAAACATATGGTTGGAAAAGTTGGTTTTAGTGACATATTTATATAATTCTATAACTTCTTGTGCCCGGGCGATTATTAACCATTGGAAGAGTTATTAACGTAAATGCATCTATTTTATAAATATTAAAGGAAATAAAAACAACGCATTAGCTAAAATCCGTTTTCCATGTTTACACAAAGTTTAACATTGTATGTAACATTCGAGAACATTAAAGAAATACAGAAAAATACATTTGTAGCATAAATTCGATTTTAAACCCGTCTGTGTAGCAATTCCCGCGGAAAAAAATTAATGAGCTAGGCGATCACGTGGTATCGTAACGTCACATACGACTCACACTCGCAGCAGGCCGACCCTTTCTATGCATTCAGAGCATGTTTACAAGGATAGTTTTGGGGTCAAAACGAGCGTCAGAATGTGTTATTGTGCAATATTCCAATGTAATACAAACACTAGTCATCATAGAGGAACAAGCAGTTATCTTAGGGTTCCACATGAATTCAACTTTATTCAAAGCAATGAATGCGAATGAGCCCCCTGCTAAAAAAAATACTACTATTTACTAAAGTAAATTTACTATAGTTTACTATACTAAACACTATAGTAAACTATAGTGTTTTTTCGGAATATTTTACCATGTTTTACCATAGTAAATACTATGGTTTACTGTAGTAAATACTTCATTTTACTGTGATGAATATCACGTTTTACCATGGTTTATTACAATGAATACCATATTTTATGGTGATCTGTCTGGATAAATAAAATTTAGAAACATCGTTATATATAATTACCATATTTTCATTTTTGTGGCGAATAAATAATTACTACAAAAATATTTACAAACAGTGCATCATAGTATACCAAATGATTTGGTTTATATTACTTAGTGAAAACATTTTAAAAAAAAGTGTAAAGAAAATCAATGGTTTGGTGTTGGGATTGAACCGGCGTCGCCCGATTGCAAAACAAATGCCTAGGAACCAACACCTTTACCAACTCAGGACCGGCAGAAATTCGCTGACTGATTTAAGTTGTTATGATAAATTGTATAACTCCTCCTTCATACATCGATATTCTAGTGATATGAGATTATACACGTTACTTTCTGTAGCTGGTTACAATATATGTTTGTTATGTATGTTTATTGGTGTAGGTTACCTCCCGTTGGTTGCATCCGATATCATTATTCTAAAAACGAGCCCAAGGTCGGCGAAACCTAGTCGACTTGTAGGCCCATTCGCATTCATTGTTTTGAATAAAATTCGATTCATGTGGAACCGAAAGATAACTGCTTGTTCATCTATGATGACTAGTATTTGTATTACGTCGGAATATCGCTTAATAACCCGTTTTGACGCTCGTTTCGACCCAAAAGCTATCCTTGTAAACATGCTCTGAATGCATGGAAAGGGTTGGCCTGATGCGACTATGGGTCATATGTGACGTCACCGAAAAGCGCGCCAAAAATATGCATATTCGAAAATGTCCGGATGCACAGCATAAAATGTGGAATTTCTAATTCATTGAATTGTTTTTTTTTGCTTGGTGGACGTGGAAATAGGTAGCAGGATGTAGTATAATATGAATTCAAGCCATAAATGTTTTTATTCCCTTTAATATCACCTTCACGCTCAATCTCGTCAGTCATACAGCGACGAATTTAGCAGCTAGATCTAGCGATGTATCACCGGGACGGTTAAAGGTGATGGATGATTTATGGCCTGCTGACTATAAACTCTGTTGGTCCATGTTGCTAGCTATCCTCTGTTTTTACAGTGATGACTACTGCCGCTCCTGCTACGCAAACATGTGTGTGCGTGTGTGTGTGCGTGTGTGTGTGCGTGTGTGTGTGCGTGTGTGTGTGTGCGTGTGTGTGCGTGCGTGTGCGTGTGCGTGCGTGTGCGTGTGCGTGTGCGTGCGTGTGCATGCAGGTGTGTGATGTGTGCGGCCGGATCTGAAAAACGCGAATCCGCCTATTCAGTCACTGACGCACCCATCAGGCTTAACTGGATATTATCATCACTATCTTCATTAAGACTTGGATCATAATATTCCATAATGATAACGAGTGATTGCAAGATATATATAAATATATATATAAATATATATACATACATATATATATATATATATATATATATATATATATATATATATATAGAGAGAGAGAGAGAGAGAGAGAGAGAGAGAGAGAGAGAGAGAGAGAGAGTGAGAGAGAGAGGGGGATATATATATATATATATATATATATATATAGAGAGAGAGAGAGAGAGAGAGAGAGAGAGAGAGAGAGAGAGAGATAGGGAGAGAGAGAGAGAGAGAGAGAGAGAGAGTGAGAGAGAAGAGAAGAGAGAGAGAGAGAGAGAGAGAGAGAGAGAGAGAGAGAAGAGTGTGAGAGAGATAGGAGAGAGAGAGAGGACTGTGTGTGTGTGTGTGTGTGTGTGTGTGTGTGTGTGTGTGTGTGTGTGTGTGTGTGTGTGTGTGTGTGTGTGTGTGTGTGTGTGAGAGAGAGAGATGGGGGGGAGAGAGAGGAGAGAGAGAGAGAGAGAGAGAGAGAGAGAGAGAGAGAGAGAGAGAGAGAGAGAGAGAGAGAGAGGAGAGAGAGAGAGAGAGAGAGAGAGAGAGAGAGAGAGAGAGAGAGAGAGAGAGAGAGAGAGAGAGAGAGAGAGAGAGAGAGAGAGAGAGAGAGGAGAGAGAGAGAGGAGAGAGAGAGAGAGAGAGAGAGAGAGAGAGAGAGAGAGAGAGAGAGGACAGAGAGAGAGAGAGAGAGAGACAGAGGAGAGAGAGAGAGAGAGAGTGTGTGTGAGAGATAGGAGAGAGACAGAGACAGAGACAGAGACTGAGACAGAGACAGAGACAGAGACAGAGACAGAGACAGAGACAGAGACAGAGTCAGAGACAGAGACAGAGACAGAGAGAGAGACAGAGACAGAGACAGAGACAGACAGACAGACAGACAGACAGACAGACAGACAGACGGATAGACAGGCATACAGAGACAGACAGACAGACAGATAGAGGGAGAGAGATGACCACTTTTAATATGGGCATAATACGAGTATCGAAGTTTTTTAAATATGGTCTTCATGCACCAAATTGGCCAAAATAGGGATATTGTCTCAAAACCACCGTCACTTCAATCAAATACCGTGAGCCCGGAAGTGAACTATTAACCCGTCTCCATTTCCTGTACGAACACGACTGGAACACCATTTACATACCCAGAATGCTTCACTTGAAAAGTTTTCAAATCGGCGATGTGATTCGCCATTGCAGAGGAGCATGTCGACGACCTCGACCTCGTCGTCAAGGTTACTGATGGCCTCGTCAATGGCGTCCATGACGAGGAGCGCGTGGTTCTCGAGCGAGGCGTCTGTGTGCAGCTCGGCCTTGTTGACGCTTCGGAACTTCTCGAACATCGTCTTCACGTCTTGTCGCGTATCGAACAACCTGCGGCAATAACAGTAAAGAGCGTTTACGCAGTGCCAGATTTAGTGCAGGGCAGGCTGGGCAGTTGCCCAGAGGTTCCCGCAAAATGGTTAATATTGGGACCTCCACAAAATGTAGTTGGGATCATGTTGTAGTACTAGTACGTTGATTCCCCAGCGTTTACTACACTTTATTCATTCGCTCGTTCGTTCTTTCGTGGTGTATGCCTGCGAGTGTGCGGGTGTGCGTATGTGTGTGCGTGTGCGTGTGCGTGTGCGTGTGCGTGTGCGTGTGCGTGTGCGTGTGCGTGTGCGTGTGCGTGTGCGTGTGCGTGTGGTGGCGTGTGTTCGTGTGCACATGTATTACTGAATTTATCATATCCACACCCTTCCGTATGTTTTATGTCATCTTGTTGTAATCAACATTTTATACAATTCTAGCGCTGATTGACTTGCGCAATGAGGATCTGAATAAATTATTTGGTATTGACCTGAATTATGAAACAGGCAGGCAGATAAACCTCATGTATGCATTTATAGTTGATAAGCGAGTTAATGGTGCATTTCCTAATGTCGAAATAGCACTTCCTACCTATCTAGTGTATCTATCTGGTGTCACGTCACAGTACAGACAAACCGTGGGTCACAGATGGATTCCGACACCTCATTAGACAGAGGCAACGTGCTCGCAAGGCAGGTGACACGGAACGGGCCAATAAACTCCGGAATTTAGTTAATCGCACAGCACCTAAATTACGACACCAGTTCTACCAATCTAAAATAGCATCAATTGAGGAAACATCGTCACGCGACTGGTGGAAGCACATGAAGTCACTCATGGGAAAAGCATCTGGCAGTCGCAACGAGATGCTGGGGCTGGCAAATAAAATTACTGGTGGAGATATAGTCAGCTTAGTCAACTCCATGAATGCGTTCTTCGTGTCAGTGAGTGAAGATTTACCGAGATTGCAGACTTCCCACCCGATCTTTGACATTAAGAAACCACTGCCAGATGAATTCACCATCAGCGTGACTGACACTAAGTTGGCACTTAGTAAGGTCAAAGTAAACAAAGCCACGGGTCCGGACAATATACCACCATGGGCTTTGAAAAACTGTTCGCACCTTCTTGCAGCACCGGTCACTGCAATATTCAACAGCTCGCTCAGGGAAGGTGTATTGCCAAAATTGTGGAAATCAGCAACCGTTATTCCGTTGTCGAAGAAACACCCTCCAGTGACAGTTGAAAATGACATTAGACCTATATCGCTTACACCAATTCTGGCTAAGGTTTTTGAATCTCTAGTGCTAAAGTGGGTCGATGTTTATGTTAAACCACAAATAGACGACAGGCAGTTTGGGGGTATGTTAGGGACTGGTACCACGGACGCCCTTGTTGGAATGCTTCACAAATGGTACGAAACCACCGATGTAAAGGGCAATTTTGTAAGAGTGCTATTTCTCGATTACAGTAAAGCATTTGATCTAATTAACCATGATATACTAATACAGAAACTGATTGCAATGGAAGTACCACCACACTTGGTCCGATGGATGGCAGCGTTTCTACTAAACCGCGAACAGAGAGTAAAAATCTGCGACGCGGTGTCAAAGCCAGGCTACCCTAATGGGGGCGTTCCCCAGGGAACTTTGTCAGGACCAAAACACTTTGTGGTTCATATCAATGATTTGCAAACATCTTGTCCTATGTTTAAATATGTTGACGATTGCACCTTATTTGAAATATGCAATCAAAGCATAATATCTGTTATACAGGATTCTGCCAACATTATTGAGCGATGGTCTAGTAATAATGACATGCGCATCAATACGAGTAAGACAAAATAAATGGTTATATGTTTCGGTAAAGAT